>WBMY01017206.1:52736-249944 GCA_013397315.1 Donacobius atricapilla
GGGGGGGGAAAAAGGGAAACAAACTTCTTCAGACTTTACTATGGTGAAGATTATTACTAGAATGGAAGTCTGTGCTTGCCTGAGTATAGAGATATGGCTATACTCAGTATGTGCAAACAAGGTTACAATCCATACTACACACACACACACACACACACACACACAGAGACACTCGCTATGTCTTCTTGTTCCCAAGGCATGTATTCTGACTTGTGCCCCAAAAAGCTGTGGAAAATGAATGGCTGAGTGAAAAGGAAAAATTAAATAGAAAAATTATCATAATAGGGGGAGGCTAAAAAGAAGATGTCTATAAAGGAGTCAGAATACTGTGAACAAGAAAGAGGGGAAATTCAGAAAAAATATGTTTCTAGTTTAGTGGGGAAGCAAACACAGTAGTTTGAAATAACTACATACCATAGACAAAAAGCAAATCTAGCAATCATTACAAGTTACGAAGCACAGAAAAAATGGAAAAGGATGTCAAGAAATTTGCATGGTTGGTAGCTTTAGAACAGCTCATGTTTCTGAAATCTTAACACTACTACAGGCCTATTACATCAAGATTTTAAAAAATGTTGATATTGGTACCAAAAAAAAATTGTTTAATAAATAAGTTTGTTTTAGACTAGAGAGAATGTGTTTGTATTTGAATCATATGATGATGACTAAGTGCTTTCCTGGTCATTATTTAGAAAGATATTAAACAACTTTTCTTAGAGAGAAACATATTCAAGTATGCAGGTCTTGAAAACCTTGAATTTGAGAGTCCTAAAGAGGTTTGCATGTGTGATCTCAGGAAGCATGAAACCTTATTAACTTTCAATAAAGCTTAAATTATTGCAGAGATTCTGCAAGACATGAAGACTGACTATACGTATTCAAATTGGACAAGTGAGAACCCAGATAATAGTAGACTGATTTATCTGAAATCAGTCACAGACAATAAATACACAGAATGCAATAAAGAATTACAAGATAGGCTTATAGCAGTAGCAGCTGATGTAGCTTTAGGGAGAAAAAAAGTTTAATTTATTGTTAAATTACAAAGTTGCTCATAAGAGTAATGGTGCAGATATAATATACACGGATAGTTCTCAGGTATTTTTCTGGAAAGTTAAAAATGTATTCTGTGAAGAAAGCTGACATTGCACAGATCAGATTTGAGGTGACTGGCATAGCTCAAAAGGAATTATTCATCTCTGGAGATGATACTAGATGATTGTGAGAAATCAAGAGTAACATTGATGCTATTTAGGATTTCTTTTAATGTTTAGAAAGTCAAAGTAAAATCTCTGTGCATAAAAGCTGTGTATGACTCAGAGAGCTTGGAAGAATGGCAAGAAATGGATAAGGACATAAGGGTCAGAAACAGACAGGTTCACGCACTGAAGGTGCTGATGTAGAAAGAATGGCTTAGCCTGGGACAGCTGGGAGGGTTACTGGCAGCTGCTTCTTCCAGCTTTACAGATGTCTGTGAGCTCATCAGTGCTTCCCAGTAATCACTGCATTTTTAAGGCATGCAATGACACTTTAAAATTTTGAGCTGTAAAGAGTGTTTGTTCAAGACCTTATGGATGAGCAGCTCAGGCAGTCAGGTTGTGGCCTGGTTGTGCTCTGACCTACACCTCCTGAAGGGGACCCTTCAGATACAGCCAAATAGAGGGTCACACCTATGGCAATAAATAATAAGGCAGCTCTGAAAGAAGCAAGGCTACATAGTAAACAAGAAACCCAACACAAACTTCTGATACTGCTCTGAGTCTATAAGATCCTATAATACGCCTTTTGGGCATATTGTAAACTAGCACACTGTGGAAGAATGTAACATCAGGAATGAAAGTAGCTTTAATGCCATATTCTATAACTCTGGGGTTCTCATGGTTAACAAATTTTAAGAAATTGAAATAGATCAGAAAGGACTGATCCAAAGAGCTTTATTTTTTGCAGATCCATTTGTTGCACTCCAAAATTTCAGATTCCTTCAGCATGCACTTTTTTGCAGCCATACCCTCTGAGTCATGTCTCAGATGCTGCTGCTCAACTTTCACATCTGCCACAGATCCCTGAGAAGCTGTAGCCCTGTTCTTGTGCCTGAACCACAAATGTGAACCTGTGAAGGTCAGCAGTTAAGATTCTGTGACTCTTCCTCCTACATAATGTGCATATAAATCCCCTCAACAGAAATGTCATCTCTTTTCTTTCAACCCCTATTGTCATCTTAATTTTCACAGTACTGAAAAGACCCTTGTCTTCCAAGTGGAGCTTCCTTTTAAGAGTTCTCTGCAACTGCACAGTCATGCAAAGTCTGCATTTGTTTTGAATTCCTGTATGCCTCTCTGGAAATGCTATGCTTTATCTAAATATGTAGGCCTCATTATCAACAGATGGAAGAATTTCAAAGCACTGATGATGCAGAGAACATGCCTGGGTCATTTATTCATCCAGCAGTGAAAATTCCCCCCGTTCTGCGAGGGGAACTCCAAGACATCTGAATTGTGCTGGCTGTCTGTATATAGTACCTATTACTATTTTTACATGTATTATTTTGCCTGTTGACTGTGTTTGTAAAGTTTTAGTAAGACTTATTTAGTCCTTTTTTCCTTTTTCTATGGCAGACTTCTCATTCCTAACTTTTGCTCCCAGGTTGTTTTTTTTTTTAATAAGGTTTCCAGTACTTCATCCATAAGTCAGACTGCAACAAGCTTCTCTTAGGCCCAAACATTTGATGGTCTTTTGAAAAAGCAATGGACGGAGAGACAGGAAGGATGAGATCCACATCATAACTTTATTTCCAGGAAGCTTTGAAAGTCCATCAGGAACCCATAAGGGTTAAAAACTACCTCAATTTTTCTATTATATCTCTACCCAATCACCTAAAAAATACTATCTGCTACAATACTCTCATTCAAATAAATTCCTCATTACCTTAGGCGCACGCTGAGGTGAGTGTGGGAACTGTTGAAGGTGTTTCCAGTTTGTGTAAATAAGAACTACATAGGTGGATTTAGAGTAAAAAGGGAAAAAGGCCAAAAGGGATCGAGAAGGGACATTGTCAGAGCCAGAACAAGACAGCAGCACATGGACACAGGACACTCATCCTTACACACACAGAGTCTCAGCAAGTTGGTACTTCAATTGGAGAAGTCAGCTGGGATGACTGGACTAGATCTGTGTAAATTTAGGATCAGGTTCCTGGATAAAAGCTGGTGAAAGTGACAATATGTCTGTAAAAAGTGTAATAAATGTAAAAATATGTCAGAAACCTGAAAAAATGTCCTGAAAAAAAAGAGACAGCTAAGTTTTTTGAAGAAAGTAATTTAGAATCAGCCATTATACTGACAGCAATTCAAATAGAAGTTTGGGTTTTCCAATTTTAAAATATATGAGTCACTTGACTATTTGTGAGAATGATGGTCTTAGAGATGCAAATAATTCAAGACTTGCAGAGAACCGAACAGGAATGATTGTGGTGCAAGTTGCAACTAAATAATATAAACAGATTGGGAGCACATCCAATACTCAAAAGATTACTTTACTAATTATCCTAGCTGGTTCTAGTTTCTTCTATTTTGCATATGAAGCCAACAAAGCAGAGGTGAGAACCTGACACCAGGCTCTGTGGGTGAGCTCTGCAGTAACGGAGCCTAGCATTTCGAGAGCATGTGCACTGTCCTTACTTTGCACCCCTTCTCGAGCTAAAAGCAAAGCTGAGTACACAAAATGCAAACCTGGAGGTTTTGCTATTATTGTTACCTAGAAAAAAACCCTAAATTGTTATGGAATGGTTTTGCCTCAGTAGCAACATAGAAATTCCTCTGATGCTACATTCTCAGCCTAGCCTCCTCTTTTTCCATGTATGTTATCCCTCTCCTGGTTGACACCAGAGATAGGATTTGGGCTCACACGCGAGACAGGATTTGGCAAACATCTGTAACATCTTGAAAAGCATGAAGGAAGTCAGCTAGGGCCAGTTGTTTAATGTCCCCTCCAACATGAGAACTGAGGAGCAAGAAGTCCAGCAAGAATAATTGTTCTTTTGTCATAGCTTATTGAAGAAAGTGACGGAATGCTCTGCTGCAAGGAAGCATTGATGCTGAAGTCAAACTTAGTAGTCCAATGTACTAATCTACTAAGAGGGTCTCTTGGGGAGCATGGGTGGCCTCGAAGCAGAGCTCTCCAGTGAGACACTTCTGTGACTAAAGGGCAAAGGCATTAGAGATGTGGGGATTATCAGCTGATGTGCAGGAGGAAGAAGGTTGGGAATGGCGTGTGTGCCAGGAAGGCCTGGAGCAGTAAGGTGCCAAGGAGGTCTGGCAGCTTTCACACCCCAGGGCGACTGCAGTGACACGGCTCTGCTGTGCACTGGCTGGGGCAGGACAGTGGGGCTAAACCTACAGGGAGAATAAATAGTCCTGAATAAATACAACTAGGACCACACTGGGACATTACCACCAAAGACAGTGTAAGTGGATACCATTTCATTAATCATCACTGCAGCTTGTCACTATATAGAAATTAGTTATTATTAGAATTATAGATATTCAATATTCACTAGCAATTGTATAATTAACATACAGGATTTGTGATGTTTATGGCTTTCATTAGTGACAGAACCAGAGAAAATAATAATGAGAGAATGTATAATCTATAAGAATATATCACAGTTCCATGTGTTTGTGTTTAATACTGACTAAGAGTATGATAATAATTCTTTAAATTTTCTGAAATCCTCTACATAAAAAAATCTCATAAACATCTATTTGCTGGTAGATAGGTGTTTGAGGTTCCCTGATGTCAAGACATTCTCTACAATTTCAGATATATAGTATAATATAGCCATTCAATTTAATGTGCTTGTATGGGGGCAACAGCTGGGATTTGTTGAGGTCTCCTGAAACAGCCACCCTAGAGCCTTTATCATCTAAAGATCTTACAGTGCTTTGCAGCCATGAGAGTATTCTGGGGCAACTAGAGATAAAGGAAAACAAGACTAATTCCAGTTAGTAAAGCTGAAACCTTGATCCCTTCCTGCTTTCCTCTGTGCTTCTCACTTCTCATAATCCCAAATCATTGGGATTATGATTTACACTTTCCTGTTACCTTTTATATATGACATGGACCAACCCTAAATCCCTTCCCTGACCTTCTCACCGAGGAAACCATGGATCCAATCAAGCTCACCTCCCTCCTTTACTCTTACAGCTGCCCTCTTTATATCTCTGTTTCTCCCAATTCCTTTCAGCACACCCAAATGAGTTGTGCTTAGGTTATGTTCTCACGTGCCATCCTGCTCATAGCTATCACTACTTTGAAATCTCTGTAGTACCATGTTCCCTGCTATAGGACTAATCTCTGTGCTTGCAATGTCCTGCACAACTTGGTTCCCTCTCAAGCCAAATTTTCAGAGTTTTTTTCATATCATTCTCTTTCCTGTTTTATACTTGCCTTGAAAGCCTTCCCCTATCAGTTGGCATGTATCAGCCTCTGGTTTATCCCATGTGTGGTGCTTTTCTTCTTCACATTGCAAATATTATTCTCAATTTTCCCAGGAAGTGACTTTTAGGGGTTTCCAGCACATAACCTTGTCATTTAGTTCAGTATAGCCTCTTTGTAGGCATGAGGAGTGGCAAGGGGGAGAGAAGATTCCTGACAATATTGCAAAATAACTGTATAGAGAATCCACTGTAGCCACAAACTATAATGAAGGCATGGACATGGGAAAAGTAACAGTATGGAGGAAAATCAGAAATATGACTTTAACAGAGATACAAATTTTGTTAATCAATTGCATTTTAAGCACAGGACATATTGTGCAATTTTATAAAAGTTTAAACTCAAATCCATGCATTTCACAAAATTAAACAAAAACTTGTTAGCAAAGCAAGACTTCAGCCATTTAAAGAGATGTTTTTGGAATGACAATTAAATGGCACTTTTCTAATAGTAGTACACAGAATAATATCAGAATTGGGAACAGTGCTGTTTCTTGCCTCCAGCTATCTCAGTTCAAATCTTTCATAGCAGAAGAACTTAGAGATCCTGAGGGATTTTTTTTCCCTCCAAAACACTGTACTGAAAATAACCCCCAGGAGGTCATAGGGTTACATGGAAAATAGCAATTTAATTTATTCATCCTAAATAGCAAAAGGCATATTTTAGCATATATTAAAAATAGACTCATTTTATGCACTTTTTCAGTCTAGTGTCTGATTTTGCTGTTGATTTATTTCTGCACAGTGTATTCTCCTTAAAGAAATTTGTAGGCTGTTATTGACAATTTCTTCAGATAAATGTGCACATAAGAATAGACAGGCTCATGGCTCTTTTGCAAAAATGAATGTACAAGGTAGGAAGTAGTTCTTTCTACAACAATTCCTAGGCACCGCCTAATGGTGTCTTAGCTTTCTTAACAGCAGTTCTTTGAGGATAAGGAAAGCATTTTCATCTTTTGTATCTTTCTGTAGCCACAGTTCAGCAGTCAGTGGTACAAGAGGAATGAAATGAATTGATTTCCTACATATGCTGCCACTCTTCTGTGTTATAATATATGCCACCATATCCCAAATACACAAGGTTTCTGGGATAAATCACAATTGTTATAGATTTACTCTATAGATAGCTATGTTGTGAAAATAAATGAGTAACTTCCAAAGCAAAGATAGCCATTTAAATGAATACAGTAAATACCATGTTCATACTGACAGATACATCTGCATTGCAAAGTTTGCTCCTCCTGCCTACTAATCTAGTGCAAAGGTATAAAAGGACTTGTTTGAATTTATCTTGGAACGAGGCATTTGAAAACTGGCTTTCTCCTTCTGTAATGCTCCTACAGTAATGATCAGAAGACCATTTCATTGATTCCTCTGTCTTTGAAGAGTTCATAGTTCTACATTTAATGTAACAGAAGACTGATTTTGTTAGTTTTCAGTGTATGTGGCAAGGCCATACTTTTACCAGAGTACTTGGGAGGAGCAGTTGCCAGTTATGAATTGGTAAAACTGGTAACAGAAATGAGGCGGACAAGGATGGTTCAAGCAGATCACAGCCACATGATAGGCGCTGATGTTATTTATGTGCTTGCATATTTTTAGCTATTGGCAATGCCTGTCACAGTAGAGAGGGGTGGTAGATACAAATGGAAAGAATACTTTGAAAAGGATGTTATTTTTAAACTGAGCTTCTCATATTGCTCAACTGGTGTTGCCTCAACGTAACACTGAACACAGTCAAAGAAAAAGTGTCAGTCACAAGACCGTAAGACCTGCCACACTGGTCAGATCAAAGGTCCATCTGTTTCAGCATTCTGTACAACTAAGTGACGTTTAAGAGGAAGTGTTTGCTTTTGTTTGTTTCAAAATAAAATACAGCTTTAGTGCTTCTGAGAAACAATGAATCACCATAGTTACACGACTGATTTTATGTTCTCTCCACCTTTAATCATCTTTTTTGCATGAAGAAATGTGCTATTCAGTTTCACTTGAATAGAACCTATTCATTATTTCTGATCCCTACTGCTTAACTTACCTCTATCTTATCTAGTGCTACTACATTGGTCTTGGAGATCAGTAACCAGAAGTGCACGTATTTGAGATTCAAGGTTGGTACAACAGCATCAGGATGTTTTCCCGGTTTGTTCTCTATTCTTTTCATAAGGAAATAATTGTAATGTTCACTTTGCCTTTTCTTGCCACAGGGCATGGTGTTGCCTACTCAAATAACTCCCAAATCCCTTTCACGAGTAGTTAAAGCTAAGAGCTCTCTGGTTTGTATTTTTCTTTCAAGTTCCCGTGTTTGCATTTGATAAGCATACATTGTATGAGAGGTTTTACTGTCTGCCTGCTCAGCATTGGTTATAACTTTCTTCATCTCCTTGCTGTCTGCTTTAGTTGTGACTTTGATGCCCAACTTGTTATCGTTGCAAACTTTCCTGCTTCAGTATACACCTTTATGTTGTAATTTGTGAATAGCTTGTACAGCAGGATCTGGACAGCTGTACATCCAGTGGAGCCCTATTTGCTTTGTTATTTGTGGAAAATCATAATTTTTTGGTTCTCCCATCCAGTTGTTTGCCCACAGATTATCTTTGCTCCCATTCTGAGAAGTTATTTTCTGCAAAAATCCTTAGTGAGATGCCTTTCTCAAAGAAGCATTTTACAAATCCAAATGCATAAAAATCACCACCTCAACCTCATGATTACTACATTCGCTATGCAAATTCCTTTCTCAAATATATTGATTGTTCCTTCACAATTTAATTTACTCAAATTTCTACTTATTCTATTTTACAATAATTTCAATTAGTTTGCTACCCATTAAAGTCAGACCTTGGGTATTGTTGTTCCTCAGATAACCCCTGAGATTAGTAGTTTTTAAAAACTGGTGACATGTCTGTCATCTTCTGTTCTCCTGGTTGATTGAAATGTTGGGTTAAATACCACAGTTTTCAAGTGAGGAATTTCATGTTTAAAATTCTTGAATGACCTTTCCATGCCCTGGCAGTCACTCACTATTTCTTTAACTGATTCATTTGACAACCTTTCCTTATGACGAATCAGCATATGAGAGTTCTCAGATTATTTTTCACTTCTTGAAATGTCCCACTACCCATCTAAGATTTCCTTTCTGTATCAAAGTCGTTCCATTCCCTCAGAAGACATTCTTACAAAGACTGATCTCACACAATGCCTATAGTTTGATTTCCTTCAATCCTTCTGAACTACATCTCATGAGATATTTGTAATTAAACACACATCTCTATGGAATCAAACAGAAAGATCAGAAAGAAACTGACCATTTGGATGATGATATGAAGGAATATAAGAAACAATAATAAAGTAACAAGATTGAAACAAAACCAGAAGAGGGACATTTCCTTTATCTGAAGTTTCATAAAGAATAACATCTATTGAACAGTTTTAATTATGTAGAGGAATGCTTTGTTGACATGTATTAATATACTATCCAAGGACTGAGAAGAGATGACAAGGGAATTTCAGTAAAATTTTATATAACTATTTTTAAACTATGTAAAATAAATAATTACTTTTTTTTTTCAACTCAGTCTAAATGTAACTCTCCCACTTCCCCAAACTATTCAGAATAAAATTTGTATTTGAACAGCCATTCAGAATAAAAAATGTGAAAGCAAAGCTATTGGTCAGAATTAATTTTTTCTCCCTGAATGGCTTGTAATGGATGCATTTTTTAACTGTAATGACTTTGCTGCAAACAGAGAATTCCAGTGTGTAGCTATCCATTTAATCCCAGTCCTCTTTTGCATTCACTTCCAGTAGTGATTGATTGCCAGCAACAAGGTTTATTAAACACACTTGAAGCATTAGATAAGCTGTGAAATTGAGCAAGAAAGCAAAAATACGTATTTAGGACTCTGTAGTTTAAGCAATCCCCAAGGAAAGAAAAAAAAAATTAATTCATTAACGCTAGAACTCACTTCTATTCAAAGCTGTGTGAATGGAATATGGAAAATTTCTTCATAACTGTGCCTACTCCCTCCACGACACCAGTTTTTGCTTCTTCGCCAGTTTGGCTCACTGGCTAACTAGTCCTTTATTGTACTGTAGCCAAGGAAATGAAAGAAACTGTGGAAGGATATTTAACATTTTTTTTTTTGTCTGTGGCCCTTCCATCTCCACTTATTTCACGCTTTAGAATCTGTACAAAGTGTAAATTTGAAAGTTTCCTTTCTGACTTCAACTGCTCTGAGCTTTCCAGCCTTTGGGTTTAATTCTTTCTTAAAAGGCAGCTCCCTCCCTCTTTTCGTTGTTTCTTTTTTAACACACACACACAAACACACACCCATCCACCCACACACCCATCCACCCACACATCACACACATTTCTTTTTAAGTTTAACTATGTTAATGCATGAAAGAAAATACATGCAAGTGTAAAGGAAATTCTCACAGCTGGTTTTCTTTGCTCTGATCTCAGTGAGGATTTGGGTACTAAAAATAGGATTTATCTGAATTTCAAGAACAAAAAGCTGAGTCTGGGGTCAGAGTTTGCCTTTCTGTTTGGCCTTCAAATTCTTAGTGTTCACAGAAACACAGAAGAAATGAGGTTGGAAGAGACTTCTGGAGACTGCCTGGTCTAAATCCCCTGCACAAAACAGAATCCACTAGAAAGGGCTGCTCTGGATCTTATCCAGTTAGGTTTTGAATATCTCCAAGGATAGAGAGTCCCCAGGTGGTATTTAAGCATCCTCACTGTAAAGTAGTTTTTTTCTTATGTTTAAATGGAATTTCCTGTGCCTCCTTTTGTGACCATTGCCTTTGCCATTGTGTTTTTTCAACCCTTGTCTGAGCATTACCAAGCCTGCTGTGGCCTAAGCAAGTAACCTCCCAGCTCCCGTGTAAGTTAATAAGGATCCAAATGTAAGTGGAGTGGCACATCATTTTCCCAAGGAGATCTGTTTTGTTGGCACATGGAGTTAGGTCAAAGGAATCCTAGATGCCCCTCTTCAGTTTTAAAATGTGTGTGTAGCTATTTCAGTTTTCCAAAACCAGCTGCTGCTGCATGTGCTGCTTGTTGGCAGTACAACTCTACTAGTCAGAACATTCACACAGAAAGTTCAAGCCCTGTGTTCACCTTCCTCCACAGCCTGAGTCAAAACCCTTTTCTCAAGAGACAATCCCGACTTTCTCTGATAAAGCTGAGTGAGGATGTTACTGTCTCCATCTTTCCTAGCACAGAAATACTTGCTCTTAGGCATTTACACGGGGAAATGAAGCTGGAAATTCAGCATGTGAGAGGAAGTATGGTGGTTCAACCTGTAACACTGCAGCAGGAAGAGTGTCCCAAGTTCCTGGCTGACAGCTGAAACTGGTTTTGAATTCCTACTAATAATGACTAATAACAATAGTCTCAAGACCAGAGACCTGAGTTCAGTGAGTAGGCTGCAAAGGCATTATGCAATGAGTGAGAGTCCAGAATGAAGAGCTCATACACAGAGGATGAACTCATCAGGTAGGTATTGGAGGGAACAATTTCAGCCAGAATTCCAGCCACAGCAAACAATGCAAGACTATCAGAACATTTGTAGAGTAGACAAGCATCAGCGGCAGCAGCAGAGTTGCTTGTGTTTCCTTCAAGAGGCAGAAAGGTCAGACAGATATTACTGAAACTAATAACTGGGCCTGAAACTAATAAACTGACTATCAAGATTTTAGCATTCTTGAAGGGTATGCATACTATGTAAGCATCTTGATGGCTCACCTACGCCCATTATGATCAGCTATAAATCCTGGTGTTACTCTGATCATCAGCAGGGTGCTTGCTCAGCACAGGATAGACTGCTATGCCAAGAACACCTCAAATTCCTTCTTGCCTCCCCCAACGGGCTAAGTGTAGCTCACATCACATCAGATGCACAGGATAGGATTTTGTCTCCTCTGAGTGCTGGGATTTTCAAAGATGTTTGTTGGGATCTAAGAGCATAAATTTTGCAAATTTCCTGAAGGGACCTGCATTCATAAATGCTGTAATCTTTAGGAAATAAGTCTTTGAAGTATTTTTTCTCCTGATATAGAACGTTAAGTTTTAGTATCTAGACACTGGTTTCCTTAGTGATTTAACACTGCTAATATCATGTGCTTGTCTTTTCAACAAATAGTCAGTCAGGGTAAACTCCAACTTTAACTAGTGAAGACCAATTACTGAAAAATTACCCTTCTCAAGTCTGGGTGAGAGATGTTTATCTTAGTAATTAAGACAATTTCCTCCTAAACAATTCATCATGAAAACTTCTACCAATAGAAATAGCTCTCTTTACAAGACATACCCCACCAAAATCCACATTTTTTTCCAAACAACTAAACTAATTATCAAACCATACACATTTTTTTCTTAGAGTAAAATTCTATTTATGTACTGATCTCTGTTACTTACATTCACTTTGCTTCTATTCTATTAATTTGACCTATTTGGTGATCTGCTAAGCACCAGCTATTTAAGAAATTGTGTATGTGAGTGAGGGGCAGTAACTGTGACCACATGAAATAGGAACTGTTGCCTTGCTGGAAAGGGTTGTTTACAACGAGGTTCTTTTAAACCACATCAGGATTAGGAGTTGACAGAAGATAAGAATGTTAAAAATTTACTAGACTTGTAGTATTGGTAGGCATGGAAATCACCTTTCAGTAAGAGCAATATAAAAAGAGGCAGCTTCTTTCTGCAAGAGACAAAATCTGAGGGGCCTCTGCCTCAAAGTATTGGGGAAAAGTGGAGTACAAGCTATGCCCAAAGAGTAGAAATTAGCTGAAAGGGCGTGTTGCCTCAGGGAAGGTGAAGTAGAAGGAATAAGCAAAACTGAGAGAAAAATGACCAATTAGCCAAGAATTAGCAGAATAAACACTAAGGAAAATGAGGTATGGAAGTGACTTGTGAGCTCATAAAAGATTTTGAAGTACTAATAATCACCTTGTAGTTGACAACATCTTAATATACTATAGAATCATGGAATCGTAAAAGGTTGGAAGAAACCTTTAAGAATGTGAAGTTCGATTGTTAAACCAGCACTATCACTGTAACCCCTAAACCATTAAACCACATCACCCAGCACCAGATCCAGATGCCTCCATAGTGACCACTAATTACTATAGTGATTTCTTAAATGATCAAATGGCAATGTTCAAAGTATATCACAAATAAGAAAAAAAAACCCCAACAATTTAGGACCCATTTGTTTATAGACAGCTATAACCACATTTATATGCATGCTTGAAATAAATGGGAAATGTTTATGCATTTAAATCCAAATTGTTATGAGTTTAAAAGCTTAGGTTACAAGCTCAACAGAAATGTGAGGCAGGAGCTGCTGCTCACAGAGCAATAGCTTCTGCCATCCCTTGCTATTCACTGGACCAGGCTGCTTGTAGCATCCTGGGCTGTGTGGTGACATGATTCAGCAAGGACTTCTGTAAGCCTGTTCCTGTTGCTCAAGGAAGGCAAAGCCATGCAGGCACTGACTGCTCAGTAGGGGTTTTGGCAGTTCAGCTGTGTAACCAACCCACACACCCCTGCAGTTGAAGAGAGGTCAAAGAAGGGCAAACCCCTGTGAGGCCAGGGAATAATGTAATATAAAGGAAGCTGAACTTACTTTGATATCAGGTAAACTGGACAGTAACCTTGGTTTTAGTTACAGATAGATGCATCAGTGAATCACCAGGTTCCAAAACTATTAATAAAGAGCAATGCCTTTGTGAGCCAGCCAGACCCACCCTGGGGGATGGGCGTGGGAGTGGTGGGGCAGTGCATGGGCAGCTTGGCACAACATAAAGCATAAAAATGGGACAAATTATACATTTTGAAGAGAGCAACAGGCTTGAACTGGCTTTCATCCATTTATTCTTTCCAGATGACTGGGCATGCCCAGTGTCATGACAGTGAGCATACAGGGACCAGCAATGAGAATCACACTACAACAGAGATTTAACTACAGCTGAATATTGCAACTGCTACATTATGCTTGGGCTGTGATTTCAACTGATTTCTGTATCACTTTGCTAAATTGAACTGCCATGCAATGCCAACCGTACCAAATAAGTAAATTTGATATTAAACATTAAACAGTCCTCATGTGGAATATCTAAAAGCATCCAGTCAGAGAGTATTGGGCTCTGACAAGCTACCAAGATACAAATTTTCCATCTATAAGATGAAGGATCTTTTGAGTCCTGCTGATGTCTCAACTGAGGAGAAGCTGTGATCTGGGAGCTGCTACTAATTGTCAGAGATGTAAAATACTTTACATCTGGTAAAGGCACTGACTTTTTAGCTAGTATGTTCTCTGGAACTCGCATTCCACATGAGGCTTACAAAGAAGTGGTGGGTCTATTCTGAATAGGAAACAGTAGTATTGCAATACAGGACCACGATTCACAGCTTGAAATAAGAGAGAACATGTATTAATGCACCCTTTACTGTAACAAATTAATGACTCATGTTCAAATGCATCTGCATCTTACTGGGATTAAAAATGCCAGGGTCCTCTAAATCCTTCATAATAGTTAACATATGTTTATGCAGGGACTGCTCTCCTCAGATTCAATGGGAAACTTCTCCAGGACATTTACAATCACAGAGGATAAATAATGTGAACAATGTCTCACTGAAAAGTCTGTGACTACCAGAGCTGCTCTAACTGGCCCATAATGACAAGTATAATTGTCTTACTGTTTTGGATAATTCCCTAAGTAAAAAGTGTGTGTCTTTTATAAGATTTTTTAAAATTTTGAAGAAAAAATTCTGCAAAGCAAACAGGAAAATACCAGATGTGGATGCCAGGTGACCTGCATAGATGAAACAATATTTGAGAGTAGGTCCTCATAATGCCACCAGCTGGTGGGACAGGCTTAGATTCTGTACCTGTATGTCCTTTGCCTGTCTGCTGAAAAAGACGAAGAGCAATTACTTACCTTCTTTCTAGTAGAGTTCATATAGCCTTGCCCATATATATTCTGCAGCTATTGCCAGTTATTGACAGAAGGTCCTGAGCTGTTCAATAAGTGAAACAGCTGCATCAAATTCAAACTAAGAAGCTACACTGAAATTGTTTATAGTCTGTCTCTATGCATAGGCACACAGAATAGTTCCATAAGCTCTCCTTCTTATGGGAATACTCATAAAAAGCAGAAGTTGTTTTTTCTTTCCTAAAATGCATGGTAAGTTGCCTTGTGACGTCTGAGAGAGCTGTTTTGGAGCACACATTCATGCAAGGTGGTACACACATCAACTGAAATTGCCTGGTCATTAAATAGGTACATAAAGACGGCAAAGAATACAAAAAAATTCTATACAATGACATCTGAAATGTACAGAGAACCATTTCTACATAGATTTGTGGTTTGGGGAAGACAAAAGATGTGGGAATTTGTTACTTTTACCTGGCAACATTTTTTAAAAAATGACCCAGACCTTTAGAATGTTACAAAAAAGGTTAGGTTATGATGCACATGTGAACATTGTGAGGACCAAGTATGGTGGAGAAAGAATGTTGAAAGACCACCAAATTTTTACTCCATTGATTTATCCCTGACTGCAGTAAACGCAGCTAAACAAAATTTCCTTTAAAATGCAGTATGGGATTGAATGCCTTATCTCCTCTCCATGTTTATTCCTACTTGCATGTATCTCTAAAAATTTGGAACAGATCAGAAAAACCTGATACAGCTAGAGAGAAAGATAAAATACATCAGTTTAACAGTGGATACGTTTGAAGAATCACTTCACTCAGGGCCATGATTGTGAATTCAAGGAACTCTTTTGCAAGAGAAATACTTATCTAATAAACAAGAAGATAGGTAGAAACCACAGAGTGTCTACCTACTGAAAATATGCAGTTTCTGAGAAGAGCTCAAATGATTTCCTAGAAAGGGTAGCTTAGGATACAAATCTCTCAGGATTTACTGACATCTTTTACAATGCCTGTCAAACTGATTTTGTCAGCAGATATGATAGATTATAAGAAGTGGCGGTAACCTAAGAGATTTTGGCAGGTAATTTTGGTACTAATAATCCACTATACTCACTGATGCTATATAACTTCCTGTTTCTTGCTCTGTGTGTCTGAAAACTTCTGATAAAATAATAACAACAACAACATAATACATCTTTAGGACTGTAACAGAACTATTTTGTTTAGGCTGAGTTGCATAAATACTCAAAAAGTAAGACAGTGCCTGTTACATATGGCATCTATTTGTTTTTCAGCTCATCCAGGAAAGGATCTCCTGATTTTTCCAGAGCTCTGTATGAATCGTGTAGGTGGCTGAATGTCCTGGTTCTAGTCAGGAGAGGGTTAATTTCTGCAGCAGTCAGGAGGGGGACAGCCTAGGATATGGAGGTTATTCTAGAATGCCTCATGTAATTTTCTGGGTGTGGGGGAAGTCTTTTATTATTAATACTGCTGCTGTTACTGGTTGTTTGCTTATCTCATTGCTGTTTGCAGTGATTTGTTTTTCTCTCAACCTGTGATCTTTGCCTTTTGTGCCACCAATTCTCCTCTTCAGCGCTCCACAGGGAGGAAGGGAAGGGGGAGTGAGTGAATGGCAGCCTGGTTTGGAGAGTCTCAGTGGCAGCACTGAACAGGGGAGCACCATTCCTAAACCAGAACACTAAGGAATCTGTGAATCTTTGGAACTAGAACTAGGCTGATGACACTGATGTTATCCATACTGATCTAAAGGCAGACCCAAGAATTTATGCTAAATAGGCTGTGCCCTTGCTTTCAGAACTTGTTTCCTTCAAAGCAGAGGTGTGTTGGTGAATCAGAATTACTACTGGTGGATCTGTTTTTGAAAAGCTGAAAAAGTAAATATTGATAAAGAATGTTGTATTTGACCATACTTCCACAATCAAATTGTGATTTTTCACATTTGTTGGAACATCTATTATTTGCTTATAACTTCTAAAACACCATGTCCAAAAAGTAAGAAGTTCTGAAGTATTTGACCAACACCCTTTTGCTAGTTACTGTTTTAAGTATTAAATATGAGCATATTATGTATCCTCATCTTACCAATATTGTATCACTTAGCCTACATAGAGCTTATGAATTTTTGAGCTCTTGATACTGCCTTTTGTTCTGGTTGAATTATGCTCAAAAAATATTTTTTGCTGCTCAGTGATATATGATGGGCACAATACATGGTCAAATAATTTGCTTCCTAAAAGGTAAAAAAAAAGTTATTTTTTCTCAATTTCTACTATTATATATAAATTTATTTTGATGCAACATAACTCAGTAAAAAAGCTCTTGTCAATTGAAAAGAATGAAAATTTTTAGTTTTTATAAAAGAGGATGTTTCTTTACTTTGTAATGGAAATAGTGTCCATAAAATAGGCATAATTTTCAAAGTTTCCTTTATCTGATCTCAAATGGTAGAATCTATAATACCATAAGTATTTCTTTTTTATAGCAAAGGACTAGCTGGATTGTGTGACTGCTGTCCAAAATCTCTAAATAGCATCCAAGGTATTTCTTTAGAAGGTTTTCTTACTGATCATTTAAATTGTTAGCAAATGCCGCAGTACCCCTGGAGAACCCTTTCTCCCACTGCCGGGCTAGCCCTGGCACCGTGCAGCGTATCCAGTTTGGCTCCCCGCGCCTGGGCAGAGCCGGCTGAGTGAGTCTCCCAATTTACTGGACCCGATCCTCAGGGAGGCACTCGGTGTGCAGCGACAGAGGCAAGGAAGAAGAGGGGGAACTCTGAATGGGGGATCAAACAAGTTTATTGGCGGACCTGACGTGGGACCTCCTCACTCTGCCACTACAGCCCAAGCAGAGCCAAGAACATCTGTTACATGAACTTTTAAACAGGGGAGGAGAAAGGGGAGCCAACAAAGGAAAAGCCAATAGGGTTACACTGGGGACTGGCTCAGGGGGTGAGGGACATCCTCAGGAGCCAACTCCCTTAGGGAGGAGGAGGATTTCCCCAGCAACAGCCTACCACTCCACGTCCTTCCCAGAACTTTCTAGAAGCTGGGTCAGGTCCCCGAGTGACAGGCAGCTCACCAGGGACGGGAGCAGTGAAACGGCGGGAAAAGATACATCGGGTTGCTGGGGCAGAATAGGGAGCAACCAAGCACACAGAAATCAAGAGGGTACACAGAACAAACCGTTTGGTTAACAAACAAATATAAAAACCCACACCGCTACAAGCAAAAATAAGTAGTAGATGGTACAAAAGGACTGTGACTGGTACTACGTAAATTGGTTCAGCAGGTGTAATGTTCTGATGATGCCATTGTCAGCAGAACACTAATGGTCAGAAACAAAGTATGCAAAGGGGATTTACCTATGCCAGTATAGGTAGTAGCACTTCATCTCATGGAAGGGAGATGACTTGCAGAGCACCCCTGTCCTTGCATTCTGTATGTTTGTTTTCAAATGATTCAAAACTGAATTGGAAAGGAATGAAAAATAAGGTGATGAATGTCAGTAATGATTCTAACCACAGTACAAACTGTATCCGACTATGCAGAGGGATGCCACAGTACAATGAAACTGAGTATAAAAGAGCAAAATTTAATGTGGATAAGTGAAAAGGTGCAAGTCAGAAATGTAATTTTTCATGTACAGTACTGTCTGCCTATGCAGCAACACTGAGTGTTCCAAGGCTGAGGTGAACATTCAAAGCCCTCTGCATCAGGTAGGGGTAACCTAGCCACATGGGCTGGATAAAAAAGCCTTTTCAAGCACACTCAGTTTGGAGGGAAGTGAAGAGGGGCTCTAAATACAGAGGTCAAATAATTCTCTTTGTGGTAAAATGGGGACTGGTACTAAAAGATTCATAGTTATCTCTTATCTGAATTTGACTCTGACTGCATTACTGTTGTCACACAGTTCAGCTTATGCATTTAAAATGCACACACGGCGGTATATATGCAATAGGCTGGCATTTCTTCATACAATAAGGGTGTTCTTGATTCAATTCCTTGCAGAAATCAAATCATCTTGAAGTTGTGTACAATGACAAGCAAACTGTTCCTTGCAGATTTAAAGGATATTTTGCAATACTTATTTGAATTTTTTTGACAGCTGACCTCCACTGATTTTAAAGCATTTAGCTTCTTTATTTCCAGCCTATCAGATTTAGACTTACTCAAAATAGTTAAGATGCAAAGCTCCTAAATGATCACAGGACAAACTGACAACACTTGCTGTTAGTCTCAGACCTGGCAAAGGTTTCCAAACATACAAAATTGAAATACAGGCAATAGAAATAAACAATCACATGAAGAGAAGCAAAACTTGTGCTCCTTAAGATGACACACAGTAGAACTGAGGTTCAATACTTCAATCACATCTCTTGCTTTGGCATACACCAAAAGAAATACTTTCAGAGCCAATTGGTAAGGGGAAGAAAAGAATATTTTCTCAGCAAACAGAGAAGTTAACAGAATGTTGTTTTCCTACGATACTTGAAAAGATAGCATGTACATTATCCTGCAGTGGTCATTGAGTGGATACTTACATGCAATAAATTCAAGAAGGTTCTACAAGAATAAAGGGTATCTGTATACTTATCTGTAGTTTGGAAAACATAAGGCTCAACTCAAAGCATGGCAAAAATAATGGTGAAATTCCCATTGATTTCAATAATCTTTTATACACAATTTCCTTCGTCCTAAAGCATCAGTACACACCTCCCCCAGTGAAATTTATGTATATACATTGAACTTGATAGGTTTCTTTGTATAGTAGAGGAGCAGTGAGCCAAATGGATTTTGATTCTAACAGAACTTTCACCACACAAAACAAATGACACATTTTATTCTCCTTCATGGCAAAATATAGTGCCAAACATTCAATTAAAATCAGCTCTCAGACTGGTGAATGACTGTTAAGTCACAGAAAGTGACTGAAGATTTTTCTCCTTACCAGGCTATTTTTTGTCAAGTGAAGAGATGATTTAAAAGACAGCTGAATTAAATCTATACTTTCCTGATATCTTCTATATAAGCTACTGTTCATAGACTAAATTGAATGAACACAGAACTTCATTTATAAAGAAATCTTTCCCTGTTGATTTGAGATTTCTTTGTACCAAAAACTGATTTACAGACAGCTTCTTCAGTAGTCTCTACAAAAGCCTAAAATGAAGGATTTCCACACTAAAGATCCATTTCTACTGATGGTACTGATGATGAATAACTATTATTTTAGAAAGTGTCACAATTTAAATGAGACCAATGATAGAAATAGTACAAACCCTGCAAAATGGTGAGTCCAGTAATTGAAAATGCGTGAAATTAATACTTTTGAGCTTGGTTCCTCTGAAACTTCGCCAAAACAGTTATAACAGAAGATTTGGACCACTTTTATCTTTACTTTACTACTTAAGGGGAAAAAAAAAGAAAAAAAGAAAAGGTTATGCTACACTTAAATTCAAAATTACTTTCTTTGTATACATACCTCATTTCCATAAGCAGAAATTACTATGTGAAAAAGCATTCCATGTGGCAAAAATCTGATGTTTGGAAATACAAACCTTGGACACGTGGGGTTCCAGTTTGTGGCATCCTATATTGCTAACAGCAACCATGGACTTGTGCTGAAGAAAAATAATACATTAAGCATCAATAGGAAGTGGTATAATGGCCCTACAGCTATTATACAGACTACCAAGAAAGTAAAACTAGACTATACTTAAGCTAGGAATGAATTTAAAGTCAGGAGAAGGCAGATATGCTGGAGAAGGAAAGCTAGAAATAAAAAAGCTATTTTTTCTCAAGATCTTATAACGCTGTTTGCCATGAGGCAGATATGCTGGAGAAGGAAAGCTAGAAATAAAAAAGCTATTTTTTCTCAAGATCCTGTAAGGCTGTTGGCCATGAGCTATCCGGGAGAGGCTGCTCATCCCGCCCCGCCGCGCCAGGCGCCGCTGCTGTCCCTGCCTGCAGCAGCAGCTCTGTGCACCAGGCGGCGCTGCACAGCTAAGCGATCGGCCTCTGGAAAATAAAAAGCAATCAGCAGTGATTGAATCTCTTTGACATAAAAATAAATCTATAAACCATGCAAGTTAACTTTCAGGGAAATATAATAACGGGCAAAACGAATGGTTAATTGTTTTTGGGTATAGCTAGATCACTTAAAAGCTTCTTAAGGCAAAAAAGATGGAATCTGGTCAGCACTCTGAAAGACCTCCAAGGAAATAGCACATGAATTATTCTCCTTGTCAGGAAACTGAAATGTCTGAACATAAACCAACAGCTGAAGCAGCACCACCCCTCGCTGGAGATCTAATTATTCTGATTATGCAGAAGACCAAAGCTTTGTTCATTCTGTTTAAAAACATCCTTTTGCATTCTTATAAGAATATTCACTGGAAGCATCCCAGTCAAACTCAAGCAGCTGCAACCAAACTCCAGGGTTACAATTCAAAGTTTTTTAGCCTACTCTAAAATGTGCACTCATTCTTTTTTGGGCAACGCATGTTCAGTACATCCATTTGTCTCGAAGTTTCAGCTTGAAGCTTCCCACTCCATACTTGTTTCTATTCTGCAACTTACCTCTTTGGAATATACAGCTGCCACCTGCCACTATTTACCTCACCTTCAATTAGCTATCATCAAGTTTCTTAGCACTGAACTTCAAAATACGGTATCAGGAATGAAGGAATGAGAGTGAATGAAGCCTTATTTAAACATGTCATTTCTCTTCTAATGGTCTCTAATTTTGAGAGACTTGCAAAGATGCCTAGCAGACAAGACAAAGAATAAATGACAGGTAGGATATCTACATAGTCCCACAAGACCTGTGGCAACACAGAGGATTAGTCAAACAAGTGTGTCAGCATTGTCATTAAAACTAATTTATAACTCATGCAAATCACATATGTACTGGACAAATGGACGTCACCTGTCCTGTTTCATTTTAAAATGGGAGAGGCAAGAATGGGTGTTGCTCATGATCTCTTTGTTGGGAACAAGCCCTGAAGAGTTATACATCAGTAAAAGCTTCTTTCTCATTTCCATATTTTTCTCCTCATGTATGCTATGTAAATAATACCTGGTTTTCTTACAAAAATACATGTTTACCTCGAGAAGTCTTCTGCTATTCTTTCTTTGCAGTTAAACTGGTCAAATACTTCACAGACTTCATAGATGAGTAACTGATTGAATTGGTTAAATTCTTGGTACACACCTTTTTTTCCTTGAAAGCAGATGTGCTGTAGCAATTCTGGGATCAGAGGGGGCATAATCTTAGTGAAAACAACTTCATATACATCATTACCTTCAATCTAAAGTTAACCTATGAAAGTTATGTGTTTTATGCAAAAAGACAAATTTATGAGTGGAGAACATTGAGGATCAGATTGAAAGTCATAGGTTGCAATTAATCAAAGGTGACAAATATGTATTTTCAAGGAGGAAATTTAAGTTTCATAACCAAAATCAGAGCAAGTCTGATAGCTGCGGAGCTTGCTACTGTACAGAAAACAAACTATGATGTAGTCAGTGCCATGGCAGGCTAAATTCACCCTCAAAATACATCCAAAGACTTCTGACTACAGAATCACAGAATGCCTAGAGTTGGAAGAGATTGCTAAAGGGCAGCTGGTCCAGCACCCCTGTTCAAACAGGATCAGCTTGAGTTTATTGCTCAGGACCATGCTGGGATGCCAAGTCCCAACAGCAAGTCCATTTTTCCAGTTACATTTTTCACAGAAAAACTGTGTGACAAGTATATGACCAAACATATGATCACTCACTACCAGTCACATTTAATTAATTCCATTCAGTTCAGTGAATTGCATGCTTCAGTTCAAAGATTTTGTAAATCACATACCAAAACCTGGTTTTTGTGATAACTTCTCTCAACAGACTAAACAGATATTAATAATACTATTACTTCAATAAAGAATAGGCATATAAAAGAAAAGCCATTGTTCTATGCCTAAGAAAATCTACTTTTTAAATGACATGTGGTCATCACCAAAATCAAAACAGTAGTCTGCCTCTCCAATGTGCATTAATGTACATTAAGGTTACTAGCACAGAAAAAAAATACATTACATTTTAAATTTGCTACTGATAATGCCTACCAAATCCCCCTGAGAGTAAAGGCTACTGACTCTGTCTCCTTTCACACCCTGGACTAGCAGTCTTGCCTCAATGGCTTCAATCACTACAGAGCTGAAATTCACCTGCATTTCACTTCTGACACTGTGAAGACCAGCAGCAGCAGTTTAAAATGTTGACAACCAGAGGTGCCTGCTGCCGATCTCTTCTCCTGGGGAGTTAACACATCTCATTTCACCTTGGATGCAATAAGATGTGTGCTCCCAGCCAGCTGAAGGGAGGGGTCAGCAGCATCTGAAGCAGCCCTCACACATCTGCTCGCAATCATCTGCTCATGCTGTTAATTAGAATGAGGTACGTTATTCCCTCTGAAGGATTCAAGGCAGGTTTTGTATACTCCAGGACAGATATAGAAAAGAACAAAATCTAAAGAAAATAACTAACACCCCTATTTTTCAAAGACATAATTTCTTTTAGAAGTATCCATATTTATCCTCCTATAGACAGTGAGTAAAGATCACAGCATCAGTCAGCTCTGAATGCTTGGCATTTTCTCCTTCTAACAGAACAGGGAGCCAAGTGTGGACAAGCAGGTTTCTGTACCATGGACAGCTGTGCAGCAATACACTGCTGACATGGCTGCAGCTCTACCAGCTGGCCAAACACTAACCCACAGGAAAGCCTTATTCACAGGGGATGCCCTCCCGAGTTGCAAAGGCAACAGTTTTAAATATGGGGTAATAAAACCAGGAAATAATTGGTCATCTGTAGCAAATATCCGGGAATGAAGTGCAAAATGAGGAAGTTCGACAGGTGGAAGCAGAAACTGAAGGAATAAAACCAGTAGTGACACTACTGCCCTGCATAGCCAATAATATGCCTTGTACATATTAATGTATACATACATACAAAAATAGATATTTATAAAACATCAGAAGTCAACAGGACTGCGAAAGTCACAACAGCAGTAAGTCTACAGTTCTCACAACATACACATTAGAACATCTTAACATCTCTATATTACGATGCTCAGCTCACAGAGTTATTAGTAATTGCAAGTAACACTTGCAAATATGTTAAAGCATTTTAAAAATGCTAGCAAGCTGAGTTCCAGTGTGCCTGAGAACTAGACAGGCTCAGTGTGATGGTGAAAATGAGATACCGTGGTAAAAACTATTGTCCCTAATTCACCTAAAAATGTCTCTGACATAGCCAAGGAAAGATTTTTGATCTCAGAATTTCAATTTCTGATATCAAAAACTGATGCAAAGCACAATGGTAGTCTGTAAAAAGGTTTTTATGTATTACAGAATCTGTTGGCTCTCTCTCAAAAATAAGATGCAATCATTATGATACCAGTATATTATCAGTGTAGGAGAACAATGCTTGCCAAACATAGTGTTGCAAAAGCAATGATAAGCCAGTAAAACATGACAATCAAAATAAGCAGTGCAAAGTTGTACTTAGTAAGGAAAATTGCCACTTAAAACAGCAGAAAAGAATATTTGAAGAGAAAAAATAAAAATAAAAGAAACTTTAATATAAAAGAGAATTCTAATTCAAATAAAAGAAATCACTAGTTGTTATAAGAGTAATCTAAGTTTAGTTCTCTCCAGAAGGTTAATCATGAAAAAACCCCCAGCAGTCACTGGGAAGTATAAAGAAGGTCGTAGTGTAGTCCATATTGCCAAGCCAATTTCTTAGTCTCAAGGAAGCTGAGAGAGATTTCCAAATACTTACAGTAAATAGCACGCTCCTTCCGTGTCCCCAGGTCTCATCTCCATTAGTTTCCATAAAATAGTTCTGTCTGAATTCTTATTTTCTAAATTTCTCGCTATTACTGGGTGCTCTCTTTGCATTCCTAAGGCCTGAACTGCTTAGCAGGAGCAGAGGTGCAACTCCAGAATAATATATGCTTCTTCCCCAAACCTAATCGAAAGGATCTGATGCTGAAAGAAAAAAGGGTTTGTATAAGTTGATATTTGTGATAATGAGTTCTTACTATTGCTGCAGGTTTTTAAGAAGTGCAGATTTGTTCACGGTGAAATGGGTCATGGCCAGCAAGCATATTTCATAGAAGCAAACACAAACCTGTAATGGGTAATCCTCACTGTTCTGTGCTTCTTTAGGACCAGTGGTCTAACAGTGAAAGGTTGATCACACATGGTCAATCCGTCAAGCATCCAGCCCCCCACCCTATTCGCTAAACATAGATGACATCTGGAAAATTTAAGCCATCTGTGTTTTAAGAAGGATTTGGCTTTCTCTCTATATACTTTTTCATCATACTTGACCCTGCAGTAAAACTAGCAGCAAAGCTCATTTTGCAAACATGGAACACAGGATCACTGTAGACTCAGCCAAATAAGAAAACAAAGGTTAAGGAGATACATTTCAAATACATTTAGCTCCAGAATCAGCAGAAGCAACACAGGAAGTCCTTGGCTTAGTGCATCCATTTAAAAAGGAATTTTTAAAAAAAGTTCATTCTGGTGCTAATAAGTGTTTCTCAGCTAATGCTGGAATCACCATTAAATGGGGGAGAGAAGACTTTCAGAATGTCCTAGGTGAACTTCATCGACCCAATTATGTTCCACCCATTCTATAATTCTGTGTTAAAATGGAAAGAATTTTTTTTTTTCAGTGAGTCTTTGAAGTTTATGAATCCTCCAACTGTCGAGAACATTAGTAAATGGCAGATTACTGCTACCTTTCATCTTAGATTGTACGTTCTCTGGGAGAGGTATTGCCTCTTTTTTGTGTTTAGCTGAAACTTGGCTGAACAGAGGCCTGCTCACTGCCTGGCCCTCATCTGTGACCACTGGGTCAGTCAAGGGAAAATTTGCCACTGGCTCCAGTGGGCAATAAATGAGACTCCTCAGTAATACAGAATATGATCCTAAGGGAGTAATACCTGAAAAGAGGGTCTCAACAGGTTCTAAGTGTTTATTTAAAGGATAAAAATGTTTCAAAGAGTCTGGATGCTAGAAAGATGCAGAAGTCAACCCAGAAACCATCTGTTTTGCACATGTGTATTTGAATTTTTGGAAGCACAGGGCCATCAGTCTTCCTTTTCAAGTAGCATGGAAACTTTTTTTTTTTTTTAGCAAATGAAATGGCATAACTAAGCCATATTTTTAAACTGTACTTTTCTTGGTCATATAAATTAAAATTAATACCATCCTGACTGTACATTTTGTGACCTTAAATGGAGAGAATTCCTTTTCAAGGAAGATCAGGAATTCATTCTGCCAAGTAGTATTAGAAATGAGATGGAAGGCAAGACACAGGCTTAAAAGCCTTCCTGGACAATGGGGTAAATTCGAACTGTGGTCTCTCTGTGTGTCTTTAGGTAAGAGTAGGTGAGCTGGTAATGAGAAGTATTTCCCAATCAATGTCTGTTCTGAGGTAGGTCAGAAGAGTGATTTAAGCTGTGTGTTTCCAGCTCATCAGACAAATGCATCAGATGGCTCCTTACCAAAGACCCTGTGGACACCATAAATCCAGTTCTGTAAATTACAAACCAGAAGATATTCCTTATTCATACCCTCTGCAACGAGGGAAGCAGCAGGTTCTCTCACCTGACTGAAGGCAGCAACACGTGCTGAAACTGCCAAACCAATTTGAGAAGGTCTAATTGCCTTTGAATTATCTATAAGAGGATATAGGGCTACTTACTTACCTATAGCAATTGCTTTTGTTGATCGACGACTCCCTAATAGCCGATGTGTCTGCTTTCAACTGCGGCAGTCGCTAGCGTGGTGTCGGTAGCACGCAACGCCATTCCCCGTTTAAGCCCGGAGCTAAGAAGCCCTTGCCAAGCCCTTGCCAAGCCCGGTGCCGCTCAGCCCCGCTGCCAGGGGGGCACGGGCCCCTGAAGGAGCGCAGCTGGGTTCGGCACCCCGATGCCGGCGGTGTTCTATCGGCCAGCCCTGGCCCTGCCGCCTCACACCAGCACCGGCCACTCCTGGCTGCCGGGGCGCCTCTGCGCCCGTGCTCAGTTGAACAGATAGTAACGGTGTTGTTGTTAAATTGTTAAATTTATTAAATATTGTTGTTTGTTAAATCACACTCAACAGTGTTTATTTGCCCCCTAAAAGAAAAGAACAGCCGAGGAGCTGGGGAACAATCTTTGAGCTGGCTCCGGGGTGCGTCGGTGTGCGAGCCTGGATGGAGCCGGAGCCTAGAAAGTGGAGGGGGTGGATGGGTGGGTTTGTGCTTGCACACAGGGCGAGGGAACTAAAGCTGCCCTCGAGCCCCCCGATTCATCCGAGGCCTGACACACGCTTTCCCGACAGTTCTCCGCAGCAGCCGCTGCGTGGCAGGAGAGATCAAGAGGATGGTTTCTTTTCCGCGGCGGGCGGCCCGGGAGGCTGCAGAGTGCGGCCGCCGGCGTGCGACGGGCGCCATCTTGTCTCCCTGCGGGCCGCGTGTGGGGACCGNCCGCGGTGGCGGCTGCGGGGGGCGCCTGAGGGCCCGGGCGGAGCTGGTTCGGAGTAGGAGCTGCTGGGATGCGCAGCTGATTATAAAATTAATCCCCTCGACAGAAGAGAAGAAATAAAACTCCAGGGAGTTCCTGTTTGGCACAGGGAGAAAAATTAAATGGCTTTCCCCTTCTTATAATCCAGCAGACTAGGGAGCTGTATTCGTAGCAAATAGATTTCCTGAGAAACATGCTTGCAGAACATAGTAATTATTAACAAAGTCATGTGCCACTTAATGAGAAATGTTTTCTGGATACCCGAAAACAATACAGAAAAGGATTATGCATGTTGTTGCTGCAAAACTGGGGTGAAACTATAGTTCTGAAGTTACATTTCCATTTAAAAGTTGATTTTCCAGGTGATGGATAAAAAGAAATAAAAATAGACTCTTTTGTTTTGGGTTGACTAAAATGTTTTCCATTCTACCCAAACCAGAATTATTTTCCATTTGTTTAGTTTGGCCACTGAAGTGAGAAGCTAGTATGTCATTATCCACACAACAGCAGGAAAGACATCTGAAAGACAGACAGGGTTGTAATTAGCTGCAGTTCAGTATTTAAGATAGACACTGAAAGGAATTACAGTCACAATATATATGTCCTGGACAGGTATTTAAGTTAAAAATGCTATTTTTTAATGCTAATTTTGAATAAGATGCTAAAAGCTTCAGGAGTGAGTCAGTGACTCTTTAAATTAATCACACACATAGAGAGGAAAGATGGCACTGCCTCAGTGTGCTTGTAGACAACAGATGTAAACACAGAGTTGGGTAATGCAAAATAAAAGAGAAATATGATTGTTTATGATGTAGTGTGTGTAATAGGCTACAGTCTCAGCCATTTGCTTAAGTATTAACATACTGAAAGACAAAACCATATCAAAACAATCTAAACCTACATCACTTGAAAGAAGTCATTGTGCCAAAACACACTTGAGGCGATACCAGACTGTGTTTAGACACGGTGTTGTTGAACATTACCATGGGAACAATTGATGTTGAAATCCAAGACTACAAAAAAGCAAAAGCACAAAAACACCCATATGGATTTGCAAAAGTTTCAAGAAACATGATCCAAATTTTAAGCAATTGCTTTTTCTATAAACCCATGAAAATTAAAAAAATTAAGGAATGCAAATACAATTATTCACTCCTTATTTGCTTATGTCGGAACTGTTTAGGAATTCTGTAATGGCTCTGTGCCTTATACCTTGTTTGGAGAGGACATATGTCTTGCAAACCAGTGCAACATTTCAATGGCCAAAATGTTTGTATCTCATTTCTCCTGGCAGTCTTACCAGAACTATGATATTAGTTCTGAAAGGCAATATGCAGATAGCCTGGCTTTTATAAAACATGTAGAATGTATGTCCATGAATGTAGGAATTAATCTGAGTAGGACTGTTTGCTAAAATCTTGGATTGAGCTGGCCCGCATAAGACTCTTTAAGTCCCTCTCTTCTACAAGCAACACCTTTGCACTGCTTACAGGTTAAACAGGTTTGCAACTAAACAGGAAAGAACTGTGAGAACGTTTAATGTTGATCAATTGAAGACACTGTTGCTGCAAGAAATGACTGTGACAAGACTTACCCTACTTCTTGGACACCTGATTCTCTGGCTAAACTTGGAGAGCTATATGGAATGAGGAAGCAAAATCCATGTCAAGAATGGCCAAATGGAACAAACAGACAATCCTAGAATAAGGAAAAACCCCTAAAAGTTATTAAAATTTACTATACTCACAATGAGCTATTCATTCATGTGATCTTTATACATAGGCCTCTTAAACTGGTAGTCTTTTGAGACTGGTTTTCATTCTGCACTGTAAAGTGAAAAACAGAGACGCACTTAATAAACAGGCATCAGTCTGTACCAAATTTCTGCTTGTCTGTTCATTTACAGGCTGATTTTGGAGCTGTAGAATTTGACAGTGAATCTAGATCTTTCCGGGTATCCTGCCTCCCCAAGCCTATGTGGTAGTTTGTCTGCCTAAAGCACGATAGCAGCTTGGTATGCTGTTCACTTGTCAAGGAGTTGAAGGAGAAACTGTTCATCCCATCATATCTGGATGTCCAGTTGTCTCAACTATTAGCTGGTATGGCTTTGATTTGGGGAGATAGAAGAAAAGCCTTTCAGTGCTCTTATGGTGCCCCCAAAATGTGCAAGAATGACAATTACATGGGGAATTGTTTCTTTCCCAAGAGGCTAGAATACTCCCAAATGGAATTTCTTTGGCATATACCTTCAGGATCAGCATTTTTATTGTGACCTCATTCATCTGAGGATGTTACAAAAGGTATCTTAATGTTATTACATTCATTATGTATTTATTATATATTGTATCATACTATGCTATATTATCTTATATTCATTATATTATATTTAGTATGTTTATTATAGTATATTTATTATATTTAGTAAAGATATAGTATATGTTTAGTAAATATATTTATATTATCTTAGTGTTATTGTATTTAATAAAGTGATAAGATTGATGAAAAGCTTGGTTAGGGTTTGGCTCTTTCATTTGCCAAAAGATCCAGGACTTGCTATCCTGAGTCACAGGTTTGCATCCAATGCCAGAAGTGGGCTGATGATTTCTGCCAGACTTAGAATCCTGTACCACTTGGAGAAGGGGTGCCTGGTTTTCTAGTCCCATCATCTCCTACCTTGCCTCTGTTTCATCTTCAGAATCTGTCTTTGCCAGCTGCTCTGTGTGAGCAGAACCTGGAAATTTCTGGCTCCAGGCACTACTAGTGGCCTTTGTATGTTTTTCTGATGAGTGCAAGTTTGCATTTTAAACAGGATGATTGACTTAGTCATAAACCTCCCACGTCAGCGTGTTGATAGAACTTTAATCCTTTTCCATGTTTACAGGTCATGGCAGTACATCACCAGGCAGACTCCGAGCCCTATGATGTGCTCAGTCTTCATACCACTCTATATATGACTTACTTGAGCACTCTCCTGGGAGCATTTCTTTGCAGACTCATGTCTATAAAAAAAAGCACTGAGCATGGACGCACACTAGCCCTGTTATTTTTAAGATATGTGTGGTTTGTCTCTTTTGGGAGCTGTGTACATACATCCACAATTACCACGAAGTCTCACTGCAGTGACCTATTTCACTGCCTAGGCAAAAGGCATGGGTGGTTCAAGTGGAAACTGTATATATTCTGGTGATGTCACAAAAAAAATAGAAAGACTTTAAAAAAGTCACAAGGAACCTTAAGGATCTCTGTCACCTCTGCACCTCATCTGACCTCCACGCAAAATGTTTCCCACAGGCAGGCCCAAGTCTTCATCTGGGCCTGTAGTTTTCAGGAACCTTGCAGCACCCAGAGTAGGACCTGGTGATTCCACTACATTTGCACTGTAAAATGTAAATTCCACTATTCAGAACTTTTGATGTGCCACATTCCAAAACCAGCAAACTCAGGGCCATTGAGGTAGAGTTAAGATTCCGTTTGTCTCTTAAGTGCAAAGGATCTTGAGGTTGGCATCTCTGTTAAGTATCCAAACACCAGCATGTACATGTAAAATAAATAAAAACCTAAAATTGTTGGAGAGATGGGCAAGAACTGTAATTTCTTTTCCTATATACAGTACTCAATGCCTAAATATATAGCAAAAGTGAATATTTTAGAAAGCAATTAAGCATTGACTAGGCATGGGAAATCTTCCTCAGATGTCCTGTTACGAATTACAGCATTTATCAGCTTACTGATGGTACCGTTTATTGTGAGTCTTCTTTCAAAGTGAAACCATATGTTGAATGGGAAAGAGTAGAAGCCTAATGTAAGATAAGACTGTTTATTAAGCTGTGCTGATGGATATTTTGTGGATGAACTTTCTTTACAATATAGTTTAGGGTTATATAAATTCTAATTGCTGAATGCAAACAATTGTGCAGACACGGGGTATAACATGATTCAAATTAGCTGTCAGATGACACTTCTGGAAGATAGTGGGACCAGTACTAAGGTGCCAAACTCCCACAATATCAAAACCCTGTATAGTTCCCATGTTCCAGTGTATGATTGATTTCAGCTTCAAAGGAGCAAGGAGAAAGACAAGTTGATAATAATTTTTATTCCTTTGCTCTTGGAAATTTTATGCTGCAGAAAAAGGTGTAGAATCCTGGAACACAAGAGGAAGCCACATTTCCAGCTATTCCCGAAGAGTTGCAAAAGCAAGAGTCTAGAAAATGTCACCCTGCTGGTTCCTTGGAGCTGTACCCGAGGTTTCAGGTTTGGCTTGTGATTATGTCTGTCAGTCTCCTGTAGTGTCGATTGCCCGCAGTGCTTCCTTGGAGTTGCAGTCTCCTTACAGAGAGCAGCTCCTAACAGAGGACAGTGAATCATTTGAGCTACAGCTCCCATAGGAAGATATAGGACTCTTTCCAAAGTGAGGCTTTTCAGTTTTTGGCTAAGAGACTGTTTCTGAGTATTTAATTAGTTTATTTAAAAGAAAACAAGATTTTCCCCAGAAATCTTAAATGTGCATTTAATAAAGATCTAATTTTCCGCAAAAGTTCTTTCAACCAATGCTAGGAATTAGTCCCTGACAAAACTACTTGAAAATGGATTTCATAATGTAAAATCCAGAGAATTTTTTCCAGATGACCTTAGAGTGATGTTGTTATTACTCCTAAACTAAAAATGATAAACCAAGGAAACTTGTAATTAAGGTTAATGAAAAAGGAGCACATTAAAGATATGAAAAATACATCATTTGAGCATGAAAATTACTTTAATTTCTGCTTTTTCATGCTTTAACTTGATAGTTATGAAGAAAAGGTTTATTTGGTTTGATTTACTCTGAAGCATCTTAAAGCAGCCAGAGCACACTGAATAATCAATTATTCTTCAGAAAGAGTTGGTATGGCCAGAGTAGCACAAGTGTCTATCCAAGCTCAGCTCTATTGCTCGTGTGTCAGCTGCCTGCTGCCTTTTGGGCTTCTCTGTTCTTCTAGGGGCCTGAATCTGCACACAGCTATCTTGTGGTCCTTCTGCCAGTTTCTTCTACAGTTCCTTCTGCAGGTTCCTCTGTAGATATGCACAAACCAGATGCATGAACTCAGATAGAGAAGCCCACATCATCTTTCTACTGCCCTATAGTCATTTGGGCATGGCTTATTCTTAAGTCTTCTGCTTCTTTCTTATTCCATCTTTGTGGAATATACCTGAGGCAATGAATAGTCTATCAAAAAAATGAATAAAATTAATGATGATTTTGTCATTTCTTATTTACAGACATTCTTCTTAGGAAAAGAGCAACATTAGAAATTACTTTTAAAAAGTAACTCCATTGGTTTCTAAGGGCCTAAGACCTTACTTTGAGACCTAAACTTCTTACAAAAAATTAGCAGTGGAGCTAAATAATAATAATATTTTGTTTTGTCTGTTCCACAAGAAAACATCTTATGAAGAGAATGTGACAATAAGTACCCAGTTAAGTTCTCTTAATTCTTAATTTGTTAGCTTCACATACAAATCTTGGAACTATTTATGGCCATTTTTTTTTATTGAAATGAATACTCATTCCGAGAAGAAGGTCTAAGTAATTAGAAAATAAACTAGATGGTCTGCATATTCATTTTCATCTGAAAAAATATCTATTCATGATTTCTTTTGTGATGTTTTTATTGCTGTAACACAACCTATGCATTTTAAAAGCTTTCTATGCCCAGAGGAAAACCCCAAAATCAGTTTAGCAGGGGTTGTATCACAGGTGTTATAAGAGCACCTAGCAACGCTGTATAACAAATAGGGATGGGAAATTGATAACCACATTAAACAGCCTTGGAAATTAATTTGACACTTACTAAGGCCAAGTTTGGTTATCATGGTTGGCCTTTGTCCAGAGCATACATTTATAGTAGTTAGGTATTTGGTTATCAGCTAAAATTTGTTTATGAACAAGAACAAAACTTTTACTTAAGCTAGGAACTAAAGTCAGAAAGGACATTTGGGGTTTTATAGCAGAATTCTTTCTGAAATTCATTAAAAAAATATTTTCTACTCTGTATCTCTGAGAATATCCGGGGTTATTCATGAGGCAGGTACTCAAATGATGTCACAGCTAATGCTTAGCATCATTTTCTCATAGACCAAATCCTTTCACACCCTTTTTAAACAAAAAGTTGGCATTAGACCACACGATACTACAAAAGGAGTCAAGACTATATGCCAGTCACACAGTGGCACATTGCCAACAGGAAGCACTGTAGAAAAAAAAGAAATGGTTTCAATGTATAAATGAAGTGTAATAAAATATCATAATCAGAAAATCAACATGAGACATGGTAGGCCCGGTCCTGTTATACCTGAACTTGTTTGGGAAACAGCAAAGCTGCTTGTGCGTCAAACTCTTAACAAATATGACTGGACACAGAAGGGCTTTGAAATTCAGGATGTGCTTAATCAATTTCATCTGGACTATGCTACAAACTTTACTATAAATGTGGATAAGTTGGGACTGAAATCCAAATAAATTAATTTTAAAAGTCTCCAGTGGTGCTGCTTGGGTTTCCAGCTATGCGTAACAGATACATATGCAAAAGCTACCTTCTTAAACTTTTCCCCATGCATGTATCCCATTAATACCGAATGTGGGAGGCTTTCAATTACCTTTTACTTGTTACCAAATCAAAACATATTCAAGTTCAAAGCAGCCAGCAGTTAACCAAGTTTAGCCAAATTCAGCTTAAAACCAAGAACAGACTATATTTTCTTGCTGCTAATGTTCTGTTCCACATTATTAGCATAGCTGTTCTCTCTGACAAAATCCTAGCCATCCCCATAGACAGAAACATCAGATTACAGCTTCTAAGTGAAAAAGAAATTGATGGTACCAAGGGATGACACTTAAAAAGAAAGACACCTCTCAAATTTAAAGCATTTTTACTGATTTCAGTATGGTCCAATTTGTTTCAGGAGAGGGAACTGGAAGAAATTCCACCCTGGTTGTATTACCACCATTATTTTATTGCAAGCATCTTCATCTTGTTTCATTTAAAGTAACTGTTAATAACTACACTGATGAAAGTGGGCTTGGGCAGTGAAAATCACTAGAAGAGCTTCCAAAGTGAGCTCAGAAAACAACACTTACTAAACTTTTTCAGTAGTGCTTTATAAACTCATATTTCTGGCTGGTGGCCTGACAAGGAACTTGTGCATACTTGACACACCTCTTGCAATGAAAGGTGCCCAAGGAAGGCATGATGAGGCCCCTGACTGAGGAAGTCAATGAACCTTTGTTTTAGCTTTTTGTTCATACCTGATGTAATGAAAAGGTTTTGCAGAGCAATGTTTGTGGGACAGAACAGACGGTAGGGAATTAGTGGATTAAACAATAGTGGAGAAGCTGTGTTTGCTGAAAGTTGTTCTTTATGGTAATACTAGCATTATATTTACCATGTGGACCATTACTGTATCAGAAATAAATATCTACCCAATGGGTGAATTGCGTAAGGTTATTTCCTCATCAGCAGTGAGGTGGGTGCATCACAATCCCTTAGCAAAATTAACTTTTGGTCAGTCTTATTTCTGAATACTGCCAAACTTTCATGAAAGGATTAAAAAGCTAGTCAAAAAGAGGTATCATTTTGATATCACTAAAACTTCCCATATATGATTTTTGAACTGCTGGTAAGAACTATTTTTTAAAGACTCTTCTGCAGGACAGCAGACTAAAGAAGTAAAGAAAACCACCTTCTCATTCATCTTCAGTTATAATCAGGCTTTTAAGATACTCAGGTTGTATCTGAGAACATTCTTTTTGCTTCAGTATTTTATAGGGATGGTAAAATATTGCTAGGCCATTTAAAAAATCAAAGCAGATATTTTCTAGCTGAAACGTCCTTGTAATCTGTGATGACACGAGTGTTCAGTTCATCCCTAGTGACATGAGAACAGTCAATCTTTGTCTTCCTTTTCCACAAACATTTGCATATTAGAATGTTGGAATTTTATCTCAAAATTTCTCTCTTTTCTATCTTCAGCCACTCAGTACATCACTCCTTACTCACAGATCAGATTTTCTTGTTCTTGATATCATAATTTTCTTTCGACTCTCTCTGTTTTTTTCTGAATCTATCTTGAAAGGTGATGACTACAGTTCAACACTGTTCTGCAGCTAGGGCTTTCCCAGAAAGAAAGAAAGCGAAGCAATGCATAACGGTGTCATCTGTGCAAAACTCTTAACTATGGTCTCAGAATGGTACCTCCCCCCCGCCCCCTTTTTTTTTGAAACATTAATACATTGCCAGTTCAAGAATCTTCATTCTGAAGCACAGAACACAGTTTCACCCTCTGAAAATGTGTGCTGTGCCCATTTGTGCTTTTAGTATCAACCTCCAGAAATTACTGTGCTGTAGTTTTGTCCTTACCATCTCCTTCCTGTAAATTACGACAGCTGGCTAATTTATTGCAGCTGTCAGGAGATGTCTCAATATTTTAAGGATGTATGTAATTTGGGAGGCCTGCAAAGTTTATCAGCTTGGATAAACATAAATTAAACAATTAACCTCAGGACACTGGAATATTATCCCTGACATGATTGCACACTCGAAATCGAATGGACTATAAAGAATCAGTGCGATCATATCATACCCTAATGGCTGTGTGTCTTTCTTTCTGTTTGATAGTTGGCTGAATCTGTAGTGTCTCCATACAAACGGGATACTGTGCTATGCTCTCTTTGCACTTCAGATTGTTTTGCACCTTCTGTCTACACTTAACCAAAAAAGGTGTGCTGTCAAATTGCTAAACAGCCTTTTCCTGTGGAAATACTCAGCATGGGCTTGTGAGGACTATATGTCTGGGAGTGAATGACTGCCAGGTTGATGGCTGTAGAGAAAGATGCCAACTTCACTAGGGGAGATCACAGAAATTCTTTCTCCCTAAGCAAAATGTGCTCTTTGGTGGCGTGGCACTTGAAGAAAGTTGGATTTATTTTTTTTGGCCGGTTTACTTCTATTCACAGTAAAAAACTCACTCAACAGCAGGACCACCTCCTATGAGACTGCTGCTTAAACCATTTGTCCCCCAGTCTATGGGTGTGTGTGTCTCTGTGTGTGTGTGTGATGCCAAGCAAGTGACAGGTCCCAAAACTCCAGAATATCATGATTCTTTTCTTTGCTAGCTCTGGCTCTTACTGACACCAAGGCAGTTGGTTGCGTTTCCAACATAAACACAGTCCCATTAGTTTCTGCGCTTTCACTCTGTGACCCTGTCTAATAGCAGTCAGTAGCTTGTGTGCTTTACCTGTCACAACATGGTTCCCTGACCCCCCCACCACGAAGAATTCCTTTGGTAGCAGTGTCACTGCTTCATCTCTGCCCAGGGTACTGGCATGAGCAATCTTTTGGGCGGCTGTCTAGTCTACTGCAGGTTTTGCGTCTTTATCTAAATGCTGAACATTGTCTTAGGTTGTGCCGTTTGCTGCAGCATGGAGAAGCAGTGTGGGTTTTTTTCCTATAACCTCTTCATTAGTGTTACCTGCCTTTGTTCTGCCTTTGTTCTTTAACCAGTTTCTAGTATTTTGGTTCACTTACGTAATCGTAGCCTTAGTAAACCCATAGGAGTTTCTGTGAGCTGTATGCCACTGCTTTGCAAAGTCCAGTGGTATTATCACAAATTAATCTTATGTTTTGCAGTGTTAGAGTTTCTTATCTCAGTTTCCAGGTGTGTTCTGGTCTCCTCTTGGGGCCTCAATGAACTTCTCCAAATTCAAAGACTATAACATACTTCACCCTGTCTTTCTAAAAATGTGAATTTAGTAATTTACCTTTCTTCATGTAATGCAGTTGATGTGTTTCTGTAAGACAGTTTCATACATGGTCTAAGTTAATCTCCCTAATTAGAAAATAGATCTCTGTTATGAAGTGATAAAAGCCTCACCACCACATTGTCACATGTGCTCTCAGGAGACCAGACTAAAATGCCAAGCTCCCCCCTTTCCTATTTCTTTAGGCATGCTTTGAAATTACTGTGATCTTTCTGTGTTGCAGATTCAGAACATTTCAGATTCTTTTTAGTGAAATATTTTTAATGTCCCCAATTCTGTAATTTTTTTATCCTTAGTTTGCTGCATAACTCTGCTTGGCTATGGCCTGTAAGATATTAGTTGCCTGTAAGACTGAGCACCGTGGAACTCAGACCCTAGGGCGAGGATTGCTGGGCTAATGGTTTAGCAGATGCATCCTCAAGTATGTGTTGGCTCTCCTGTGAAAGACTGAGTCACAGAAATGAGGAATCTGTACACAAGTACTTCACTGGAACATTTCTGGTCTTTCCTATTGTTTTGTAACAGCTGCAGACACCTTCTGAGAGGAGATATCCTTGGAGTGAACACATTGCATTATTTTACAAAGACCGTTGAACAGCCTCAAACACTACTTCCAGGGATAATCAGCTAGTCTTATTTGCACTTGTTGGAATTACAACTTAGCAGTCAGTTCTGCATCCCTCCTGACCTGCCCTTTCTGTGGATGCTTTGCCACCCTTGCTTCTAACAACCTATATAATTTTTATTTCACATACTGCATACTGATAAACAGGTAATGTAATGTATACATTAAACCAAAATTCCAATTTTAGATCCAATTCATTAAAAGAAGTTATTAAATAGTCTCTACAGATAGCCAGTTATTGAATGCATACTGCGTGAGAGAAGTTCAGTCTCACTCAGAGGTAATATGGCCAATTTATTTGCATTGCTCAAAGTCAGAAATGCAGGAGTTCAAATGAAGAAAAAGCAAACATCTGAAAAAATCATTGCTGGTTTAACTCTCTGAGTTATTTAGTAACATAGATATGGATATATAATACTATATTTTAATGAATAAGCAAAATATTTGATCTTACTATATTCTAATTAATAAGCACTGCATTTTATGTAATTATTGATTTATGTCTCTTCTGTAAGGCAAGAAAGAATTGTCTTTGTTGCATCACATGAAGAAATAGATTTGGTGCCAGTGTCAAAGAATTAGTTTGTTATCTTTGTGGGGGTTTTTTTGTTCAATATCTTAATATTTTCTGTTAAAGCGGCTTCCCACTTGCAGCTCAGAAAACTAGTTGAGAGAAATAGTCAAGCAGCTTAGAGCAGTGTTGACAAGGATCATAGTAAACATTCTTCTCTTCCACCTTCCTCTATCCCTGCCATAACAAGAAATCCTGTTTAGTAAGATGGATAATGGGCAAGGCTTGTTGGTCAGGAAGCTGTATTTCAGTCAGGAAGCAGTAAAACTGAGAACAGAAATCATGGATCTCCAGAGTAACTCTGCAGCAGTCCAGACTATAGGTGAGGGTTCTTTTTTCCTGTTTTCATGTGAGCTGCTGAAAATGTGTTTCCAGCCTTGAACGCTTCTGAGACCTTGATACACCCTACTGAAGCTTTCTAAGAGATGAACAGCAACAGTCACAATCTTCTTACTTTTTTAGCGGGAGACTGTAGTTTCTGTGGCTTTCATTCCAGACTCCCAGATAAGATGAGCTGGCTCGGATCTACCACTGCACAGTCCAGTTTACAGGGCACCCCCTGAGGGTCTACACCTGAATACTGGATTCATGGCTTGTACTGCCAAAATCCCTGCTAAAGTGTTGATGCAGTTGGCATGGCTCATATGCTTGTACTACTACTTTGATCTGTTCATACAAAGGGACATGTTTCAAGAAAATGTCCATGCTTTAAGAAATGTATCTTTAGAGAGACTGCTTGAGCTGCCTTGAGAACTGGTATTGCTGGGATCATGATCATCACTGATCTGAAAAGCTTCTCTGGCCTGTGGCAGAACAGAGGAAAGCACAGCTAAGCCTCAGGGTCCTGAAGCAGCAGAGCTTGCTTTCACTGATTTCTCTTCCAAGGTCCACAATAATTTTTGACCCCATTAGTTATTACAGCCAAATGTGACTGATAGCAGAGATGTCACAGATAATTTTGTCTTCAAAGGATTTAAGAAAACCCTTGAAAATTCAGGTGCAAAATGGAGAGCCAGTTTCCCAGGTCAAAGAATAACTGCCATAGGCTCAACTCTTACTAGAAAGGAGAGAATCCATCAGAGACAGAAACTCTGTAATTGTGTGATGCGCAGCAAAAAGATGGCAGAAGTCTACCCTGATTTGCACACCAGAGTCCATCAGCCATGAGGGACGAATCCATAGGAAATCAGGCATAATTAGGTCTAGAGCTCAAAGGTCAATGAACACAGCAGAATGCAACGTTGTACAGAGAGGATGAATCCAGTCTCATGCCAGGAAGTATTGGCAGAACCTAAGCAAATACCTAAATGCGTAAGCATCTATCTTTAGTTATGTCAAATAAAAGCTTTGTCAATAGTTACAGGTGTGTTATATTGCTTTGAAAAGCAATGTTTTTCAAAACAAAAGCACTGCTTTTATTTTACCTCCTTCACTGCCTCCCTTTCAACAATTCTCAACCCAACTTGCCCTTACTGCAGGAAAAGATAGTTAAGCATATATAGGTCCATCTCCATGTTGAAAGGACTAATGATATCAATGCAGAGGAAAGCCAGCCCTGTTTTGGGGTGTACATGCCCTTTTCTTCTGCTGTGACTCTCCTACGACAAGTGACAAAACTGGGCTATATTAAAACTAAGAAGTACATTCCTATGACTGGTTTTTTCAAAGACCTCCAAGATCTTCTAATTAGTTCTCTGCTTCACAGAAATATGTGAACCATATCATTCCTCCTATGGAAAATGTCTCTATTTAGGCACTTCATAGATCCAGAAAGTTTTGCAAGATAAGGATAAAAAATACAATATGCATCTGGTATCCCCAGGCTAATGAGGGTTTCCCAGATTATATATGAAGGGGGTACAGGCCTCCCTCCACCTGGAGGTGCAGCTTTTTGTGACTCTTCCTCGAGCCTTCCTCTGTCTCAAAGCACTGCAGTGGCAGTCAAACAAGAGTCCTACTGTCCTCAAAGGTCAGAAGCACAAACAGTTTGCTCCTTCTCATCACACAAAATGATTTCCTAAGGTAATTTTTGGAGGAGGAAAAAGGCAAATGAAGATACCCAGGTACACAAAAAAAATTACAACTAATTTGTTCCATTGTATTCAATGGAGGTAGACAACACAGAAATTTGGGGAACACCAAAAGAACCATAACACTGAAACTGAGAACAAAGGTAGCTCAGACATGTAGAGCATCAGACAGAAGCCAAGCCCTGGGATGAAAGCCTTCTGCCTGTAGCTAGTTCTTTAAACAGCAAATTACACAGGTCCTAATACTAGGTAAAGACGGAAATGTTACTAGAAACGCAGAAAGGTAACTGCAAAAAGCAGACTTGTTTACAGACTTGTTTACGCTGAAGGAGAAGAGCAGCCTACGGTCAAATCAAAGGAAGGAAAAAACTGCACACTCAAATATGGGTGAAGAATAAGCAGAGGATTTGTTTTAAAGACTGAAATCTATGGGAAGAAGCATTACATTAAGATACGCAGATCCTCTTAAATGAAATTCAGTTTCTATAGAAATACCAGTGTGAAGGGATTTTCATTTATTTTAAAAACAGATTTTAAAAAAAGCTGTGTGTAACCTCTTGTTAGATAAACCACACCATCACTAAACCAGCTTTGAAGACTGGTTGCTTCTGCTGAACACAGTGGGAGTTCTGCCATGTACTGAGAGAGAAGGGCCTGCTCCTCAGTGCAAGCTAGAGAAAAGAATGTACATGTGCAGGAGCAGTGTTTGTGAAACATGGTGCTGATTTTAGTGATGGCTTTTTCCAGGCACCAAGCATGAGATCATGTACAGGGCTGTATTTACATGGTGATGTAATTTTGCAGCAGAAGCTGGAAAAACAAGGAGGGAATATCTTGTCCAGAGTGATATACGCCAAGCTTTCCACAACTATGCAGCCATGTCATATGTATGTTGGCAGGATGAAAATAAGACGTGGGACAACCCTGCCCCAAACTTCTAGACAAGCTTATATTTTGGCTGCAAAATCAACTCATAACTCTAAAGGGAACTTTCATCAGGCAAACAATTTTTGAGTCAAACAGCATATGTACTTAATTGAATGCTTACAGAATCACCTTTTGTTTTATACAGATGTTCTGCCAACAAAAGGAAAAACCAGAGATGCCTAATGGATTTAACAACATGGCTCTATTTATGTTGTGATCACATAAGATCAGATGCTCAAATACAATTATTTTCCAAGTAATGTTGTATGATAATGTGGTTTACAAACAGTTACACCCACTCATCTTCTGTGGTAGAATCACACATTTTTTTCTTTAAAAAGAATGCCATAGTGTGTCACTGAGAGATAAAAACTTGAAAAATAAATTTGTTGACCTCGTTGACATACAGAGTATTATTAGTCATAAATAAATAAAACAGGATTGTTTGATTAACCAGTGAAATTATACACACACGTTTTGGAAAATCTGATCAAGTTTAGTCTATGGTTGGTTTCTAACTATGAAGGCACAGATCTCTGTATAAATAACATTTAATATAAGATCATAATTGTTCTTCCAGTTCATCCACATCCATTTAGAAGCTGACCAGAATAAAACTGGTGCAGCTCTGAACCTCTGCTGCCTTTGTCAGGATTGTTTTATGTTAGGAAACTGAGTGAGTCACTAATTAGAAGCAAGAGCAAATCTAACTATAAACCACATGTGACTTTTATCTACAAATACAGTGAACTGACAAAATAGCTTTAACAGTATTTTCAATGACAATAAGTTTGGATGTAACAATCAAAATAGTGGCTGAGGATGCTTTACAGGGACAACACACAGCTGTGACCATTAGAAGAGTGTCCCAGGACTCTTGTTTTTCCTTCTTCTTGCATGTCAACTTTTAACTCATGGAATTCTTGCATGAAAGCATGGCAAAGCTTGGGAATGAGCACAGGATGAAGTAGTGCCTTGGAGCAGTTCTTCAGAATGGTGCAGTACCTGTGTGCATCTTGCATGGAGAGGCCTTACAGATCTCCTCTGTGTGCCTGCAGTTAACTCCCCTGCAGACAGCACTACACAAAACAGTGCTTGTTAGCTGACATTTTCTCAGAGAAAAAACTAGGAATTGAACTTCACTTTGAGATGCTGCTAAACATTAGTATAAATAATTGGGAAAAAAGGAAGAATATTTGCTGTTCATAGCTTTTATTATAAACATATACATTAAATATTAACATAGCAAAAAAAAAAAAACCAAAAAAAAAGAGGACTAGTTAGGCCTTTAGAAGGGCAAGTGTCCTAAAAGAGCCCCAGAAATCCATTTTATACAGCATCCACTGAACTGACAACTCTGCAGAACCACTGCTGTGGTAACTGCAGTCTACAAAACACTGGGATAGTCCCTGTCCTCTCTTTAAAACAGAAGAGCATTCTGCATCAGGAAAGAGTTAGTTTTGTTTATTGACACAATGAATAAAATGTTCAGCCACAATGAATAAAAAAGACCCATGTATTCAAATAAAGATACTCCAAAAGTATTAGTTCAGCCCACTTCCTTTTTTCATTTTACCCAGGCCAGGCTCCTCCCAACTGTTTTAACTGGCTGAAAACTATCACTGTCAGTCAAGATCCTCTGGGCCTACTGGGAGCTTTGCAAAGAGTAGGTGCTAGAATCAATGTTTGTTCTCCAAGCAACATGCAAACCCTTTTTTTAGTTCTTTTATAATGACAGGTCGAAAAGCAGAATATGTACGAATCTGTGAAAATCCTTCTGTTTTCCAAATATTAGATTTCAACAACAATCTGGATGGTTGATGTTTCTAAAATTTCAATTATCAACTGATTAAAAAAAAAAATTCTAAGTGGTTCCATTTTTTCCTGACACTCAAAGACAAGAAACTTGAAATAAAGATGCACCGAGCTGTATGCTTGAAGAGGGTGTGCTTCCCTGTTACAGCGTTTTCTCTGCTCCCCATGTTCCTTTGCCTTCCAGCAGCAAGTGCTCTCACTGCCCCTCTAGTTCCTGTCAGATGGTGGAATCGGATCCAGGTTATGAACAAAGGTAGATTTATTCAGCATCTATACAAACACACATATTTGTACAGTCCAGACAGCCAACAGTAAATATGTAAGCAGTGGAGTTAATGAAAAATGTATGTAGTTTTTAATCAGGTAGTTGAAGTGGTGCAAAGAGGTCTGTGCTTTTAGATTTATTCATTACCCATTATATACTTGGTATTTTCCCCCCTTAAAAATAATTGAGAATACACATCTGAAAATATGGGAAGTAACAGAAAATATAATCTTAGGATTTTGTTGGAAAAATACAATATGCAGTAAAAAATAGGGTAATTTCTTCTTACTAGAAACAAGTAATAAAAATATATTCCCACACATATTTTATAGCAACCTAGACATGTAACAAATATTTCTGCAGTAGCAGCCCATCCTTTAAACAAAGTCTGAATCCCTTACAGTGCTGCATTTTAATTAATATCAAAAAGCACATAAGTTAGTAAATCTTTGCTTACTTCTTTGTACATGTTAGCCTGTGTTTTGGCAATGTAAGGAAATGCTAGAGCATGTTGATAGGAAGTGGTTTATATAAGTATTCTATATAAGAAAGCAATATAAAAATACTGGCTCTGATCCTAGGCAGGGTCATTGCCTCTTTGTACTATTCCATTGATTCCAGCCAGAATTTACCCAAACAGAGCAAGTCTAGGGGGCCCCTCTTGTAAAGATCACTAAGTCAGAGGAACTTTTATCTTTCCATCTCTGTTTCGAGAAAAGGATGGGGGCAACCCTTCTTAACAACCCCTCATCCAAAATGGAGATTAGAAAAGCCTGAGTACTGCCTTATTGTGTACTTTATGCCACCTTCTGCTGCCACAGCTTCCCCACTGGCTCAGACACGTTATTCTGATCAAATGCTGTCAACAACCCCAGAGGCTCACAGATACCCAGAATCAAGCCACTGACATGACCCATACCCTGGACTGTGGAGTCTGCCAAAGACAACTCTGCAGGTGAGCATGACGTCAGTAGTGAGTGAAACAGAGTTGATTCAAGCTGCTTCTCTCTGAAATTGAATTTCTGTGCTTTTATGAAGTCCAAAAAGGGGCAAACATTTTTTTTTCAAGATGGATTTTGTGAAATCAAATGAGCACTTTTTCCAGTTCCTAAGTCTTCTTTTTAATAGTATTTAGCCATCATTTCTCTTGGTGAAACTGAAACTGAATTTTCCCTGTTTCCACAGAGGCATGATGCAGTGGAGAACTTCTGAAGAACTTGCATAGACAATATCTTTCTTTTTATCTATAGTATTTTAGACAGCATATGAATTTCTGTAGAAAAATCAGTTCTGAATTTCATCTCCAGTCTTCAAGAAGGACCAATGCTGTACCATTTAACAACAACTTTTTCAGGGTTTTCAATGGTATCTTTCCACTGCTCTACTGCTTCACTGTTGCTGCTATTAGAACTTAACCAGATCTGCATTAAGAGGAAAAAAAAAAAAAGGAGTTTACACAATTTAACAAAACCCAGCATTTACTAGTTCCAAATAAATAACATGGAAATGTAGAACAAGATAAAACGTATAGACTGTGACCAAAGCATAACAGCAACAAATACAGTTCTGCTAGTCCTAATATTTTGGCTTTCAGCTGGGAACACAGGGAGTCTGTGTTTAAATTTAGCCTCTAAAATAGTTTAGAGAGCCCACTACATAATAATATTTCTGTACTTAATAAGATGTTTTAAGTGAGGCATTCCTTGCTGTATTCAAGTGCACGTGCTGGGGTCAGGGGCTCCCCAGGCCAGTGGCGGCTCTGTGTGTTCGGACGCAGCTGGCTCCAAGCCATGCGGCATCCGGCACGAGCTGTCCAGCATTTTCATGAGCATTTAAAATTGCACACTCCCACAGCCAGGGCCAAACCTGCATTCCACAGAGGTTACTAACATGCCCATACCACACATAGTCACGTAGTAAGAGCCCATTTCTTCTCTGTATTCAGTTAGTGGATAGTGGCCATTAAATGAGGAAATGAAGTACAAGTAGGAATTTTTCCCCCTTAACATTATCACCAGCCTCCATTGCCAAAAGAATTCTGCTTAGGTAAGTAGGTAGCGTTATTTACAGGACTCTATTTCCTCAAGTCTTCCAAGAATGAGTCCTTTTAAGACTTCTCAGAAACCTTGACCATGAAGCACATTTTAGCCTATACTGCTGGGGCATGAGTCCTCAAGAAGTGAGAATAATGTCTTCCAGAATACCACAGACAGCTGATGTTTCATCCACAGAGATTCAATGTACATCTTGCTCATGATTAAAGACAGGCCTGTAAAAGCAGCCTAATCTAAGTATTGTCTGCTTAGAACAGCATCCAATTAAACACCATTCTCTGAAGAACGAAGTTAATAGATCCAGCTATATTCATTTTTTTCCAGCTACCCAGCCAATTGCTCAAAGTACATTTTTCCCTGAGCCATATTTTATGTCTTCATGCATTATGTGGCAATATCTGCCTTCATGAGCTGAAACAACTTTTTCCAAATAACCTCTGAGGAGCACAAATTTCCTTCCCCCTAAAAATAAGATCCACAATTAAATGTAACTCATCAGATTAAGATTACCTCACATATTGCTAGATGACTGCAAAATCATACTTAGTTATTTCCCTCCCGAAGCAGTACAGCTAAGAACAATCTTTTTTACTTTTCCTATTTCAAATCTAATTCCACCAACAGGAAGATGGGACGTGCGCAACACAAGGCTACAAAAAATGGAGGAACTTCACATTACTCTTGCTGGCACATTATTTCTATATCTTATAGCACACGAGCATGTCCTGTTAGGTGCATGTCCTCAGCAGGCACAAAAAACATCACCAGAATAGGACAGTATAATTTTTTTATATCTAAGGACAGTATAGTCCTCCATCTGACATGAGACATTATATTTGGGGTCTCAAAATCAAGTCTACATTATTAATTTATGCATTTATTAAAATTCTGTTACTGCATCTAACTGGGTCAGGAAAAGCACAGAACATTGGGAACAGCTATGGCTCACTATACCAAGAAGAGAGACAGAAAGGACAGGATGATGGTAAATTAGAACAAGCAGGGAAAGAGGATGGAGAGAATAATGAGACCAGACTTCTGAGTTTTATGGTGGTTAAATAAATATGATCACACAAATGTTTTCAAAGAGGTGCTACTGAAGTCATGTCTGTTAACTAAAAGACAAGCTAAAAATATTTTGTGTTTGGACACTTCTAGTATTGCTTGATCATACACAGACTATTGTACTGATTTCAGCATTGTTTTACCCAGGAAAGGAGTCTCCTTGTAGCTGTTGATACTTCCTTTTACACACCCCTGTTGTGAGTGTATTGTTACAGTAAGCCAAACCGCCCTCTCAAACTCACTCTCCTGTGAGTGCTATGTTTTTCTTTAGAAAGCTAAAGACAGCCAGGAGATCCTATATCTCTTGGAAGGAATCTGTCACATAGTAATACTACACACAAAACTGATTTTAAGATTTCTTTTTTAAAGAAAAATCAAGTGCTAACTCCCATTCTCATGCTGGTGCACATTTAATAGCCCAGTACCATTTTTGTTTGGATTACATACAGAAGAGTTTAGAAAATTTTACTATTTTGTTATATATCACCTCATTTAAAGTATTTTAAAACTCATAACAAGAAACCTGTGGAACTGGATTTTAAGTAAAGGGTATCAGGCTATTTAGCAGAAACCAACCTGTCCTAGGAAGTGTTTTCTTCTCACTGAGCTTTTGCTGTAGAGCTTGATGAGAAAGCTGATTCCTTGTTCTGCTTGGCTAACGGGAAAAGCCATCATTTCTCCCCACTTCACTTGGCCATTAGTGGACTTCAGAAGGCGAGTCTTCTTTTTATAGATGATCCCCTCTGTACTAAACATCCCAACTTTCACAAAGAAATCTAGCACAAAAGGGAAGGAAAAAGGCATAGCACACAAAGGGTTACTCACAACACAGCCAAAAAGGAACCAACAAGATCCACATGTATACTTCAAATTGCATCAGTTTCTCAAAAGTCTGGCCAAAAGAACTCTACAAGAGCTTTCCCGACTAGTTACACAAACAGAATATGTTCCACAATATTGGACTGATTAACACAGTATCCAAACAGCAAGTGCAAGCTAATGCTCTTGTATGTCGGGATTAATACTGGGATAAAAATCTTCCAAAATACATAAACACACATCTTCAAACCAAACAAAATGTAATCAAGTAAGACATCTGGGGAAACAAGCCCTGGCAATGGAAGTCTACCACACAATATGTTACTCCAAGGTTCGTAAAGAATGTCATGAATTGCCAACTCATTTGAGCAGCAATTTACCTGTTACAAATGCTTTCAGACAGGAGGCATGAAACAGCTGATGGAACTTACTTGAAGACAGTGGCGTAGATGAAACAGGAAGGTTTTGTGCTTCAAGAATCTGTAACTGTATCCTCCTGTTTATTGCTTGAAAACAAGTTCCTATTTGAAGTTCTGCATGGTGCACCTACAAGCAGAAGAATGTTGCCATAACATCTGGATTAAGCTGCTTATAAACTCAGGAACCACAGGAATTTTGTCATATGTTGGGCTCCCACATTTCTATCTGGGATTTCCTGGACAGAAATATAAGCACATGTTGTATACAGAACCTGCAGATGCACAGTAAGTGCATCTTGCACTTGTCATAGCTGCAGTACACGTGCTTCACTGATGAGCTGCTTGTGTGTGGTGCACATATGGCCCCTGTGGGCTGCAGCCAGGGATACTGGCCAAATCACCGAGTCCTCAGTTTTACCTGGTACAGATTCTGCAGTGGTAAGAGCAGACAGACACAGGGGAAACCAGACGTGCTATTGCAACTTTACTAAATCTGGAGGTGGAAGTAAGAGAGCACATAAGCTCCACTCACACAAAAACCTTCAGAGTTCCCCTCCCACACTTTTGAATTTTGCAATATGGAGATATAAGCAATGTTTTCCATAGGTACAAGGCCCTGTCGCTTAACGACATGAGTACTTAGGGTGACTCCATACTGTGTAGTTTCCTGTTTTACAAAAGTACTCTTGTTTTACATGCCTACACACATACACCACTGCCACACACACAGTGTATGTATCAAGATCTCCAGCCTGATTCTTGGGGTTTCTTTAGAATTTTTGCCAGTGGAAAAGTTGCACTGAGTCATCCTCTTTGCTCTCCTGTCACACTCTAATGTCCTCAGAACGCTGTAAGAGCATCAGGAAAAGGCCAATGGAGACCCACCTTTCCTGACATCCTTCACTTAAATGGACTCTGCTAGTCTTTGTTGCCTTCAAGTTTTAATGCACTTCAATGAACCAAAATGCACTAAGCAAGAGATCAGCGGGTTAGATAAAGAAAAGTCAGGTTCCAGTTCATCAGAGAGACCCAAATTCTCTTTGTAGCTCAGCCACAAAATTTCTGTGTAACCTTGAGAAGAAGCCACTTAGTTGGCTCTAAGCTTTGGCTTTCTATTGGCAGAGAGGGTAGGGTTTGCCTCACAGGGCACTACAGGTATGAATCCTAGAGTGTCTGGAGGGCTCTTGGATGTAATGGTGACAAAAGCAAACACAGACTGAGAAGCTATGAGATGATTCAGAAATTTACACTGAGATGAAATGCTTTCTAAACCAGCTTCCCCTGTGACTTTATCTCACTGCTTTTGAAGCAATATGGTTATTCACACTACAACTAAAAAATGTCAAGTGTAACTTACGTTAGAAATCAAGAGTAACATTCATATTACTCAGACACGCTTAAATAAAATTTTCTTTTGAATTGCTAATTCAAGTTTAATTTGTTGAAAATACAAATGTCTAGACACAATCTATAAAAGAAACAAACAAAGTGAGGGTAAGGGGAAAGGAAATCCCACTGCAAAAACCACCTGCTTCTTATTACACTAATGGAAATGAACTGTCTGAATTATTACTTCACAGCATGCAATCTGAACATTAAATATATGGCTCTCTCTGCAGTTTCAGGCCACTGAAGATCTTAGCACTTTTCTTCCACAACAAAAGCAGATTCCATTTGCTCTGAGCTCTTGCTGTGAGTCCTAAGGATCTTCTGATGCTTTTTTGGTCAGAAAAGAAGATTGCTGAACATTTCCCCAGAAGGTCCCTCCCTCAAGCTGTGAGCCATGGTGTGGAAGAGCTTGCTCTAGCTCTTTTCCTAGAAACATCTGCAGTTTATGACCAGAACAGCTATGTGCAGAGTTTAAAAGTCTGCATTTTTTCCCCATCAAAATGCCTTTCTCCAAGGAAGTAGGGTAAAGGGAAAAAAAAAAAGGAAAAAAAAAAAACCAACCCAAAACCGAACTAACCCCTCTAGTTTTTACTGCTGAATTATTTTACTTTCAGTTCCAGCAACCTTTTCCAGGTGAGATAAGAACATACTTTCACTGTATTGGCACTTACAGGTGCTTTGGAAGGAGGAGATATATCCAGCCAATGATTTGACTCCTGTGAGCTCAGCTCCCGCAGTGCCAAGGAACATTCTCCAATAGTTTTTTTCCTGGGAGTCTGTGTCTGGATTTTAAATACCAATCTGACAGCCTGCAGGCTTTGCAGTTTAATAGCAAAAACAAAAGTTTCCATAAATTCAATGTCCTAGAAAGAAAAACAGATGAGTAACATCATTTTAAGAGAATCCCACTGAGCCCAAAACCTAGAAACCAAAGCATCCTGGTTCTATAGTCACTGCTCCAGACTACTAGTTTAGGTTGCCATGGAAAAATGTGCTTTTTTAGGGCAAAGTCCACACACACTTACCCCTGAGTTGTCACACCCTGTCAGGGCCAAAGTTCTGGATTATTTTTCACTACCATAACAAGTTGTGGCCATCTCTTCTGGAGCTTTACAACAGCACACACACATTTTCATAACAGATTCTCTAACTTTTTGCTACAGCCTCTACAGCTAATTTTATTTTCTTTCACCTTTGGCTCACATTTTGGGAGATTTATGTTGCTTTACCCTCTACCCCTTAATATTCCTTTAGTGCCACTATCAGGAATCTTGTCCCATATGATCAATTTTTACTATTTTCTGAGAAACAAAGTGTGAATATTGTCTCCTGCCAGATGAGAGGCAGTACCCCAGCCACCTTCCCTAGGATGAATGTGCACCCACAGGTATGCCCAGTCTTCCTCTGGTCCCCCACCATGGAGGAACCATGGCCAGTAGCTCACGGTTCAATTCCCTGTGAGCATATTTGTCCTGCCAGCTTGTGAGAGAAGCAGGACAAGAGTGCAATGCAAGACAGGATATAGGGGGAGGAAGTGGAATAAGGCTGTTAATAGGACTTTGAAAACTAGGGGAAGTAAAACACACCTGGGCAGTTACGACAGCAAATATGGCACAGGAGGGAATGTTTGGTCCATTTTAAAAATCCATTTACATGTCACATTTATTTTTTTGTGGGGAAAAATATTTCTCAGTATTTTGCACGCCTCTACTTACATTGCAGCCCTCCTTGGCAGAAGATTTGAAATGCACTGGCTTGGGCAGTGTGAGAATTCCCTTGACACAGATACGAGGATTTTCCCCACAGCTAGAAGGCCAGGTCAGGTCTTTGCACTGCAACGTTAAAAACAGTCAGTTTAGACAATGCAAGACTTACCATTTGATGAAGTTACAAGGTTTTTGTCTACTCAAAGTTCATTTGCCTGAAAATTATTCATGCTTCCTGGAAGTATATAAAACCAGCATGACAGAATCACATTTACCTCAAGAAGCTAGGTGTCCTCAAAGTTCTATTAGGATTCTGCCAGATTTAAAGTCACGGAATCACAGAAATCACTTAAATGATGCCTCCACAGATGGTCCCATTTACTGCCTTCAAATTTCCACAGGAAAATGTCCATAGCAGGACCAGCGTATGACCAGCTCAGCTTTCTAACCTGCACTCAATAGTTCCTCACTTCACAACCAAAACATATGCCAACATGTGTATAGAAATATAAGGAAATATATACTAATTATTCTTATTGACTGCAGCAGAACAGAGATTGCAACAAAAAAAAAACTTAAAGGAGAGGGGGATGCTTTGAAGCCTAGTATTACATTTGACTGAACTTTTTTTATATTAACACTTAAAAATAATTTTATTTTTTTCCTAAAAGTATGCATTGAAGTAACATTGAGACAAATTTTATGAACATTACCACTCAGTATAGTAAAATAGTCATTCGTTAATAAATAGTCATTATTTGAATAAATAACCAACTTATTTATATTTGCTTACATGTAAAACTGTGATCCAAATCTGTTCTACAGAAGAAACGTAACACAACTTCACATTCAGTCTTCCAAAGTCTCGTTCATCACCTGATAATGTAATTGTATCTATGGAAGAAAGCCAATTAATATTTTTAGAAGTAATGCAGTATCTTAAAATTCACTTCAGAAATAAGGGAACTCCTTAGTAGGTGGACTGCTTATCTTCTCAGACTTCTCTCAAAATAAGTTTGAAATATTTTAACACTGACATTTCAAGGACAAAATATCCACCAAGTCCAGTAACCTGACCTTCTGCATGGCTGAGAGCCTTCACATTTCATGGAATAGAATCATGTAATCATAGAATATCCTGAGTTGGAACAGACCTTTAAGGATCATAGAAGTCCAACTTCTGGCCCGGCACAGGAGACCACACCAGGAATCACACACCATGTGTCTGGGTGATCTCTACTCAATTTAATAACTTGTGTTATAATCAAAGAACTTTTAGAAAGAAAAAAAGCATGTTCCTGAGACACCCAGAACACATTTGTAGCCTATCACTTCCCTTAATCTCTTTCACTGTTAAGTTTATAAATTGGCCTCTTCTTTATCTTTCTCAATTTCAATTCCGGTCTAGTAAACATTTTACTATTATGCTGTCTCCGAGTCAGAAGAGTCATAAATATCCAGCAGTCGTGACTGGAACCAGGTCATTGCCTCAGTCTTCTCTTAGAAGGACACTAGGTCAAAGTTTGTCTTATAGCAGGGTGACTTTTCTGGGGACTTGATTAACTTTTGAGGGTTTATTTTGCGGTATCTCCACATCTTCAGCATTTTTTCATAAATAAGGATCATGGGTTTGCATGCAATATTCTTGTCTGATTACCAGTGTAATATGGGTATTGGCTTTCCGGCACTTCACACAGAAGAATACTGATACACGAAAAATGACTGGACCTGGGACCTAGTGCTGCATTCTATCCTAACACGGTGTCTGTAATTTCTTAGTTCACTTGGGTAGTACATCCAAGTATGAATTTCTCAAAAGCATGAGAACTTCTCAAAGTCTCATTTGCTCAATCTCCAGACAACAGGACAGCGCAAGTCCAAAACTCTTAAATTCAAATTGCCAAGTCATCTCCTGCTGACCTGCTAGTCAGATTCATCTCAAAAAAAAAAAACCAAAAAAAACCCCGAAACCAAACAAAAACATCAACAGCAGAGTAGAGACAGCTTAATGTTTCATGTGCAAAGGGAAATATCTCATTACAAAGTCAGCAAAACATTACCCAGACTCCTGTTACTGCCTTGCGAATCCTTCCTGGAAGAGGCACTGCTAGGTACACTGGAGACTGAATCATATCTCTGGGGACAGGAAAAAGGAATCACTTAATTCAGAGCAACAGATGCAAACCCCAGAGATTATACCATCAGACAAGATACGATGAAAACTAAAAACTCCATTTAAAATAATTGCCTCATTCCTTACTAGTTTCTTGATCCAGCAGCATGCAATTACTATTTTGATGCAATGAGCTAATAGAGGACACATTTGACCAGCAGAGATTTTTTTTTGCTCATGAATATATACACAACTTCATTGATAGGTGAGACATGATTATTATAGAAGAAATAAATAAACGCAGTATTTTGTGTCATTGGAAACTTCCAATGTTCCACTTTTCAACGGATGGGAGAAACCACAAGATGATGAACCATGACATGCTGTCTGTCTTGTCCTGCTGAACAGCCTACTCGGGTTTCTCAACAGCCCTGCTGGGCCAGAACAGCAAATGTCAGAGGAGACACCAGGAAAAAGCCTCTTGAAGTTGGTCAAGATGTTGAAAATTTCCCTCTAGTCCTCCCAGTGTACAGTGCAATGCCCTCCAGTGTTTACTTTGGAAAGATAATGAAATGGGAACAGATACATGGAGTCAGCTGAGTTTTCAGTATAACCTTGGGTGCGAGGGGAACTCACCTTCATGAATCGGTGAGGGGGGCTCCTGAGATCAAACATCGAACGGCTGACATCAAGGGATCCAGGCAAAGCGCTGGGTCTTAAATCACTAACTAATAAGACAAAGAGAACAATAAAAATCACATTAGCATCATTGCTAGGAAGAAAAACAAACTAAGAATAACTTTCACAAACTGCTGGAAATTATGTGCTCAGTCCCATAGATTACAAATGACCGAAATAGTTTAAAGGCAGCATGATCTGCTGTTTCTAGTAACATTTTCCAGGAACATGGGGATGGGGCAGGGGTGAAGAGATGGCGTCTTATTCAAAAAATTAAATTTTTAGTGAAAAAATGTCAATTTTTATACAGAAAGCTGTCTGTAAAATATAAAAAAAAGCAGAAAGATTTTAGTCATAAAAATATGTCGTTTACCAACAATAAGTAGAATTTCAGAAAAATATTAATGAATTTACTTTTCAGTTTGTTGGTATGGAGGCTTTTTTTAAGATGAAGTGAAGGGGCTTCACATTAAAATTCAAGAATTTAATTTTGTACCTTCCAAATAAACACATTCTGTAGTTCTAAAACCACACACATGAAAAATATCACAGCACTCACTGCAACAAAGCAGGCTTGGAGTTTTGCTTTAATAGTCTATAGATACACACGAAGTTTTAAGTTCCGAAACAGCTGGCAAAAAACTCTGGAGGAACAAAGACTTTTAGAACTGTACTCTAGACACTTAGAATAACCTTTCTTGTGTTTAAACTTACTAAGACAAAATTAGTAAAGTGTTCATTTCACTTGAAGAAAAATGGAAAAAGAGTTGATGAACTGAAGGGAGGATGTTCAAGACAGTTTAATAAAACCTATTTGGCTCCCACCACAGGTGCTTACAAAAGCCTGGTAAAACCATACGTGTTAAAGGCTGCTAAAATTCTACATGTGTTTTGTTCTCTTAAAAAAAATATATGGAATAGTCTTTTCATGTAGTCTCTATGGTGATTCTGAATTATTTTAGAACAGGACACAGACTGAGACATTTTCCCCAAGCTGAAAATAAGAATGCTATACCATTCTAAATAAAACATCTTTAAAAATGTGAGCTGTTTCCAGCTTCTGATTCATGGAGAGTGTGTACCTTTCCTGGAGCGTTTGAGTTTTCTGAATGCATTTGCCTTAGCAATCACAAGTAACAACTAGTCATTTACTTCAGTCTGAACAGCATTCATGATAGGATACGTACACCAACAAACAGCACAGAAGACTATTTTTACCTAGGTAGCCAAACACTTTCTATCTAAACTTTACTATCTTGCAGCCCTCCCTCATTCTTATATACACTGAGAAGTCAGGACATTGCTGTAGCCTCAAAAGCAAACTACAAAAAAAGTTGGCATATAGCATCGTGCCCCATTTTGCACATGTTCCCATCATCTGCTCCTGAATATTTTTTGGTGCTTCTTCCTCTCCCCATATATGTACTCCTCAGGCACTCCTCTTACTCAACATACTTCCTGGCTTTCTTTTTCCACCTCCCTCACTCCTTTTACTGGTAGCTGAACTCCCCAGTACTGCATCCTGGATCAGAGGCAGCTATGGTATCTCGCTTTGGCAATTTCTCTACCTTTGTGTGATGCATGCAAGCCTTGTTAAGCCCCTAAAAGCCAAAAAAAGTAACAATGCAGCTGGAAATTAAGCAGAGCTGGCTCTGCAGATTGATTCACCAACCAAGGAGTGCCCGTAGGCCACCAAGCGGCTTGAGAATTGCTATAACAAAACAAGTCTCCTGTAGACTAATGGCTTTTATTCCTCTTACCTATAAATCCTGAAAAAGCAAGGAAGACAGAGAAGCCAGGGTGTGGTCCTTCTCACCTGATCCATATAATTTCCTGCTGTCTGCTTTTGCTTGGAAGCGCCGGATGAGATCTGGTGAAACGCGATGCTCCAGATAGAAGGGGTTGTACACGTCATAGCGGGGCCACTGGTACAGGTCTGCCTTCCGCTCACCAAACGAGGCTCTGGCTGACTCTGTGGAGCACATGTAAACATCAGATGCAGACATAACACATGCTGCCTGGCTTCATAAGGCAGGCAGAGTGCCTTCAGGGCAAAGGACAAAATATTTCAATATTATCTACTTTGGGTAAAGGGGAAAAAAAAAAGAAAACACACATTCACATTATGTCAGGTTTCCACAGTGTGTGAACAAACACTGGAATTAAAATTGGCCGTAAAAACCTATGCATACCCTCTCTTGGGGTTTTGCAGTAAATGCCTAAGTAGTTAAATACAGAAGGCTCCACAGACAGACAGCAAGACAGAAGTTAACAGGAACAGCACTCTGTCTACAGAAAACCTCCAAATTATGTAGTTAACTACCCCTAGCATATTCTTCCTGAACTAATGGACCCCCTGACCTTCAGGAAGATCTTGTACGGAAAGATAATGCAGTTTGTGACTGCAGTCTCCTTATCTAATTTCCATGGCAAGTCTGTCAATGGCAAAATCACTGGTCCAAAATTATTTGAATTGTTGGCTGAGGCATAAGTAGACATATCTGAGACTGCTTGAATCCCAGCCCTTTATTCAGCCTATAATAATTCCAGAAAAAACATGTATGCCTTGGTCAGCAAAACAGTGAAGAACTTTGTTCTTTAATGTCTGGACTGAAAAGAAGCCAGAAGCCATATGTAACAGCACATTGGAGAACAGGGTGACCTGGATTCTTCTGCCAAACTCTGATATTTGCTTCCTTCACTTCACCTCCTTGGACTTCAACCTATCTCTTAAAAAGTTCTTTTTAAGAAGTTCCACAATAAAGCGCCTTCAGGTCTGCAAGTGTCTTGCACTATAAGAGGCAAACTACCACTGCTCAGGAGTCCTCTCCTGCATATGTTAGTAAAGTAAAAAACTCAAACACTGAGATGGAACATGGGTGGTGATAAAGCAAGAACTCAAGCACAACGGGCTTGAGCATGATGTAGATCAGGATGAGCACTAAATGTGAGGCCACAAAGAATTGCTACACAGCAGATGATGGAAAAGCCAGTGTTCCAGACCAGGAGCACACTTCTTCCTGCTAGCTTACTTCTGTGAGAGCATGAGACACACTGCAGTGAGCACTGAAGAGAAAGGCTGCCAGAACTTAATTGCTTTCAGAAGAGTTGCCAAGAGCCAACACTGAGCATGTCCTGTTTCACTAAAGGAAAATGGCCAGACATGCACAGAAATGGTGAGGAACTGAGAGTTGGACTTCTACAAATTTGGACTTCTACATATACTTAACAATCATCTAAGAAAAAAGTACTCTGAATACATTTTTGAGTATGCTGGTGCTTTGGCTAATGTGAAAAAAGAACAACAGCACACTTCACTCTATTTAGTAAATCCCCCTAAGAAGTAAACACGGTATTTTTAAACATGACTTTATGTGGCTTAAAGCTGCACTTTAAAAAATTAGTATTTATATTTGGAAAGAGAAATGAAAGTTGCCTACTTCACATAAGAGCCACTTTTCAAATATTTGTTCAAAAATTTAAAATATTTGCTCAAGAGAGTCAATTATGAAGAGTCAGGTCATCCTGCCAGGAGATCTAACAGCCTGTAACCTAAAGGGCCACTGTACACTAGGTCCCTCAGAATTCTCAATGTAGACAAGTCACTGACTGTTACAGAATGAACAAGGAAAACATTAACCTAAAGGCTGTTAGACACATTTTCCTTCTCTCTGGAGAACATCCATGCCTCAGAGTCCTTGATGAACTGCTCTGTACAGTAGTATCTTGAGGACGAGATAAGACTAAGCAAGGCAGAGCCTGAACTCAGATCCAGTAAGAAAGCAGAGCATCAGGAGCATGTCCTGCTTTTCCATAGCATATGCACCTACAGACTTACAAGAACTAGCTACTGAAATAGCAGGCAGCTGGGGAGATCAGGCTCAGAGCTGAGGGCGCCTCATATGTTCAACCTCCAGCTCTTCAGCTGCCTGTTAATGGTTGCTGACATGCCAAATAAAGCCCACTAGAAGATGGGGCACAGAATGGCCAGCCTGTACTGAACAGCTCTGCTAGGCTGCTTCGCTTGGCTACGGTGCCACTGGTACAGAAATTTGTGGGTGGGGAAGAAGTTTGGTAAAAGCCCTGCAGGAGCAGGAAAGAAGCAACAGCAGGGACCCGGAGAGAAGAAGAGGGAAGGGTGGGAATAAAACTCCACAAACACAAAAAAGTTAGGTAGTATTGCATTAGTTATTATGCAACGTATGGTTGACTTTTTTCATTTCTTATGCTTTTCACCTTCAGAAAGGAAATAAAGTCACATGGGACTAAGAACATATGACCAGCTTATCATGTCCTTGAGGCAAAGCAATCCTCAAGAAAACAACTATTCAGGTATGTCTCTGTACCAGAATTTTCTCTTACCTAATTCTATGCATCTCCTGGCAGGACTAAGAGCCTAACAGTAGCATATGCTCTGTAACTCATGTTAGTTAGGGACAGAATTCTGTTCTTTTAAAATGCCACTGTTTCTAAATTGCACATACCTCATTTTGGCAGTTTGAGTATGGGAGTAACAGACAATGAAGTACAAGACTGTTGTGAAGCAGAGAAGAATTAGTATCATATGAAACCTCTAACAGGGGATCTGTTCCCCCTGGCCTCCCAAAAAACAGCAAAAAGAACTGGAAACAGTAGGGACAAAAAATTCTACCAGATAGTAGCACATGCAAAATTTGGCAAAATTTGAAAAGGAAGATGTGTTAGTATGTTAAAACATACCAGAATATTAACCATGAAAGCCATAACACCCTCCTCCTTTTACTTGAGTGATACTGGGGGTATGTTAGGTCTTTCCTTGTCTCCAATAAATTCAATAAATTCTTTCTAAAGATTCCATTTCCTTTAAGTCTCTTCCATTACTTTTAAGTATGAGCACTGGTGTGCAGTCATCCTATTCAGTTTTATTTGTACAATGTCACAGAGATTCATAGTGGGATGACTGACTTCCCAAAACCTCTCTGGGTTTCCAGAGAGAAAATAAACAAGCTCCCCAGGCTCCCCAGCGAAGTGGTCACAGCAGCAGCCTGACAGAATTCAAATGTTTGGACAATGCCCTCAGGCACATGGTGGGGCTCATGGGGTGTCCTGTGCAGGGCCAGGAGTTGGACTTGATGATCCTTGTGTGTCCCTTCCAACTTAGCATAATCTATGATTCTTTGAAACAAGACCAGATTTCTAGAAAAGTTCTGCAAACATATGTTTTCAATAGGAATACTTAACAACGTTCAAGGCGCAACAGAAGCTGAACAACTATTTCAGCAGTACTGTCTGTATTTTACCTTTAATCCCTCCAGCATGTGAGATACTAGGAAGGTTCCTCGGCTGTACGTAAGCCAGTTTGAATGGAGGGAACACAAATGGTACCTCCTGACCATCCAGGGGCAGTTTAGAAAGCAAATAATCCTCGGAACAGCCAACTTGACGCTTCACTGACACAGAAGACAATGGAGGCTGCTCTACAATAGTTGGCTTGCTTGCAGCTACTGCTTCAGAGTCCTGCACCATGGAAACTGCTAAAAATAAAGAGCAAGACAGACAGGACACGTGTGTGTTAATTTTTTAACAATACCATGAACAGATCTCTTTTATTTAATAGTATCTCTGCTTGATACATTACTTAACAGCTGCTAGTATTCAGTTTTACAGCATTCAGGACTAGCACCAGGAAAAGATATTCATGCTTCTCACACCTGTATTGATCCAAACTCTTTGTTGCCTAAGCTGCTCTATTTATAGCTACCTTCATCTTAAGTGAATTTTCACAAGATCTACACTTGTATCATAGAGGAGTTCTTCAAACAAATAAGACTCCAAAGAAAATCCTAGCAGAGTTAAAAATATGCACAGAGTTTATAAAAAAATTTTAAAAAGCATTCAAATTCTGAGAGTTTGAAAGATACAAGACCTTTACACAACCTTTGGTAAAAAAGCTGGCTTTTTTGGACAGTATTCTAGACTGCAAAGAGCAGACTTCAGACAAGTGTTATTTCTCAGTTCCAATTCATAATACTAACAAGCATGCGTTCAATCTCCAAGTGGAGGTACGGAAAGAATTTTGGATGTTGTAAGAGAAATCAAGTTTAGCAGGGGTAACATGGCCCTTTTATTAATGGGAGATCTCATGACTAATGAAAGAAGCAAAACTTTTATTAAACCCTCATTATGTAAGAACTCACGATCATTTTTTTCCTTGTCCATGCAGAAACACAATTTACAGCAGGTTTTTATACATTCTGTTGCCATTGTTTTCAGTGTTATAATTTGAGTGGACCTCAATCAGTGATCCAGTGCAGCTATCAAACCTGAAAAACACAATAAAACAAACCATAGTAGATGGGAGTAAATGAAATCAGAATGCAGTATTATCAGCTATTTAATATGCAATTGCTTTCTGCACACAGTCCCAGGATCAATCAGAAAGTTACTTCAGTCATAAAAGGATCAGAGCCATCAGACTTCTCTCACTGAGAAAAATCACTTTTACATAAAAGGACACGGAAAGAGATAATTTTAACATATGACATTCAAATACTTTCAGTGATCCACTCAGACAGGTCCCTGTCTTTTGGGAACACTAAAATTCTCCTCATAATTGTGTGTGCCACTGGGCTTTGGGGTTTACTCAGCTTTACAGTTGTTTTGACATGGTATTGTCAAGTAATTTGCAAGATGTGTTTTTAATTCTGTTTCCCTTGTTCATGTTGCTCCTATCCTCTTTCACTCCCCTACTATTTTCACATACATCTATACGTGTTTACATTTTTCTCTCAACATACTCCGTACTTTTAACTTGAAAACAGGCTTGATGAATGGTGCCAAAATTGCCTTCTTTGAGAAACTACTGCTTTCTCATAATTGTACACACATGAAATTGAAGACCTGGTTTATTATATAATTCTTTGCTGTGCACACAGAAATAAAGCACGCTGACTTTCAGCAAAATAAGAGGCATGTAATCTACAAAAGAATGAGAACAAGTCTCTAACAGCTGGTTAACATTATAAGAACTTTATGACAATGCTAACTGGCCTCATTTAACTGTCTTTATTCATATCCTTATGTTCTCTTTTCAGAGAGACACAGACAGCTGCACTGCCTCCTGTTCAAAACTTTAGCTGTCTAAGTCTAGTCCTTTTACATCCACCTAAAGTACATGAGGTTCTAAGGAGAACATGCCCAAGACACAATTCTAACTCAATCAAGATTCGAAGACACCAAACAGAACATGAACATAGGCTGAAGGGATGGGAAAACAACAAGTAAGATAGATGGGGAAAGCACAGAGAAAATACGCAGTTTAACCAAAAGATTAAAAATGGACATGTTTTGGACATGTTATTTCAATTGCCAGAAATTTCTGAAAGCATCTGTGCACCAACACAGAAACCATTCCCACTGCAGCTTGAACAGTGCCATAATTTTCTTTGTATAGTCATGGACAGCTAGAGAATGACACAAAGTCTAGGGAAATCACTGTAATATTCCCCAATTTTTTCTTGCATTAAAAGCCCCTCAAATTCTGTAGATTTCAGTTGGAGATGCTAAGGTATGGACACTTCCTCTAACTCAAACACCATTACTTTGCACAGAAGTACTTTGCTCTCTCACGTCTTGCCTTCATCTTAAAATTGCCCATGAGTGTAAGTACAGCATGAGATCTGCATCAAAAATCTTCAGAGGCAATGCCACCAGCTCCAGAACCTGCTCTGCATCTTTACAGAAGCACAAAAGAAAGCATGAGAATTTCTCATTAAATTCTCCATGGTTCTAATGATCAGATTTTCACTGCTGCTCCTCCCTTGGAGGCACACTCATGATAGCTAAGGCTGCTAATTTACTTTGGGTTCCCTTGTAGCGACTTTTGTTCCCAGCTGTTATCAGGACACAGCTGGAGTTGATAGGCTTCACTCTTGTTCACCATGTTTAAACTGGACTGAAACAGCTGCTCTGTTTGCTCTAAGCTTTGCAACAATGGTATCTAAGCCTCAGTGGCAGTTTGCACAAGCAAAACAGACTTCTATCTCAAAATGTCCAGATTGAATTTATTCGCTACTGTTGGTGAAGAAACCAAAATGTTAGCACTGCCCTACTTTCTAGCTACATAAAGTAGAAAAATTCATTTTTCTGCATCAGAGAAAATTCAGTTCCTGGTAGGGAATTGTTTAGCTGGAACAATTAATGTGAGCAAATATACAAATGGAAGTCATCTGGCACAAGCAGCTGCCTTTCCTTCACAGGGCTGAGCGCCTTACCTACAAAGAAAGGGCTTCGTACGGGTATTGAGGATTCAACAGTCATCATGCAGTTCTACACCTCCTGTTCTTCTATCATTAAAAAGACCATGCTTTTCACAGTAATGCCAAGTCAGCTGTGATAGTCTTTAAAACCATTACAGTTTTTCCCCATTTATCAATATGCAAATGTTCATACATTTTTTTTCTATCTAAAGACAAATATAAAGCAATTCAATACTGCCTACTGTAAAGAAGAGTTAGGATAACAGATTGCCCTTTAGCAATAGGCAAAGCAATATCAATAGTGAATGCCAAAGTATATAGACACTCATCTTACAGCCTCCATTTCAGGTTTGGCTTAATTATAGGAGTTTGAGAAGAAAGTTCCATGACTAAGAGACTAGAACACTGTTTACAGCTCTTTAGGCTTAAAAATGTACTGGTTTCAGTGACAAGGCTTGTGCTTGTGTCCCCAGACTTACACCACAGCCACATTATGAAAAAATGACTGCATTTGCTGAGGGACAGACCATTAAGACACAGTGCTCCCTCATTCTGCTCAGAGCACTTTGCTTTGTTCATGAAATCAAAACATGGATGGTCTCAATTACTTTTAAAAGTTTTAATTCACTTAATTAAGCTACCATGATAAATATTGTTGTTTTTTTGGTTTGAACAATCCTGGCAGTAAATTAGATGGCTTGGCTCCCAGTTAATATATTTTGTTTTATCTGCATTTTCCAAGTTGCCTACAGTTATTTATACAACTTTCACTGCATGCAGAAGTTTTCTCTTAACCATGTGGGAGAGAAGAAATTTAGCAGGTTCTGTTGTATATTTCATTAACTGAAAAGAAACAAAAACATTGTAGAAGCCTAAGCAAGTATTTAATGATCTTGACAGAAGTTGACATTTCTCTCAAAGGTTAAACTTATCCCACATGCCAAATCCTTTTGCTGGTGTTGGCTACCCAAAAATCCTCAGTATATAATTTAACAGTTGTTAGAAGGTTGTACTAACATGAATTTTTCTGGGAATATATTTATGAAATAAACCAAAACCTTAGAGACATTGAGTAGGTGCACCACCAAGTCCCAAAGAAGTACTGACTTCCCAGCAATGTCATCCATTTTAACAATAAGTTGCGACTCCTTGACTATCTCTACTTTTTGGAGTCAGTTTTTGTTAGGCAGTATGAAGGTAACAAGGACATCCTCCATTTTTGAGATTCTAGACTGACAAAAGGATGGGGAAAAAGTGTATTTGCCCTCATTTTCAGACAAGCAGAGAGAAATCAGTTTGCAGAAGAGGGAACTGAATCCAGACCTTGTCACTCTTGTGACAATTTCTCCCTTTCTTGCTGTTTTTCACCAAATTCAGTAAGCCATTTCCTTTCTCTATTCCCAGTATCAAACCAAAGATAAGCAAATGTTACTCAGCAAGAGTACTTCCACACTAAAGCAAAAAGAGAGCCAACCTTATTAGAACATCCTGGAAATGGCAGTTTAAAACCTAACCACACACATACACTGAGCCTAGAGAATTATAATAACTATTATTTTAATGGGTTTAGATGGAAAACATAAATTATCTTAATGATTTCCAGATTCCTCTGATAGAAATTCTGACTGAGCTAAAATCAGATAAACAGCGTATCAGAGACTTTAGTTCCAAATGCCTCCAGAACGATTACAAGACAGAGATGTTTGGAGAAGAAAGTAAATATTTTCAACAACTCATTAAATAAAAAGAACATGATGGAAAACGGATGATCACAATATTAAATATTAAAAGCTGAAAGCAGTCTGAAAAGAAATGTCAGGTCTTTACTGCCTTACGAGGAAAGGGTGTTATGCAACAAGACTGCAGGTTGCCAATGAATTTTACTGCATTTAGTCACAGCTCTGTTCCACAGGAGTTGAACAGGTAACAGATTTATAACTACGCAATAGAAACAAGGGTGAAATAGCTGCTCTTAAACAGGGAAAGCTGGTTAAACCAGTGGTTTCAAACATTTTGAGATTTACTGCCAGTCATAAATGTATACAACACATTCTCATGTTGCGTCTCAGTCTGCATTTTAGGAGCATACCACAGCAAAATTCTAGTAGCAGTAAGTTCTCACACAGCAGGATGTGTAAAACAAAATATCCGGAAATAGGGATCATCAGTTGTTATAAAGCATTTGGGACAGATCTTCGAATGACATAAGCGTCTACAACTCCATGAGCCCCGGTGGAGCCAGGACACTTTGCAGCATATGAGGGTTGCTCTCTGGAGAAAGTGAGCTCAGGCTTGCTAGTTCACACCTCAGCCAAACACCCCGTTTATGATACCTCTTATGCCACCTGTTTATGGTACTCTATCTTCTGCCTTTCAGATCCAGAAGATGCAGTCAGTCCCAGTCATATAAATCCTTCCAAGAGCTAACAGCACCAGCTCAGGTCTCCAGATGTTTAACAGAAGCACAGCACAAGCTGCTTCTGATGCAGGTCAGATGGATTATCTGCTGGTGGTGCAGATGCTGCTGAAGGCTTAACTTCCACAGCCAGCTGTTTGGTGGCTTTGCTTCTGGGGGAGAGCGTCTGGGAGCTGTGCACCCCTCTCAGCACAGCTCTTCAGCTGAAGAGGGGTGGCTGACAACCACCATGCCTCAAAGCCTGTCAATGCTACTAAAACAGCCTAAATGGTTTGGAGACATTTGCCTCCAGGTACTTCGCTACTGCAGCAGCAAGGACAGCACATGTACCCACATACACTTACCAAAGACATAAAGCCTACAGTTAAAAAAAAAAAACAACCAACCAAACAACTGTTTTTTGGGCACTGTAGGCAGGTCTGACTTGCACTGCCCACACAGGAGAGATAGGTGCTTCAGGTGGGTCTGAGCATATGAAAAGAGAGGACACAGCTTTCATTCCTATTCATTATAAGCTTCAGCAGTAGCAGGAGGTCTGCAGGAATAAAAAAAAAGGGAAACAAAAAAAATGTCATGCCAACACACACCTATGAGGTGCATGATAAGAAGCTCCTTTCTATACCTATTTCTGCAAGAGCCCCAAAGCAGTGATCTCTGCAGGAACAGGGTGGGGGTGTGTGTACATACACACTCCTCCTCTGCTTGTAGCCACAACTCTTGGAAGAGCACAAAAGCTCCGGATATTTGCATGCAGCGATTATTCCGCTTCTTCTGCCTTCCAAGGAAATTAAGATAATGTGAGGCTTTCTCTTTTTTTGTGACTTGGAAAAAAAAGGGATTTCACCCTGAATGCAGTGGATCATGAAGATTCTGAAATAACACAACAAAAAAGAGAAGTTATGAGATGGCTTTTGAAGGACACAACCAGAAAGACATTCTTGTGAGAGATATCTTACAAACAGTTCAACAGAAACATAATGAAGAGATGCAAAACTCCCCAGTCCAGCAAATGAAAAAAAGAGTGCAATTACAAATTTAAAACTGAAGAGAAGAACATGCATCATTAACCTAGTTTAGCTGATGGAGATTTTATGACAGACCATTGCACAGCCTGCTTTGGGCAAAGAGGCTCCCAGTGTGGTTTAAGCAGTTATGCAGTTGAATCAGATTACAGAAATAGATGGTAAAGCCACACTCCATGATGCAAACAAACCACCAACTGCCCGGGCTCAGGAAACACCTTCCCACACTAATAAATGATGACACAGCAGCCCATCAGGGGAAGCTTTATGTGTTCCTCTCACTGATGACAAAAACAGGAAACTGAATGGAACAGATCATGGGTCTGAACTGTCACAGATATGTGATGCAACCTCCTCTCATTCACTTAATGCTAAAGCAGAATTTTTCTTTTGAAGACCAGAAGGCCCATTATGAGCCCTTGTCCGACTTCCCTCAGCTTCTGACACTACTGGATTTCAACAAGTTATGCCTGCACTGCACTCAGTAACTTGAGCAGAAACACATGATTTTATTTCAGAAAATATTACAATAACTAATTTCCTTCACTACTATTTTAACTCTATCTCCAGGAACTATCCACCTCAGACTCAACAATATCACAAGATAATCTAGGGTGAGAAAATATTTCATTTAATAACACTGATAAGGACAAGATTGCTCTCACTCTCACGGCACTGTACTGACATTCCAAACTGTTACTAGTCCACTGTTGGCTCTGCATCCTTCTAACTGTATTTTGAGCAAGTGAAGAGGACAAGGAAGGTGGGAGCCTGCAGACAGCATCTCCACACTCCCTTTGGTGACTGCCATAGCATTCAGGTAAGATATTGTTTGCTGGGCTCTGCTACAGGTAACAGTTGCAGGAAAAGTTTAGAACTCTTGTAATCAGCAGGAGTGTTTAATATGCTATCAGTCAAGATGTGACAACTGTACAAGAATATTATTTAACTTCAGCAAGCTTCTTTCGAGGGAAAAGAAAAACACCTCAGGTATCAGTTCTTGGCTTAGGTGTTGTCATAGCCATAAAAGCAGAACTCACTGTGAGCCGAAGAGCTGCTCTGCATGTTCTCCTGCCAGTGACGTCCAGCTCTAATTGTGCCAGGGCAGAAACTTCTCCTAGAGCAGCCACATCTTCCCACATGCACTTTTGAGAGAACATGCTGTGTCCCACTCCAGCTTTGCCTTCTCCTTCCAGCTTCTCTGCCCAGACAAAGATGATCTAATGTATGTCTCTCTCCGTGCAGGCCCTGAGCTGAACCCTAAAGATCACTTGTGCAATCTAGCTGTGGCCTCATTCAGCTCAGCAGCTGCTTCTTCCCAGGGCTCCAGCCTGGAGGAGGCCAAATGGCTTTCAGCACATCTGCACACGCAGCCCAGGCACAGTGCACCAGAGTACATCACAAAGAAGAACTAATTGCTCCTGCCTACTTCCCTGAAGAAAAATAAAGCTGAGCAGGTGTGTGTGCTTGAGCTATTGTGCTACAGGAACAACTGCTTCTGCTTTTCAGGCACCCCTTGGAGAGGAGGAACAAACCCTGGCACGCGTACAGGATCCAAAGTTGTTCTTCTGACAGGGGCCCCAGGGGCGCCCTGACTCTGGTTTAGCACTACAGCCTTGCACCTGCAGCCCTTAAATGCAGACTTAATCCAATCCTACCACCACATTAATGCAAAACATTAATAATATAAATTAGAAGGGCCAAAAGAAAAATTTCCACAAATCTGAACCAGTTTTTCTTGTGTGAGATTTATATTTGAATTAAGAAGGAAACATTATAAATCTATTTCATGATAAAGCTTAAAACTTGGGATTTTAATACGCTGAATCCCCTATGGTCTGGACTGTAAAAGTTGATATAGTGTTTCTTCCTAATGTTGCATTAGGCAAGTAACCAATTCATCCAATTACTGATCTGACAACACTGTTCCTGTGAACTGAAGATGAATTCACTGACTTGGACAAGAATGTACAATATTGTATGTATTGGGACAGTCAACATAAAAGAATAAATCCATTATGTTGGACTGCAGACCTTTCTGGATTCAGATGGAAAACAGCAAAGCAGGAGTTGAAGTCAGGACACCAGAAAAGAAAGCTGAAGAGACTAAAATATCTGTAAAAAGAACTTGGCTTTTGATGAGAACATGGAAAGAATTCAACATAAGATAAGTCCTTTACTCTAAGCAGATTAGGAACAAATCACAACAATCCCAATTGTTACTTTATAATCTAACTTAAAACTTAAGACTTTCTTTATGTATTCTGTGTCTTTATGTATTCTGTTTTAATCCAAATTTTTTCTCTTTCTGCCATTAATGCCAAGAAGCCACAAAAATAGAACTGTCAGCAGTCCTTCTATAGCTCTGATACCAAAGAAAACTGGAAACATCTGGATTCATTTTTCAACAGGACAGCCAGGAAGAAGGTATTTTAGGCAAGAGCATCTGCCTGTAGAGTTCCCTAACATGGCCAAATGTGTCTAGTTTTGAAAAGATGGCCCTTGGAAACCCAACTCAATGCAACACTGAAAAGGAGCATGAAATGGCAGTCAGGACTCCTTAGCCGCTGCCATGACCACAGAGCCTTACAGAAAACACATGGATACACATATAACTTCCAGAGAGCTAATGCAAACAGCTCTTCTGTATATTTGGGGGGAAAAAAAAAGAAAAAAAAAAAAAAGAAAAGAAAGAAGGGAACCCAAGCAGTCTTACATGGAAAAAGAGTTCCATTACCATTAAAACAGGAGTGAAGATGGACAATTTCTTCACATATACATGGGCACACACATCTGCTTTGTTTTAGGTGAAGCAGTTTTTTAGGTGAAGCGGATAGGAGAGACATGAAGACTATTAAAAAACACACAATTGTAACCCTGTTTCATAATGAAAACAAAAAACCCATCAGTTATGGAGTTTCCAACAGATGAAGATCCCCTGTTCAGCACTTCTGCTCCATACTGTCACTGTAGAACCAGTTATACAGTGGTGAGAGGAAGCAAACATGTAGGTTGTATAGATGAAAGCTAAAAGACTATGTCTGAGATTAAGAAAGGAAAGGTGACTAAAGTATATTTCATATATGAAAACAGGTTAATGAATGAATCAGGAACAGGAAATGGGAACTTGTCTTAAATAATTCAAATCCAAACCAGATTGGGAGTATGGCTCTGCAGGGCATGTATACTGAGCTCAGGAAGCTGCCTAAATATGCACTGAAATAAAAGTCCAGAAGGATAAGGTCCTTATTAAGTACAACTATTTATTACTTTTTGCATTAAATCCACCCAGACCGGGAGCCCAGAACCACTTTAAGAGCCCCAGCAGTGCCTCTTGGAGAGCTGTACTGGCTGGAGTGGTTGGCAGCTGCCCAGCCAGATGAGTGGTAACCAGGCATTGTGTAACAGAGGCATTTTCCAAGGAGTTTGCACAGATACCGGGAGAAACAGCAGAAATCAAAACTGTCTCAATTTAATGTTAGTATCTGTGATCCAAATCATTACTGGCCAAATGCTTCCAGAACTCTGGGACATGGTGGTGGGGCTCTGCTCCCTTCTGAGAAGACAGAGGTCCTGAGAGCAGAAGCTGGCATCATGAAGCTGCCATTCCCTGATTTCCCTTAGGACTTAACTGTTTAACAACACAGTGAACAATAGCTACACCATAAATGTATGTTTGGTGGGGTTTTTAATCCTACTGAGTTGAAATCAACACTCTTCCTAAGAGGTTTTGGACCCATGATTTCACACACTGGTGAAACTAGATCTGGAAGTACATGTACCAGTGAATGGAATGAAAGCCAGAGTAATTTAGGCAGATGTTCTCTGTTTTATTAAGGCTTCATGGAAGAAATTTTTTTGCAACTCTGGTCACTGCAAAGAAGACTGAGAACCTGAATGGGAAAGTCAGAGAGTACCCAATGTAGAGGTCAACAACTTCCTTTTGGAAAAGTAAATCACAGAGAAAAAAAGCCCAACAAAACCAACACAGAATTAAATGTTTTAGAATTTTCCCCTACAAAATTAAACTGGTCTTGAGAGTGTTTTGTTATCACTTAGGAGTCCTAAACAGCAGAATTTATTTCAGAAACAGGAGACACCACTAACCAAAAAGGCACTGCTCAAGTGACTTTTCAACCTTACCTGATTAACCCTCCTCGCTGCATGGCAGGCGTTTTCCTCATTGGAAGAATTACAGGCACAGTGGACTGGCTTTATAAAGAGAATTCTGCCGTAGCTTTGCATTTCTCTGTCCCCTCCAGCACGTCAAGTCCCGGTCAAGGGCTGGGCCATCTCTGGCCACGGTAACCACCCGACCCAGCCTCAACACGAAGCCACAGCCAGGCACCCCTGCCCAGGCTGCAGCGCCCTGCACCAGCTCAGGTCCAGGTTCCAGACTCCAAAGCACAGGTGCTAAATTAATGGAGTGCCATGGAGGTTTCGGAGTCACTGGGACATGGTCCTTCTAGACTGCTTTTTTTGGATTTCAAAGCTGGTTTAAATGCCAAAGGAGCATCTCCAGAACTCACTCTTCGGGCCATTGCAGGGACCACAAGGACCCCCCAAACACCAACACCCTTCATTTGGGACCTAATTATCTGTTCTCTCCAGTTTAAGTCTGGCTATTAGATCACTGAAAAACAAAGATTCAGAACAAAATCACCAGGGTACAATTTACAGGAGAGATAAGCTCCAGATTGACGACATATTTTTTTTTTGGCACTGAATTAGTGCAAAATTCAGCTGCAATGACAGGCAAACAAATACTCATACTAAGCTTAAGACAAGTATCCTCACTAATTCCGCATGGTTTGATGTATTAAGAGCATTAAAAAATATAATGGAACACAGAGAAGCTCAAGCAAACCCAGGTTCTGAACCTCTTCCCACGTGAGGCTTTTCAGTTTAGATGTGAAGATCCATCCTGGCTGCAAAAGGCTATCAGCCCCACTTCTCTCTGCAGAAGCAATCATTCTGATGGAGCCTGAGCAGCATCACTAACTAGAATGACAACATGGCTTAACTCAGAGACTGTTCTACTTCAAGTCAGACCTTGCTTCGTCTGTCACTTTAAAGAGTTGAGATCTTAAGTTCTCTGCTGACAGAGATTGGGTGTTGTCCTACTTAGATTAGAGAGTGTATTTACCAGATTTAAGGTATCTGGGGAGATAGCAATTCAGAGTAAACAAAGTCATTCTTTTATAAAATTAAGCAAGAGTCCCAAGAGGGGAGCAATAGGCGAGGATATGCATCACATAAAATGCACTAAATGAAGTAAAGAGCATCTTAACCAAGCAAAACCGTTCAATAAATGTTTCACCGAAGTCAAAGTGTACTTCTGGTATAAGCCACAGCAGATAGGAGAGACACAAAGACAGGAGGCCTAACCTAGTCACAGCCTGGCTCCCTAGCTGAGGCTGTCCTGGTAAGGCAGGTCCTCTGGCCCTCACCACACATGGGGGCTGCATCTGCCTGTCCCCAACTTGCTTAAAGGGCTGGCTGCGATGGGGGGGGCTGCTCAGCTCTGCTTTGCCAGCAGCCATTCCTGCAGGACCCAGTAAACATGCAGCTGCACAGTCAGTTGGCCCAGCTCAGCGATTAGATATAAAATTAAATGACCAAAATAAACAACTTTTTTTTTTCTTTAAAAAAAAAAAAAAAAAAAAAAAAAAGTAGTTTTCCAACACTCCCTGTGGTTGCCTGCACAAGGTGGGGTCAGAATGATGCAGTGGGGAAAACAAGGGGCCAGAGCAGGACTGCCCGTATCACAGCCAAGCCACAGCCCTGGAGAGTGCATTTGGAGTAACTTACAACTGAAACTAAACCACCCACGAATAGGATGAACAGAGGCTGAGTGAAAAGCAAACCAGCTGATACTAAACAAGTGACAGAACAAACAAGGAAAACTAAGCCTGAGGTTGAGGACAAAGAAAAAGAGACCAGTGCCTAAACTTTTTTCTCCAACATTGTAAATTAATAGTCATGACTGACTGAACAATCCTGCCCACATTCATTCTTTCCACAGCATAAGAAGAGAGAGGAATTAATCACCTGGGAATCCATCATCTAAATTAAGTGCAGGGGAGGGCAGTGGAATTCATGTGACATCTGTGAAGTCCAACATACCCTCTGGGTGCAACGTTTTTAGTAGGTGTCATTTTTATGAGTATTGGCAAGAATCAAGGGACACTTTAGTAATAAATGTATTCTCTTGAAATTAAGTATTGCTTAACCACATGGATTCTGCAAATATATATTCTAATATTTAGCATACAGTTGGAAAAAGGACAAAAAATTAAACTTCCCCACTCCTGGATTCATGCCCTAGACACTGAGTTGTAAGGTCACAGCTCACCTAATGAATATTTCTGTACTAAATGCAAGGTGAAACAGTTTCATAAGTAAGAAGTCAGAGACCACCAGAACAGCACAAAGGTTTATGGGCCTAGCAATCTCTTGAGAAACGAAAAACACAAAATCAGAACTTGATTCTTCACATGTGTCTAACAGCTATAGACAAAACCTAGAAAGAACAGGAAAAGGGGAAAAAAAGGCATGGCAATATATTCCCTTGCATGGTTTTTAAGTAGTCCTGATCCCCTGATATGTAATCTAAAGACACTTGGACTCTCCAAGAAAAACTTATCAAAGTACACCTTGCTTCTGGATACCTTGGACACCCAACTAATCAAAGCTTTAAAAATTAAAGGCACATAAAGCAGCAAACCTCAATACATTCAGAAAGTATCACTGGGAAAAACCTGAGCCTGCAGAGATCAGAGACTGAAGGTTAGGACTGCAAGGGTCCCGCTCCAAGGTGTGGGTGCTCTCAGGATCTCTTAGATGGGAAGGCACTTGACAGTTGTGGCCCCGCGACATCCCCAGATCTTGTCATTCTCCTGCACAGTTACAGCGGGCTGACTGGACACGTGCATTGTAGCCACAGTCACGATATCGATCTTTTCGTTCTTGTCTAGAGAAATGCATCACATGAAACACCGGGCATGTTTCCACGTCAAAGGAGAGTTACAAGACCAGCTTAATTAGAGACCGTATTTATTTCAGATTGCTGTTTAACAGCGAGAATGAGCCGAAACACCCAGGAATCCAGCTTCATGGTATGCATTCAAGAACTGTGCACAGCACAGCTCGAAACAGCTTACAATTATACCTGCTGCTTTAGCAGTGCTCTTGGATACAGCAGGGCATAACTTCGGTAAATACACGTTTTCTGAGGCTAATTTCATCCCATACAAAGGGAAAATGTCTAGCTATATTCACAGCTTCCTTTGGAGTTTTGGCTAAACCACATCGCTAATTACTTGAAGCGTTCCTAGAGAAGATGATCTAATTAGCTATTGCTGGCCTGTGACAACACTTAGCTGTTAATTCACACAGAATATTTGAATTTTAAAGGCCATTTTCATACAGCAACACCACGCTGAAACTCTTCTAAGTACAGCTGAATTTCGGAGCTAACCTATAGGAAGATTCAATTCCCCAGTACTTCAGAACAGTCACGGCATTCCTACCTGCCGACATCTCCCAAAGGCGCTAGGAAGCACAGACACGCGGCCGCCTCCGCCGGGGTAGCTCCTGCTCCCCGCGCCCGCTGCCCGGCCCTCCCCGCGGCCNACTCAGCCCCGGCGGCGCCCAGGGGGAGCTCCCGCCTCGCCAGAGCCCCTGGCGGGGCAAACTCACGTCCAGATGGCCGCCAGAAACTCTTCTTTGGCGCTTGCGGGGCCGTGACACCTGCAGAGTCGGTGCCAGAGCTGCCCCTCGCTTTGCTAGAAGCGCAAGCAGGCTTCTGTTTCAGAGAGAAAAAGCGATTTTTTTCATGTTTTACAATGTTCTTAGGAAACGGCACGTCCAGCTGGACTAAGGATCCGTGTCGAGTTAGGCTTCGCAGGGACACGTGAGAAAGCCCCTGCCACTAGAGTGCATCGTTTGTAGGGTAATTAGGGATCGCACACAGCTGATTGGATCAGATTTTTCAGCAGGAAATTCTGTTTCGGAAATTTCCTTGCAGGGAGGAAAAGTTCTGTAAGTCTCAAGGCGGTTTCTCCTTGATTCTAGTTTTTGGTAACTGAAACTGCTAAAATACCCCAAGAGGCAAATATGAGGACGAGGTGGGGCTGGATTAGTAGGAAAAAAGTGTGTATTTCCCCAAATAAATACTTTTTACACTCTGAGAGCATTAACATTTCCAGTCATTGAAGTTTTGCACAGTTGCCCTAATAGCTTTTGATTTGCAGTCTTCAGTGGATTCCCCATCCACCAAGACTGTGTTTTTTCTGTTACAATATTTTTCGTTTTAAATTTAATAGCACCACATATCAGATGCTAACTAAGAATTTCATGCCTGTCATCATGCAGTGTAACACAGCTACTTCAAGCTCCAGAGCCACTGTAAGGGGAGAGAGACCCTCTGCCAAAAGCACAGACTTATAAATTTCAAGCTAACAAAGCATCTCTGTTCATCTCTGCACAGAGCCAGTTCCAAGTACTGGGTATCACATAGCAGAGAGGCTCTGATTCCTGTTCATGGAACTCATGAGATTATGCACGGTCACTGTTTTAAAGAAATACCAGTAACCTGGTATGCTTCCAGAATTATCTGAGTTCTCCTGAGGTGCTCATCAATCACACATTTCAAGGCATCTCACTAAATTAATTTACATGATCGAACAGCTTTATTTTCACTGTTCACCGAAGTGTGTTTAACTACTGATAAGGCCCCTGTATGCAGCTTGCTGCTATCAAGTTACCTCAGCATTGTCATGCTCAAGGGGCTTTCGGATTCTCAATGACTTCCAGACCTACCCGAACAGCTCTCCAGCTGCTGGAGTTGCAATGCAGTAGCAGCCGTCCATTGGGACCGCAGGTTGCCTCTCTGATGAAGGAAAAACATTAAAACCAGTGTTTTTGACAAGGCAGTAAAGTAAAAAACCAGTTTGCAATATGACCTTCCTTCTTCATCGAGGCAAGACTGTGCCCTGTAATTTGAGGGGGCCTGTTAACACATCTCTGTGGCTCTTTTGATGGCTTGGGATACCTTTCAGTCCTTTTTTCAGCTTCTTGAAAATTGGGACGTTTGTTTCAATAAGCACAAAATTCAGCTGTACATAGTAAGGGATGTGGACAACCTGATCTTGTGTGGACAGCATCACTGTCCTGTGATGTTTTTAGTTAGGATGGGAGACAAACCTCCCCCCTTCCTTAAAAGAATTTTGTTCCAAACAAGTCTACCCTAAAGATCAGCAGTGAAACCAATTTACCTCTTTTCTTGTCAACTGAAAATATGATCTTCCTTCCCTGCCAGCTTCCTGGCAGCACCCAGCGTGCTCCATGCTCTGCTGTATCTTTCTGTAACTAAACCTCTCTTGAGAAAGCTGGTGATGTTCCCCTGCCTCACTGCCTCCCGCTGTTGGCCCCCCTCTCCTCTGGTGACCATTCCAGACTGCCATTGCAACTACTCATCCTCACTAATTCCTGCTTCTCTGCAGCTGCTCTTGCTCCTTATGCTGCCTCCACTCCAGGCACCCCCACTACTAAGACCAAGCTAATAAACTGGGCTGCTTTTGTCTGGCTCTGCCAAACCACAGCACTCTCTGCTGCAGAAATGCAGGGCTGAAATACTTGAGCAGACCCACGCAGGGCCAATAGAGGAGAATTTATTAGTCTGGGCTATGCTTCACCTCTCAGATTCCCCAGCGAGGCCTGTCTCATCTGTTTTGAACCTCTGCAGCGCAGACTTTTTCACTTGTTGCTGAGCCTGTTTATGCTATTGGATTACAACTTCCCAGTGTTTTTCTTGTTGAAAGGGAAGTAGCCAGAAGACTATAGAAAGTAGCTACCAGCAGGAGTCTATATTATCATCTCTGGCCCTCAAACCTTTAGGAACTGGACCTGCAATAATAAAAACCCCATGTATAAATACTGACACAAATCTTGAGTAATTATTTACATCTGCAAACACTTTCAAACAGATTAAGACCCTTTCTCTTCACTCAGTGCAAATGCTCCAGTGAACAAAGTTTTCAGCAGGAATGATGATGGAGGCTGCAGCTTTGTATAAATCCAGACTGAATTCTCCCTCCTGATCCTTTGCATCAGAAACCTGATCCCACCACCTGTGCACACTTACTGACATGCCAACTTCCATGCTGAAAATCAAGAGGTTCAGAGATTGAATCAATGTTTGCACAGAGCACAATGAAATCTTTTAAGCACAAAAGTGGGAAACATAATTGCTTAGAAGTTCTTGCCTAGTTTATGAAGAATTACATGAAATTAAGCAGCTGATGATTCCAAATAGCTTTCCCAGCTCTCTCCCAGCTGAGAATACTTCAGAGCAAGCAAACATTTAACACTACTACTTATGAAATATTTTAGTTTCAGAAACTAACATCAAGTGATGTACTTATGATCAGAGTTAAATTCCAGTATGTATTGCAATAGCCAAGTGATGAGCTCAGCCATCAGGACCTAAAAGCAGGGCGTTATCAGGATGAGTCCAGCACACATCCTACAATGTCTCATAGCCAAACTCTGTGTGTAACCACTAAATTAAGTTTTCTGAGGCAGACTTCTTGAGAGAAAAAAAGGGATTTTGCAACTTAGATTTCAGTGAAAAAGCCAAGTACTTTTCAGCTGGAGTCTCTAAGCAGTTAATACACCTTCGTTACAAACAACTTTTGCAGCCAGAGGATTTTACTACCGTTAAAGTTTTTGCAGCAGTAATCTTTATCCCCTGAGGTTTTTTTGGGAGAAACATGAAACTGTTTCCTCATCCTCCTTGTCCTGCTCTCAGCTGGAGCCTGGTTTTTTTCCATTCCCATCATAACCTTTGGGTTTAGCTGACACCTTCCCTCCCCTGCCACAGATGCTGGGTGGAGTCCACACACTTCATTATAGAAAGCTGCTCTAATTCAGTCCGTGACTATTATTTTTTATTTTCTCATTTTATCAAATGCATGTTTAACATCACACTTTCTTGACATTACCTGCTGTAATTCTGTCCACCATCTGAGACTGCAGCCAGTTGCCTCCTCCCTCAGAGCTGCAGAAGGACAGCTTTATTACACAATGTCCAGTACTATTTGAAAATGTTGCTATAATGCCTAGATAAGCAATTATATGGAGATACTCTGCTGTTCAAATTAGACACTTCCTTTATCTCATTTAGATTTGATGTACTGTGAATTTGAAAACAGATTTTCTGGCTTGTTATGTTTCATCTTATGCTGTAAGGCAGATTTTCTTTGCAACACACATCATTAATACACTCCGATAATAAATCCAAGGAGGCCTCACCCTTCATGCATGAGAACACTTTGGTCCTCTCTCCACAGCCAGTTCCACATCTGTGTGAGCTGCAGCACAGTTGCTTCTGCACTACACAGTGGCCTTTAACATTGTCAGTGGCTGCCAGCCCCAAACTGTCCTGAGGCAAGGCAAGGTTCCAGGGTGGATAATCACTGAGGCACAAGGGTGCTGCTCTGGACAGGCCATCAGCTTAAGCCCAGAGTGATGAACAGGAGTAACTGTGGGTGCAGGAACAAATGGTTCTGTTTCCTCCTCAGGAGACATCTGTTGCTGCTGCTAGTCTAGGAATCCAAGATGATGAATCCAATAAACTCAGGAGGCTTTATAACCTTTATATGTAGTTGAGAAGAAATGTAACAGAACCAAGGCATGCTCCTTGCAGTGTTTTCCAATAGTATCCTTTTCTTGCCTGACTTCATTAAGAGCCAGATGCTGTTAATCTGGCACAGGTTTTAGAGGACATTGTCACATCTACTGAAAAAGATAAGACTAAATGTTATCAACGTATTGACACCTTCAGATATTTTCTAGAGGTCTTATACCTGGAAGATTGTGGGTAGGTGGTTCTAGCTGAGCTTTAAAATGAACTTGCTACATCAAAAATCAGTTGGCATATCAAATCTATCATTTAGATCCAAACAATTCCAGTTCCCTCTTTGATTTGGTGCTGTAAGACAATTTATTTATACTGTCTGCAGTTTAAAAATTGGCTTTTTCAGGGTTCAGGATAAAAAAAGAAAGTTAGAACCTTATCTACTGATGATTTCAGGAAAGAAATGAAAGATGAGTTATCTTAAAAGTTCCTGTCTACCTTTCAGTGCGGTAGTTGGACTTGGTTCAATAACAGAGTTTCAAATTTTTCCCAAACCTTCATTGTTAGGGGAAAAAAACCCCCCTACAACAAAACAGGAAAGACTTGTTTCAGGAAAGGCTGTTGTATCACTGAAAAAGGGCCCATGGAACACCTGACTCTGAAATATGCTTATTTATTATAAATAATTTCCATGGCGTCACATTAACAAACATAAAAGGTCACGAACTCCTGTATTTGAAGAAAATGTGTTTGACATCTGGGATCTGGCAGAAGTTCCTCCTGTGGGATAGATTGTTTGCGCAGGGCTTTATTGAAGAATAATATTAAGAATGAAATCGAAATATTAGTGTAACCTAGTAAGAAATTATTGTATTTTACAAGCCAGAGACATAATAGATCTTACAGAATTATTTCAGTTCATCTGATTATCAAGGAATGCTAGCTCTGACCAGTTAGCAGTGAAAATCAGTGGGGTTTAAACGCTGCAGTTAGAAATGGACTGAAGGGAGAAGCCCAAATGCAGGCAATGGCTTAAACGTACGTCTGTATTTTTGTACACCCCTGCTCAATGAAGGGAGTGAGGGAACTGGCAGGGAGCCTCAGTAGTTGGGAAAGCCAAGGGCTGAGTGGGAAGCCAGGCCACCCCAGTGCACCCCCAGGCACTGAGCTGGGCGGCACCCCCAGCCCCAGCCATCAGACACCTTCTTGGGGCTGGGGGACACCAGGGCTGCAGGGAGCTGGAGACTGTCACTCCTGCACTTTATCCTCTCTCCCCTCTCTTACCCATGCCAGTGAAAATCTCATAAGGCACAGCCCTTGCCCTGCCTGGGGAGTGCCCCCTGGGCTGCTTGTGAAGCCCAATCTCCCAAGGATATGCTCTCCCACTAGGCTGGAATCGTGCCACCTCATGGGGAACTTCTGGGGTGTCTCCTCAAATACTGTTACAGTCCCACTTGCTTGTGATACTGCCCAAAAATGCCTCTTTCAATGTGGAAGAGGGGAGAGGCAGCTCACCCTGTCCTCCCAGCCTGCTCAGGACCTGCCTGTGCAAGCAAAGGGCAAACACCTGCCCCCTTTCCCCCCCCCATCTCTTTTTGGGACCTCAGGGCCAGGTGCTGCTGCCCTGCCCTGTATTTTCACACCATGATCTCTCTAGAGTCTGCTCAGAGCCTCAGGGCTGGCCTGTCTCCCAAAAGCAGACAGCCTGCCCAAGGATGAGCAGATGTTCCTATCCCCAGGAAGAAGAGGCCAGCCAGGTGTCACCTGCGCACAGGGCAAGGGCAGCACACAAAAGATCCTTTCTGAAATGGACTGAGTCAAGAAAAAGGCCCAAAAGCACAAAAATAATTTACTGTTTCCAGTTGTAAAAAACTTGTTTTTGTCATCTATTTTCAGGTGAAAGCAAATCTCAATTACTTTGCTGAAAGGGGGTGATGGCAAAAAGCCATTACAGAAATCACTGCAGTTTAAAACCTCCTGGCCCCATTGAAGTGAGGGAGCTGGGAAGAAGATCCATGGAGGCCAGTGAGTGCTGCTTACAGAAGCTACAGTGCTGTTCTTCCATCAAAAATTGCCTGGTTCAAAAGGAGAACACACACTGACTGCCAAACTGGAGCTTTGAACACATCCCTCTGGGGAAGGCAAGGTACTTAAAGCTATTTAAGAAATGACATGACTAGAAACAGAAGTTACCAGCCCACTCTACCCTAATTTTAACACTTTAACCCAGCTGCATGTTGTTTTGCTCTGTTCCCAGGCAAACACACCAGAACACAGCTCGCTTAAGGTACAGGAAATAAGGGAAAACCAACCTGCTGCCCACATTCCCAGCCCTCCCTGTGCAGGACTGGCAGCAACACTGGCTGCTCCTCAGCCTTGCACCCAGAATCACTGGGAGGTAAATGTGCTATAGCCACAACCCTGCTGATATCACTAGGGATTGTGAGGCAGGAGTAAGGATGCACTCTCACTGCAAAGCCAAGGATTTGCATATTTAACCTCTGTTTGGTTACATACAAAAATATTCAGAGAGGAGAGAACATTCAGCCCTTGACAGATAGCTCTGCCAAACAGACTGAAATGGGTTATGTCTTGGTACAACTCAGTCATACATCTGAGTGGATGGGTGCATGTGTCACAAACCAGCAGTGTTTTACCAGGAAGTTTAACAGCTGAAAACTCTGGGTTATTTATTCCTGGCAATACTTTCTTGAGAGATTATTTTCAAGAATCCTTAGTCAGAACCAATAACTGTAGGTACAAATATTTGTTTGTGGGACACAGTATCTTTGCTACGCTATTTACCTGTACTCCCCAACCCCAAAAGTTTATATATGTATGATTAAGGCTGGCTTTCCATGGTGAGCAAATACCCACTTGCCTCAAGTATTTTCAATTGTCACAATTGCTTTAACTCTTAGCTCTATAAAAACAGGATTGTATGGTAGCAAGGAATTCAAGGATGAAGGGTTAAGTATTTCACTGCAGCTTAAGGATTTAACTTCATATTAAAACCATGTGCATTTGTATCCAAGTGACATAATGAAAAGTGTGGTAGAAGATGGAAACTGAAGTCATACAAACAAGCAAGGATTTATGAAATTAGTTCTTCAAGATCTTAGAAAACCTAACCAAACACTTCTCAGCCAAAGCTGTGGCTGTTCCTTTGCTTAAACTGACATGATGATCCCATGAGTTACAAGGATTTTCATTAGCAGGCAGATGGAGGATGTGTTTCAATACTGGATTTTAGGGGGCCTTGATGATGATTTTGGAATGGTATGGTGACTGAACTGTTCAAGAGCTCAAGAAAGGAGGAATGAAACAGGCTAGAAAGAGTGAAAATGGGAGTGCAGAAGTGCTGTTAAAGATCAACAACCAGCTGCCATTCAGAACAGTCCTTACAAACAGTGGCACAGACTATAAACATGATTGTGAAAGAGCTGAGATCACACTTGCTGTCCTAATGAGTTACTGGCGTGAGAAAACGTTCACCTGTATGAGACAGGGAATGGCTGTCTGACTTCCTGGAAAAAACACATAGGCTCATTTTTTCCATCACTGATTTGGTTATGTGCAGGCTGACACCAAGGACAGTTTAACAACATTCAGCAGTACTCGCAGGCCTAAGGAGGAACTGGTGCCACCAAAAACAGAGAGGGAGGAGAAAGCACGAGTTCTGGTACATGGAGTACAGACCATGGGACTTCTCAAGGAAATACAATTCATAGCTTACCCTCAAGGAAGTGCAGCAGGAGGTTAAATCCCTGCAGGGTGTCAGTTTTATAGCCCAGCAAAACCTCATCTCTCCAGCAGTGTAGTGTCCTTTACCAGCTGGCTGGATAGCACTCACAGAAGATTAAGTACAAGCTACTTCAGGTTTGTCCACATTCATGAGTCGGCTTTGGAGAGACCATTTCCTTATCCACAGAACTCTCCTCCCTTGGCTGGCAGGACACTGTCAGAACAGATTGGTCTTGCATAGTGAAAAGGGCAATAAAGGGGAGGGGATCACACTCTTCAGTCCCATGTGCAATGCTTTGTCAGACAGACATGGCAGCAAGTGTAAGAACAACCTCAAAAGCAAATTCTAAACAACTGGAAACCCAGTATTGGGCTACTTCAGCCGTATGTCAACAGCAAAGTCAGAGCAGCTGTGTTTTGTGAAGTGTCCCTTCTCTACCACATTCAGTGGAAAACCAGCTCCTTGTTACCTTCACTCATCAGGCCACTTCAACCAGGGCAATCCAGAGTGGACTGTAGAACCACAAGTCTTTGATCAAGGGTCACACCTACTTTCTTATTTTCTTTGAGTAGTTCTAGAGAGTTGTTTTCTTCTCTTGAAGAGAAATTTTGCAGCTCAGCATTCCTGCGCTTGGCCTCTCCTCTTTCAGTTTGCATGTGTGCTCATTTCAGTGTAATTTTTCTTGGGCATGTGATTCAGAATTAATGCGTTTGCAGTGTAGTGAAGGGAAATGACGTGTCCTCGTGATACTGGAAACGAGCAGCGGCATTTCCTTTGAGTGCATATCAGCTTTCTGAGTGGCTTGTAAATCATCACAGGCCCAGTGAATGGCGTATTACCTAGCTCACTTTGCAGCGAGTTATTTGAGTGATAAGAATGTGAGAGAGCAACTGTGTGACATAAGTTCCTTCACTTTCCACAAAGCAAACCGGAGCCAGTTTTGGCTGTCCTTGCAAATGGCTGAAATAAGAACATTCCAACCAGCAAACTCAAACCTCATTAGACATGGGCCATTGAGTATCATGTGGATGGAAAACCTTTGTTGTACTGAAGTCATAAGATACGTGGTGCAGGTGGGAGTGAGAACTAACCACTGGTTAATGATTTATGTATGAGGAAACCAGCTCAGTCTAAATTATCTTATATTAACACTACTCGTTATGAGACAAGTTTATTCTGCCAGTTGGAAGCCAAATTCGGGCCCTAGCTTCACAGCCACTGTACAAACCCCTGCCTTCACTGGCTCCAAAGACCCAGGACATCTGGGAGAGGGGTATGGCATCATGTCAGGCTGGGAGGAGAACTCATCTCTGGGGATTCTCTGGAAACACTTCCAAGGCATGCAGCCTGTACACCCTGCTGTACATCCTCCAAAGGTGCTGGATACAGCATGGCTGGTGCTTGAGGGGGAACGGGGCAAGGGAGCCATCCCCACCCTCAGAAGCAATGACCTGCTCCACGCTTCAGGGAAACTGCGGGGAAAAGAAATGCCTCAGATATGTCAAGCTCCTAGTGCAGATAAAGTAGTATTACAGAAAATGTTAATTTGAGCCTTTTCACACATAAACCCACCAGGAAATGAAGGTACAACACACATGTACCTCCAAGTATGGGCAACTGTACAACATAAAAACTGTGAAAGAAAATTAGTCTCTGGAAAAGTAATTGTTTTTTACTTTGAAGCTTTCTCTAATACTGCCTGTATGTTACTAGTGTTTATGACCAGTAGGTGTACCAGTATCACTGATCCTCATTCACCTTGCTTTCCAAAAAGGTTACATAATTCTGTCATGCATACTTGCAGTGAACTTGTATGAACACCACTAAACTAGTCAATGATCAAAATAAGCTAGAATTCAATTACAGTTTTTGTTAGCAACATATTTATTTTTTACAAAACTTTAAAACAGTCCCTATTGGTGTATGCAATGCAAATTGTTCACAAGCTGCAGAACAATGCAAGACTTAGAAGCACATTTTCTGCTAGAAATGAAGTAGTGGTTATAGGCTAAAGGGACAAGGTGGGGGACATTGAAAGTATCCTTTTAAAATTACAGTAAAAAATTAAAAAGAAAAGAAAAGAAAAGAAAAGAAAAGAAAAGAAAAGAAAAGAAAAGAAAAGAAAAGAAAAGAAAAGAAAAGAAAAGAAAAGAAAATTCAAAATATAACAGGTTTATTAATCCAGACAGGCTGCAAGTAACAGTTATGGAAATGACTGTTTCAGCAGCAAAACTAAGGAGCATCCTTTGAGCTGGACAGTGAGTCCTCCTCCTTCCACCTGTACTGGCTGCAGGATAAACTCTTGATATAAGGTGGTACTAGATGTGCTACACCTAAAATTGTACTTAGAGTACTGGATACTTCTGGTATCCAGTGCATCTTATTAGGTGACAGATTGGCCAGAGCAGCATTTTTTGACAACTGATTCTGCATTCAAACACATGATTGCTGCCGTCCTCCCCACGCCCACCGCTTTTAATTGAAGTGACTTCTAGTATTTCCCAAGCAGAGCTAAAATGCTTCATACAGCAAGAGAGATCTGTCTCAGAGATCCTGCACACACTGAGAGCATTCTTTAGGACTTTTACATTATCTCGGTGTGTCTCCCCCTTGCCTCTGGCCATACCTGACTCTTTCTTGGCTCGACCATCAAACAGCCATTGTGTCTGTATCCTGATAAGGATCAACTGTGCTTAATCCTGCTGTGGGAGACAAGGATGCTAGAGGTCAAGGACTGAATTCTTCCTTTTACAGATGTTGTCTGGGTTGTCTTGATTTCAGAGCTATTTATATGCTACATGACTTATCTTTCTAAGGAGATAATCTCCTTTTTAATATTTTGTGTTTCTGGTTGAATATGTTTTCCATGTCAATGACATCATAACCAAAGCACTGAAGGTTAACTAATCAGCAAGCTCTTTTTTATTAACTTTCTGGTTCAGTTGTAATTGTATCCCTCTGTGATTCTCTTGCATCCATGGTTATGACTACACTGCTGTAAACCAAATGCTGTCACTTACACAATTGTTAACTTGCACCAAATCAGACTGGGTAATTACAAGGGAGCACAACCCTAAAGAAGGGCAGAGGGATACACTAAAGCTTCCTGTATGTAGTATGTGTGTGGTAGGTAACAGCTTGGTCCCTTTAATTTTGGTAATTTTAAATTTTCCATTTATACAGATGCAGTGAGAAAATTTATAGACATTATGATGTAAATCTCCACTTGGTATCATTCAGACGTCAATGGAATTACCTCTTCTTCAGCTCAATGTCTCTGTGAGCTTTGTTTCTTCCTCACTGACCTGGTGTGTAGACTTGGGCTAGCAGGGATTTCTGGTCACTGTAGGAGCCCAGGGATCTCTTTTGAGCAGCTGCTGTTGTTCTGGGAGCAGTCAGTTTTTCTGTCCCACTGCCCTACTTGAATGGCATCAAATATCAGGGTCCAAAGGAATATTTTTAAATGATGAATTATATTCCAGTATTCTTGGGGATACTGATTTTAATAAAAAATCTGTGTAATCTTGGCAGGCCTTCTTCCTTTTTGTTTGCATTTCACATAATCTACAAAGCAAGTTTACTGATGAAAATATTTCTGAAAAATAGGAATTTCTCATGAAGACTGGGGAACTCTGGTCCTGGATTTTTGAATTGGGTTTGCATTATGTGTAGGCAGCCAAGAAACACCAGGCTTTGAAGATTTTTGTTGAAAACTAACGTTTGTAATTATGGTTTCACATGTTGGTTGGAGAGCATGCGCAGAAAGTTGCTGATGAACAATCTCCAGACTAAGGTCCCAGTCTGGACAAACACATGCACAGAACACTGCAGAATCTCAAGGAAATCAACATAATTCCTCAGAGATTACAGAGAGGAACAATTCCTATGAATGATGTAACTATGCAGAGGCTTGGGTGTAGCTTCATGTTTTAACAAAACAGAATCTAGTGCCTAGGCTGGCCTTTGAAGAGCAGGAGTGAGGAATCATTAATGGAAGCATATCAGTGAATGTCTTGAAATACCAGAAAGAATTTTGAAATGTTAAAGGTTTCAGTAAACCCCAAAGAGCCCAAAGATAGTGCTCACAAAGAAAGAGATACTGCAATCATACTATTATTTATTTACAGGAAAGAAGCTTTCAGCTCTACTCTAAAAATAATACATTTCTGCTTACATTTATACCACTGACACTGAGATTTGAGGCTTAAAATAAAACTGAGCTAAATCCAGACCTGAGGTGAGGTGTTTAGTGATCACTGACTTTAGCACAGTGATGATCACATTGAACTCTTTCTGGCTTGGGCCACATACTCTGTTTGCAAATTGGAAAAACCTCATCCAAGGTTTGTAAAGCCTCAGGATGTATTGCATAAGCATGTCCTTATCAGACTTCTTAAAAAGCCCTGAGACAATCAAGCCAACATGATAACAGGTGCCATTTCCAGAGAAAATCAGGACCTAGAAGAGCATCTTTCACCTTCAAAACTGAGGAGTTGTGGGGTTTTTAAAATCCTACTCATGAAGCTAGGCTCTACCAGCAGGCTGGGCAATCCCTTCAGCCATTCATAATACTTTGCTGTAGGAGTGCTTAGAACACAGCAGTGCCTGCGTCTCCAGTGAAACACATGAAAATCTCGCACAGGTGGTGGATGCAGAAGAACATGTTGGGAAAATAACGGATCTGGACTGGATATGAGAAGAGCAATTGAGGTCAGTCAGGCCCTAGAAAAGATAAATAGCCTACAACTGTTCTCCAAAAAGCAAGTGTTAAGTAGTGCCAAAGAAGAAGTGGAGTTCACTCAGCCTGTGCTTGCAGTGCATGACTATAATGAGATCATCTGTCCAGGACAAACCACAAAGGGAAAATGAGTGACCGACCTCTGGGATATGGGAAAGGGAATTGAAAGAGATTGAATATTTCAGGAGTTCTTGATTGCTGTAGTGTTTCCGATAGACCACTTCCCTATTCAGATACATTCCTCAATTCTTACACTGAGGTTACTGCATCATTATTTACTTCCTGGTGTAAAAGATGTACCCAAACCCTCCCTCATGTGGCTTCACCAGTATTAGTTGAGTTACCCAGAGGGATCAGTATGCAAACCACTAGAGGGATCTCAGAAGTTTGAGCTAAGAATGGGAATAGGTGAGACTTCCACAGCTGATGTGCACAGTTAAAAAATTCAGTTACACTGCACTGAAACAGGTGAGGAAAGGGGCAGGTGCAGACAGTGGTCAGCTATCACTGACATCCCCACACAAACACCTCTGACCATTACACTCCCTGTGGCACTGACACTTCAGCATGGCACCTTTATGAGGCAGGCTTTCTGCAGACTCTCCAAAAGCTTAGTTTGGCCATCACCCTCAGTCTTCATGCATGGCACCTGCTTTGGGGTTAAGCTATTCAAAATTGGTTCAAAGACTTAAAACAACAAAATGTAGTGGATGTAAATCACTTGTCTGGACTTATGTCAGATGAGGAAAAAGAATTTGCTTGTGCTGTGTTGTCTTACAGCTCTTTGGCTTCCAAATGCAGAGCCACACTACCACTCCTGTAGCTTCTGTGAATTCTCTTATATACAGATATGTGTGCAGTGCTTTACACATACACAGGGAATATTCTAAGGACACTTGTTATCTTTTCATTGAAAAGCATCAGTCATGCAGATTAACACCAGCTGAGGGTTTTGTCCATCCAGGATAGAGATTTATTTTGACAGTAATGCCTGTCAGGAATGAATAACATTAGGGCATACTTTTATCCCTTTTTTAAAAAAAAAAATCTTTATATTATGACATTTTCATTGTGCTCTAATACAGCTACATGCTGTGGAAGATATTCAGTAGCATATTCTGTGAATAAGCCAGACTGGAGAACTTGCATGACCACAAACTGTAGTGATTATATTGTTTTGCCAGCTCTAGACAGAGGAAAATTATTATGCAAGTTCTGCTTGTTAAAGAGACAATAAAAGTTGGCTTTTCTGAAGGCTAAGTTAAAAGAAAATGAAATTATGAATACAGGCCCCAGCTGAAGAGGAGAGAGCTCATATGAATGGCTCTGGACAGTACAAGCTGTGATGGTGGGTGACCAGCTTCTCAAAAGAAGTTGGGTTATTTTTAACAAAGTTATTGTAGTCAGAGAAAATCACCAGTTGAAAAGCAATTCTGTGGGATCCAGGAAACTCTTTGGTGAAATATTATTTTGTTTTCTGTGTCAAAAAAGTTAATTCCCTAAAAATAACTCAAAGTCAAATAAGCCAGATGATAGGACCCATTCTACTCCCTCTGGCGCCTAACCCAACTAGCATGACTCAATTTGTTTATTTATCAGAATAGCTTCTCCTTCCCAATTGTTGTGATCTCTATCAAAGATTACTGCCATATCTGCTTTCTTTTACCTGTATTCCAGTTATTGCACTAGCAGTAGGTGCTGTGCAAACACAGAGTGGAGGGCAGTTTTTCTGCTGAGGATCTATGTTCAAACAGACATGACAGCTGACAGGCAGGAGAGGCAAAGAGCTGTCCCTTCCCTGCTTGGCAAAGGACCTGCTCTGCCAGCCTGAGCCAGCAGAGCCAGAGGGAAGCCACACACCCCCAGACCAGTGTCTGTGCCCTCCGTTGGTGCTCAGAGTACTGGCCATTAACCATATGGCAAAACTCTTCATGTTGGAAAATCATCAGCAGTGGGTTAGAATAAAGAATCATTTTCTGAACAGACCCGGAATTCTGTCTGCTTTTGAGGAGTTCTGGTCTCAAAGAAGGACATGAATATATGCAGCAGTTGCATGTTTACATTTTTAACTTTTATGCTGTAAAAACCTGACATGCATAGTCTTCTTTTTTTTTTATTTGGTGAGAATTGCTGTAATACTTGAGTCTGCAATGGTCTATTGAAAACAGACCCCTGACTAGGAAATAAAGAGTTTAGATGTTATAAACTGCTAGTAATTTATTTTTTTGAGATTGGCATATATTTTGGCAAAGTTTAAGCTGGCTCGAGTGATAGTGAGTGATGAAAGATGTTGTGGCGGTTGAGAAGTGGCTGAATTCCTTTGTTTCCAGACTTTTCACTTTTTTTTAAGGCGCAGAATGTTTATATAGAAAGTGTAATATTGTTTTATGACTATTTGCTGGACCCTGCTAAAACCAAGCACTCAAGCTTTACTCTTTTAACAAAGTGTTTTGTTATGGAATTCCTCTGGGTTTTGATGTTTCTAAATTAGGGTTAAATCAGGTTGGTATGTGGGGGCCATGGGAGAACAGGCCAGAAGTGACAAACTGTCTGATGTCTAAGGGTGTGCTTCCACTCCAGGAGGTGATGTGGTGTCAGAAAGAGAGGACTCCTCAACTGGGCATGCAGAAGCCATAACATAGGGGCACAGAAAAGGGGGAAGAGGGGATTTTAAGCATTGGGAAAGCTGTCAACATTTCAAGAGTTGGACATCTTTAATGCAAGACCCTGCCTGCCGCTCGGCTGCTCTCCGGTCCACCAGAGCCTGCATGTTTCCCCCATTTTATTTCCATCATCTGGAACAGAGGCACTTTTAGTCCCATGGTTATAAATTATCATTCTTCCTTCCTGATCATCTCTATTTTTCCCTCCAAGACTGTGGTACTTGATGAACCACGATACACTTAAGAAACAAATTCTTGTTTCTGATATTTCTCCGCCCATTTCCTCTGCATTTATCTTCCCCAAGTCAGCTGCTCATAAAACCCATTGGCTCTCTGCCTTCAGCTTGGCTCACTAAATCCTGGAGTCAGTCTCCAGCCTTTTTGTTTTTACAATAAAGGACAGAGCTCTGAGCCACAGCATCCTGGGATGTTGTAGCAGCAGACAGAAAACCTTTAAACCATTAAGAAACGGAAGCTGCTGAACTCAGTGTTTCATTGCGAGAGCACCAAGGCTTCCTTCAAGTTGAGTACAAGGAAAAGGAGCAGAGTCTCTACTAATTCACAAAGCTTACTAGGAACAAGAGTCAGTTTTGTGATTGTGTCATGCAGTCTGTGTGGTAATAACTTTCCAAGTCTGTATTCTCCCATTTAATACTCCACTTTAATGAAGACCTCACATTGCTACTCTGCTCCTAGTTGCTCGCATTATAATCTTTGTAAACTCCTTCTCCCAAGTAGCACTGGGCACTTCCAGTTCTCAAAAGCAAAGGTTATCCTTCCTGTCCTAGCAATGTTAGAGAGCCAATAAGCCTGTAAGGAAAAAACAAAGCAAAAGAGCTTGTTTCAGACAAATTTAAGAACAAGGTATATAAAGCCTCATCCCTATTCAAATAAAAGACCTAAGTGGCTTCAACACGCATTGTACCTTCCAACTATACAATTTTAAATTTTTTTTTCAACCTATTAAACATATATATAGATTTAGTTTAGCACTGAGAGGCCTCAGCTGGAATACTTTTCACAGTTTTGGGCACTGTGCTTCAAAAAAGATGTGAACCAACTGGAGAGAATCCAGATGAGAGCAAAAAGAATGATCAAAGGTCCAGAAAATGTGATGTATGAGGAAAGACCAAAAGAATTGGGTTTGTTTAGACTAGAGAAGAACAGTCTGAGGGGAGACATGACAACAGTCTTCAGACACGTTAGACTGCTGCAAAGGGGAAGATAAACTGTTCTCAATTTCTACTGGAAGTAGGCTAAAAAGCAACAGATTACAATGGAAATTCAGATTAGACTTTAGAAGAAACTTTCTACTGATGACAGCAGTTTTATATATATATACCTGAGAAGACAATGCCCATGGAAACTGTGGGATCCCATTGTTTGAGATTGGGGTACTGGTATAGTCCAGTCTGCTTTGTGGTAGAAGAACAAATAAGACTGGTCCTAGTCCTTTTCAGCTATTTCCCTCCATGCTAGAAGTGTAGGAGAGAGACTGCAAGTGAAAAAAACCCAAACTGTATTTTCTGAAGGAATTTGGACAGGCCTGACCTGAGTGGTCTTTGAACAGATTATTGCAGCCATAACTACAGAGTTAGTATTACTACCTTGTGGTCATTACAAATTGTTTGCAACTGTCACACTCAGGAAAACAGGGAAAAATAAGATTCTGATTCTTATCTGCTCTAAAGTCCCTACTTATGCTGGACACTTCTGGCAGTGGAGGCCTGTGTCAAAGATGTTGAGTGTAAAGAAGCATAAAATCCTAAATGTTGTAAAACACACCACCGAGTTGATAGATGTCTATGAACTCTGTTATATAGAAAGATTTAATACAGAAAGAAACCCAAACATGTGACACTTTGTCAGAAAGCAAAAGATTACATAGTACAACATGTTTTTTGGAATGAATTTACAATGAATTTTAACTATAAAATAGAATGAAAAAACAGGTGAAACTAAGAAAAATGCAGGGTGAATTGAAACAAAGTGCCTGACTGATAATTCCAGAGATAATTGGGAATGCAAATTAGGACTTCTGAGGTCCCTTGTTTCAGTAGGTGGGTTGGTTTTTTTTTTTGTTTCTGTTTCTGCTTGTTTGTCTGCTTTTCATTTTTAATGAAAAAAAAAATTAAAAAAGGCAAGATTGCAAAAGCCAGCTTTTTCCTCAGTTTTTTTGGTGCTTTCTGCTAAGCAGCCTCGGAGCTACAAAGATTCACAGTCTTTCACATAGACTCATGCCCTAGAAGTGTTTACCGTGAGAAGAGTCCTTATAATACATGACCACATAGAGAATCATATGGGATCTTCAGCTGTTTGCATCCTGGTCAGGACTGTGCATGAAGAGGCCTCCCAGCTCAGACAGGCGTAGGTCACCAGGTCTCTGGAAATAGTGATTTGGTCTGGAGCTGCTATAGGCTTCTGAGGAGAAAGTTCTGCAGAGGAGGAACTGTCTCTTTTGGCTTAATGTTTCCAGGGCACAAACTCGAGGTTTAGAAGGAGTACTGTGATACGAATATCCTCAGCCGGATGACAGAGCTTCCTCTGAAGTTGATGACGGTGTTAACAGTGATCATTTCCAAGTCCAACTCGACAGTACGGGGCCCCTTCACGGGGCGGGTCATCACCAGAGTAGCACTGATTGGTCCTGTTTGCTGTGCATAAACCAAGAGAAAGCAAGTGAGATTGCCAGAACTAGTTCTTCAAAACTACTGTCTCACTACAGTCCTAAGCAGCCAAAACAGGTGTTTTCTGTTTCATTGTTTGAAACCACACCAACTGATGGGACAGAGTTTCATTTCAGCATTTGGCTTCTTTTCAGCATGAACTATCACCTTCTACAGTTTGTAAAGCCTTTGTGAACCCTGCACATTAAAGTAGCTATTGAACATAGACACTTGCTATTGCCTAGAAGAGAAAAAAAATGAAACCTTGGATTTAGGGTATATACAAGTTGCGATACTAGTTTGTTTGTTTGTTTGAGGTGCTCTTTAGTTTGATGTAAAGGACAGTGTTACTGTGAAGCAGGGGACACCCAGAAGGGGTTTTGTTAACAGAACCTGGAGAACAGGTATTCCCATGTGAATGGGGTCTGGGCTTGTGGTACATTGTGTATGTTAATGGCACAAACCTTACCCTCTGAAGAGAGCTCTGAATATGCAGTGGCACTTCAGAAAACCAGTCCTTTATTAAATGTAACCAGACCTTTGCAATATCTGACCAGAACAGTCGATTATGTGCATTTAAAAATCAGAGCTGCTGATGTTAAAACCAACTGCAGTTTGTTTTCCGTCAGGAACTTACATAGACATAGTGAGTCCTGTTTCACCTGTCCAGTTTTACCTCAAAACTGGGTGTTTGTTACCTTTGGTCAGAGCAGGTTGACACAGCCATGAGGAGGTGCTGGGCATGTTGCCAGGTCTGTGCCAGGCTAGGTCCCGGTGCCTCAGTAAGGGCACAGTGTCCCTCCCACCTGGCCATGCCCTTGCACTGCCCAAGGAATGGCTGTGTGGTAAATCACTGGAACAGCAGGCTCGGGCAATGGGGGTGGGTGCTGGGGCCTCAGCACCCGCTAGATTGGCCCAGATGAGGGTCAATGGGAAAAGGTCAGTGGGATCAGTAATGACTTTGCAACTGGAAAGCCTTTGTGAGATGTAAATGGTTGTAATGAGACCGCTTGTTAATTCAGGATTTTGAAATATTTTCCGTTTCTTACAGAGGGAATCCGGAGTTCTTGTGAGAAATATATCCTGGAATCTATCCCGCTACCCATGTCCATGAGGGATGGGGACCTTCAGCAGCTACAGAATAGGATTTAATGCGAATCTCAAAGTAAGATTTTGCCTGGGGCTGAAAATCAACCTTCTGAGTGTCACCATCCCTTGTGGATGTTCCCCGTTCTCTGCAGACACCCCTGTAATCTCTGCATGTTGGTGGTGTGGCAAAGATTACTGGGGAACAAAGAGATCTTCTGAGGAAAACAAGTTAAAAAAAACCAGCTAACTAAATTTTCTTGAACAGTGTCTACATAAAATGTGTGTTCTCCGGGAAAGAAATTCATAACAATGAAAGCAAAGAACTCAGAAAGTCAATTTTTGGCATAAAGGGGTGGGGTTTTTTCTACTTTTTTGTTTTCATGTTTTTCAAGTTCCAATGAAGAGTTTAATAAAACAGACAAGAAACATTGAATCTTTTGGTGACAATTTTGATTGTCCATCAAAAAAAACCCAGTTTGGCACAATAGTTTCTCTTGAGCTTGGAGGACCTGAGCTATTCTTAGACATGTGTACAGCCCTGGGCTCTCCTAAACCTACTGTCTCATAGGAGAAGCAGGTTTGCTTTGGGTAGGTTACTCTCCTGAGAGATCCAGCAGTTCCTGCAGATCAGCACACTGCTCTGCATGTCTGCATGTACAAATGCCTCATGCTGAAGGTTTACGTGATGGTCATGAAAAGCTCAGTCGTGCTGTCAGGACATTCAGCTAATGACAAGATGCTCCATGCTTTCCCCCAGTGAGCACTAGACTTACCCGCATGTAGAATTCCCTGCCCTCGTTCCCTGATTTGATTTGGAAGATGTAATAGGCTCCAGGGTAGCGAGTTGTTGCTTGCATCTGAAAAATGTCTGAAGGCACAGACCTCCCAGACACCATATCCATCACTCTGTACAGGATGGTGAAGGGCTGATCTCTGCACCCGGGGTTTTCAGCTGGACACATGCAGCGGCTGATTGTCAGAGATAGAATTGTCATCAGGGGTTACAAATTGCTGTAATATTTGGTTCTTTATATGCTAATATAGGTGCATAAAGAAATAAACAAATTATGTTGTTGATCAGCTAAAAGAATCAATTAAACTTGTAATGAATTTTCTCACTTTTAGCATTCTCTGTGTTGCTATTCTGGCCTAAATTCTGCCTCCTTTTTCTTATCTTCTTGGCCAAAATACCTTGGCATTCTCCTTAGATCTCTCAAAATTGTGAACTTTCTCTGAAGCAGCCCTGTAGGTATAAAATACTTGGTACATGTTTGTTCCGATAGTCATTTAAACTGTCCCGAAAACATTATTAGATCATTTCATTGATAGTACTACATAAATGGTAGTGATTTTTGTTTCACTATATTTTGTATACTACTATTGAGAACATACAGTAGACATCCTGGATCAAACCAAAGCTCTAACATCAAATGCAGAGCCTTAAGGAAGAAGAGGATAGCAAGCCAAGAATATGACTCTTCCACCAACAGTCTCCAAATGTTTGTGACTCAGGGAATCCTTGACACAAAAATTTCTTCTTTGTATTTGCCAGCTATTAATGCATTTCTTATCCATCAGTTTTTCCAGCTTCCCACATGAATGTTTGACATCCACAGCCCCCTGTGGCCAGGAGCTCCACAGCCCTCATCTCTCTTTGCTTGGCCTCTTTCTGACTTTATCTGATGCTCCCAGCTGTTCTACTGAAAGGAGAGCAGCCAGTCAATCCCGGCTCATCCTCCTCACCCATCTCAGGGCTTCATATTTGACCCTGTTCATGGCTGAAGTGCTCTAACTTGGCTGTTCTTCACAAGGAAGCCATTCCATACTTCTGATCATCCTCATTGCTTCTTATGAACCTTTATCCAGTTATATTTCTTTCGACAGGAGGGGAAGGAACTGCGCAGTCTTAAAGATGTGGTACACAATAGCATGTGCTCCAAGGATATTCTCTACCTATTAACACTTGAAATTGAGATTGCTTTTCTGACCTCTAGTGAGTACTGCAGATCATGGAACTAGAACCCTCAAATCTCAGTTTGCATGTATTATGATCAAATCAGTGGTCCTTATTTAATTTGTGAATTTGAGATTTTCTTTTTACTTTAAAATAATCTACACTGAGTTTCATCTGCCATTTTTATTGCACAGTTATTGAGACTTTTTCTGCAATATTTTTCTACCCACTCTTTTATCTACCATCTTCAGATACTGTTGCAGACATTGCCCATCTCATGGTTTATTCTTTTCCCCGGGTTGCTAATGATGGACCAAGTAGCTCCAGCTCAGACCTCTGCAGAACTTCAGTGGGAAAGTTGACCATTTGATACTATCCTCTGTTTAATTTTTATCTTTCAGCCTCTTATTCTTCTGTCCCAGAGATTTTTCTCTGTTACTTACAACTGCTTAATTTCCATAATAACTATGTGAGGGTCTTTTCAGAAGCCTTTGGAAATGCAAACAGACTGCATCAGTCCATGTGCCCTAGCCACATGCTGCTGATTTCTTCAGAGAACACTAAGAAAGTTGTAAGGTAGCATATCCCTTTATAAAAGCCACAATGGGGGAACTGACTGTGCAAGAGTCTTTTTGACAATTTTTTCTATAACCTCCACTACTGACATCAATTTCAGACTGTGCATCTGGCATGTTCCCCATCAAGAGGCTCCTGGCATTACAAACACCCAATTCCTTCCACAGAAAACACAGATGCAAGGAATTCATTTAGCTTTTATACTGACCACTTCTAGACATATGTCACCAATTAAGTGCAGTCCCATCTAGACATGAGTCAAAGCCATCAAACACAAAACTCAGAGATCAAGGGTTCTGGTGCAAGCTGCTCTGCAAGGACTCTGTAGTTGGGCTCTGGGGAGTTTAGATGCAGAGATTCAGTTATTTCAAATTCCAGTTTAAGATTCTATCACCAAGGTAGGAAAACCCAGAACTAGACAAACACTATGTGTCCACTCTTCACCTGCCCTAGTAAAGAAAGCAATGTAAATACATTAATAAATTCTCAAGGAAAGAAGCTAATCATTAATCTCTTGCTTTTGTCTAAAATACATTAGACAACCAAGCAATTCCATGTTTTTGGGTTTAGTGCAAACACTGTGGATGAAATAATGTGGACTGCAGTCTACTGAGATCTCTCTGGAACTGAAATATTTTGAGCCCCAGCAAATACATACAAAAATGTAAAAGAAACAGACTATTTCTAGAAATGTAGGGTTTATTGTTTGCTTGCTCAAATGATTCCCAGTTGAGGCAGTAACAACGCTAACAGCCCCATCCAGATATACCCAATTTCTGGGCAAGATGGATCAGTCTGTGAACTACTCAGAACTTTTAACCTTTGAGCAATAAGAAACTGTTGGTATCCTGCTCTAACTATCATCTAATATTTTCAAGTACTTACCAGGCATAAACTAGTTACCATTTGCAGGAAATATTCCTACTAATAAACAGGCTGCACTTGAGCATATATGAAGTCAGATAGTAATGTAAGTAAATGCCTCTTATTACATCACAAGCCTTGCTGTTTCCTCAGCTAACTGATGTCTGTTTTCCAGTCTAACTTCACATACATCTGAGAATAATATCAGATCAGATCATATCAGATCATATATCAAATCACACCTGGTGACCTGGTAAGGAAGTGCAATTTATTATTTTTATAAATCTTAGCAGTGGTAAATGTAGCAATAGCCTGTATGTATAGCTTTAGACAGACTTCATGGCTGTGTTGTAAAATTCTAGCTTATTTGGTTTACTTTAGATACAACTCTCACAGATAGAATTTTCTTTTGTGGCTGTGGGTATGTTACTCACTTCTCACTAATCTGGAGATAGGGCTCCTCACATCGTACTGGGTCTAAACATTTATATTCTCCAGGGATATTGAAGCATGTTTGCTGTGAAGTGCAGGTGAAGTTTCTTATTTCACATTCATTGATATCTAAAACACAAGGAATAAGAGAATGGCTAAAGCAGGGAAATATGTACAAGATACTACTCCTACAAACTGGTTTTCAACTTAAAGAATTACCCCCAAATTCATAAAACTCTTGCACTGTGACAAATGGCCTTTTTATAACTGTCCCCTCTTTTAAGATTTAAGATCAGTTTTCACTCCATTGATTTCTGCTTATTAGAGTGCTCCCACATGCTAAATGCTGAAAAAANGAAATGCTAAAAAAAAAAAAAAAAAAAAAAGGAAAGGAATTGCCTGCTCAAACTCTCCGACTTTAGAGAATGGGAGTAGTAGACGTGTAGCAGAGGGGAGAGCATTTGAGCTCTTTCCTGTGTAGCTGCTTCCTAGCCATTAAAGTCTGACTTAAAACAACACTCCAATTCACCTCAGCAGGAATATTCATGTGATGACATTCTTACTAGAATTGCATATTTGGCCCCTACAAGTATTTCACTGTGCACTGCCAAGACCAAGCATCTCAATTCTTCAAAACCTCTTTCTAGACACAGGATCTATTTTCTGGTCCCCGGGGGTTTAATCAGTGCAGGAATGTTACCTTGGCAACTTCTACTGTCGTCAAGCAAGTTATAGCCCGAAGGACAGGTACAGTAGTAAGAGCCAGGCCCGTTCACACATTCATGCTGGCAGAGGAACTCTGAGAAGCTGCATTCGTCCATGTCTGCAGTGGTAAAACAAAGTTTAGTGTCTTTGCCTTTACTGTCAAAAGAGCAATCCCGCAGGCAGGTGGCCATCCAGACTACCTGCCCATTACCTCAGCTGGAGGCTGGCACTCTCCAGCTCCCTAGAACTCTGCAGCAACTTGACAAAATGCTATACAACAAGTTCTAGGTTAAACACTTTTTTCCTAAGGAAACCAGATCTGCTGCTGAACACAATGTATGGCTTCAACTTATTTATTTTTCTTTTCTAATACCTGTCACCAGTTGGCCATGTTTTCACTTCTGTTTTACGTCAGAGATGGAGATACTCTGACAACAAAGCTTCAACTGTAATTTAAAATGAAAGACTTGGCAGTAGTTTTCTTTTTTTTTCTTTTTTTTTTTTCGTTTTTTCTTTTTCTTTTTTTTTTCTTTCTTTTTTCCTTTTTATTTGGAGAGCAAGCTGCACTTTCCCAGGGCCACATGGGTTCCAGCAGAACTCTTTGCATCCAGCCCTGTCTGTTTTATGTTTCTTAGCCTCTAGTCAGTTACTTCCAAGTCATTCCAGCAAGACTGCAAGAGCACATCCCAGCCTGGGTCAGACATACTGGAAGGCCCAGCCCTCTCACAGATACCCCAGAAGCTAAGCAATCTGCCAAACATCTGACTGAAAGCAGAAACTATGCTCTTTCCCCCTTGCACTCATGAATGGACCAGTCATTGTGTCAGTCTGAAGAACTGTGTTCAGGTGAGAAAGATGAACTTCAGAGCTGCATATGAAGGCATGGCTGACTGAGGGGAAAACATATGCAAAGGCACTAGGCTGAGGGAGGCTGCCACTAATCATTTCCTTATTTCCCCATTCAGGGGAAGAAAGAAACAAAGGCCAGAGCCCCAGCCAGGAGCTCCCAAGTTCTTTTTCCCCAGGTCTGGCATGTTGACTCCCAGGCAAATCACTCTTACTCTTTAGACTGAATTTCCCTTTCTTCTAAATTGGGCTCAGTCCATTTATCCACCTCTGGTGTTTTGTGCAGATGGATAGGAAAGTATTTGAAGTCCAAATATATCCAAGTGACTTCAGGGCTGAAATCAGATTATCAAAAGGGAGATGAAAGGAACTCTACACCTACATAGTCCTGTTATTGTGTGAGTTTCCCCAGTGAGTTCACTGAAATAAACACCTTCCTGAAAATACATGGACTGAGGGCTGACTCCATAAAGTGACTGAGATATCAGCCACCCTCTGGCATCCTAGCCCAGACCTCCAGCATATTGGATTCATATAACTTGTGCTTGGCTGCTGTCAGGTGCTGAGGCACTTAAGAGTCCCTAGGGTCCTACATTTCTGCTGTTGAGCCCACAGTGTTCCTAAGCACTCCTGGCATTCTGCTAACTGTGTGCAGACAACAAGGTTGTCATTTCAGAGCACATCTAATGCACTTGGAAGACCTCTGTGATTGGCAAATATTGATGATGTTGGGAAAGCCAGGCTGAAATCTCTGCCTCTCCCCTTGAACTGGGGCAAGAATGCCTCCCATCTGAACCCTGGGTGTCTCATAAGAGTGTCCTCCTAACCAGGCCTTCCCTTTGTGAGCCTCAGATGTGTAGTGATTGCTGTGAAGTGGAAGAAGCTCATCCAAAGAAACTTGTCTTGCTTTGTCAAACATTTTCTTGCACAAGATTGTCAGGAAAAGATTTTCTGCTCTATATCTGGATGGTGGAAAGACCCTTTTGCTAGCTTAGCTCTCAGATGTGGATGAGGCTCAAGCACCACCTCATTGGGCATTGCAATGAACTTAACTGGTTCAGATCCCCAGGTAGCTCAGGAGGTGAACACATAAAAAACATTCAGGAGTCTAACTTAGAAGGAGAAAGTCCATCAGAAAGCAGAGCACTAAGTTAGGTGTTATAGTGTAAATGTTTAATTCTTAAGACCCTTTAGATATTTAATATTTGTTCTTTCCATTAAAACAAGGAGAAATATCTTGGGAAACACTAATCATGTCCACTGCATTTCACATGTCTTCTCTCTCAGAAACAGCATGTTACATCTGTTTACTGTAAGTTAAAACTCAAGTATTTTCCAGTGCATTTTTCCTTCCAAGAAATATTGGCTGAATTCTCTAATTTTATCAGGATGATGGAACAATAAGCAAAGAAATAAGTTTTGCCTTCAATCAAAACAAAATAATAAAATAAAAACAAAAAACAGAGAGGAAAAATTACAGTGACATAAGCACAATTTATACTGCTGTGTGCTGAACAGGTCAGCAATAACTGTACTAAGAAATCATGTATTGTTTCTGAAGTGAAGCCAGAGCTGTACAGGGGAAATTGGGGAAAGTTTCAGGCAGAAGTGAGCAGTCGTTAAGAGCAAGAGGAATACATGCATTCAACAGACAAATGGAAAAATGCTTATATAAAGTATTTCTTTAATCATGGAAGAATGTTCTAGGACTATCTCTACTTGCTCTAATAAAGCTTCCTGTTCAGCATTACAAAGTGCTTTCTTATGTTTTGCTGTTACCTTGGAGCTTTTGAACATTTAGCTTATTTCTTTAAAACAATTTATGGCCTTCCTCCACTGAGTTTTTCTGGGTATTTGCGAGTGCTTTAGCTGGAAAGAAGATCATATGAGTTGCAGCTATCCTGATGCTACAATGCACCAAGGCAAAAGACATTTTTACAAGTATGTACAAAACAATACCTTTGAAAAAGTAAACATAATAGAATTAAAGAGACCAAAAGAGTAAATAAGAAAGTTACCACTGCAGTTAACTCCATCAGCTTCCAGTTCATAGCCAGGTTCACAGCGGCAGAGAAAAGAGCCGTAGGTGTTGACGCAGGTCTGAGTGCAAGGGTTTTCACTTGTACATTCATTCACATCTATGGGAAACCAATGCCAAATTCATCAGTGACTTCTCCCCAAACTCCATTTTCATTTGTTTTACTGCAGAGCATTTCAAAGAGATTAGCTGTACAGTCAGAATGATCTGTTCTGAAAATATAACCAAGTCAGCGTTTATTTGGATTCAGGTTGATGCCTGGAATAGCATGTTGGAAACACAACATGTGAGGAAGTAAAGCATTTTGGGAATGTCTTCAATAAAAAATAACAAGGAAGATGGGGATGAAATTTTTGTTACAAATGTTTCTGTCCTTATCCCGCAATTTGAAAACCATTGAACTAATGTTGTCATAACAGACCCGAGAAAAATTGCAGCATGATTTTCCTGAGAAAGATAATGCAACAATGAGGGGTCCTTACGGAAACCTCAGTCTAAGGCAAAAGCAATATTTTTTGCCTTGTAGGACATTAACAACTTCTGGGCATCGTTACAGAGACCTTCTCCTGCAGCATGTGAGAAGATGCTTGCTGCTTTGCTAGGGAGACTGTGAAGAGGTTGTGTTGACTTTGAGGTAGCACATCACAGCAAAAGGTGGTCTAATGCTTAGTACTCCAGTCTGGATCTTGGGAGACTCTGATTTACTGATCTGACAAAGGTTTCCTGACTCAGCTGGGTCACACAACCTCAGATTTTAATCAGTGCCTGAACACTTGGTAATTCCACTGAACTGAGTGAATGGAGGCTTAAATTTCTCCTGATACATTGGTCATGTTGCACCTAAACCCCTTTGAGGTACTGTGAAACTACAGAAATACCTGTCTGACAAACCTGTGAGCATTTTCAAAAGCAATGCTGGGGAGGTTACTTCTGTTCTTAAAACCAAGGAAGTTTTAAGGATGTGGGTGAGGGGGAACCAAAGATTTCAGCCATGGTTTACCATACACATACCTTGGCACGATCTCCCATCATCATTAAGGGTAAAGCCTGGGTTGCACGTACAGGAGTAGGACCCAGGCACGTTGGCACACAGCTGCTGGCAGTAGCCATAGCGACATTCATCTATATCTGTGGGTGGGAAGGATGGAAAGTAGAGTGGTCTGCATTTTCACATGCGATAAAAAGCAGCGAGCGCACTGAGCCAACAGGACCGATAACACAGAAATAACCCAGCACACTGGTCATGGATGTAACAGCCAAACTTCCAGACATTCAGACATGGAGTTATAGCTAAAATATACCTCTCCCCAGTAGAATGTGGTAATGTGGTTTTATCTGCACCTGACATCTACCAGTGTGTCTGATGAATTGATTGTCATTGCTGTAATCTTCAGTTTTAATCAGACAGCCCAGTTTGTTCCTTTAAGCAGCTCCCTCAAAGGACACCTGACAGCTGGCACAGGCTGCCAGCACAACCACAGCCAACATTGCAGAAAAATTTTGGCAGAATCAAAACAGAAAACTTCTTTGCCTTCACATGTACCAAAGCTGCTCACTGGAACAGCAGTGTTTATTATTACAGGCTTCTTTTTTAAGTGAGAATATTTTTGAAAGCTTTTCTTTCCAGACAGTCACATTCTCCTTTTATATGAATTTTTAACTGACAAATTACAGATTGTAGAAACAGTAAATTTAATGCCAAAATAGCAGTTTGGGCTGAATTGCAGTGTTAGCAATGCATGCAACTGAGTGCTATGAGCACAACAAAATGCTCTAAAATATGTAAGATGGTAAGTGCTAGAAGATTTTTGCTTCAGAACTAAAAACTAAAATGAAACACCTGGAACTGTTGTCCTTTCAAAGCCTTAAGATTTCCTATGGTATCAACTGGTTTTCAATTTATGGAGATTTTTTTAAATGGCTGCTTTAAAGCTTTGAAGCTAAATTTATACAATAGAAAATATTATATGCAGTCAGCAAGGTAACCTAAAGGCCAGATCAGAGGTGGTGAGTACACCAGCAGCAGGCTTCACCAAATCCTGCAAAAATAACACAGGTTTTTAGTAAATTAATACCTCATTGCACTGACACAATGCATTACGTTAAGTACATGCTTTGTCATTTGCAGGACTGTTTTCTCAAGAGTGCTACATTTTGAGGATAAGGACTTCTACAGGGCTGCTTCTTGTGGGTGGGTCATGTGGGTACCGCTGCACTGGCTTCTCTGTGTGAATTTTACAGGATAATTGCGACAGATAGAAGTGTAGGTTTTTTTGTAACGGTGATTTACTATCAGTAATTGGTAATTCCACAGCACTACTAACAGTGCACAAGAAAACTCAAAACCCCAGCTTGGCCCTCTGATTACAGTAAATATTCCTTTACTGCTTTATGGCAGCAAAAATCACTTCTCCAAAGCCAGTATAAAGTATGGAAAACTGAGACTTCTTTGAAATGTAGGGAAAAATACAGCAACTCTAAACACAATTTGTTTTTCCTTTTTAGCATTCCTTGCAATAATCCACCCCATGATTACTTAAATAGGGCAATACTGGGACATTATTCCCTGTTTTAAATAGCATAAGCAGGTACTCAAATCATCAATGCAGCCATTTCAGTTCTCTGCTATAACCATCAAGCAGAGGAGTATTTTAGATCTATGTTCAAATCCCGAATGCTGCACACAACCCTTTCATTTGAACTGTAACTGGGAGAAATAAATGGGTATCAGAACAGGTGATGCAGAGCAGAATCTGCCTTCCTTCCCCACCCATCCCCACCCTATCATGTATGCCTGTACATTCCCCAGCACAAGTTTTTTTTTTTCCCAAGAGAAGTTGATTTATCATAGATTAAGGAGCAGAGGCCTTGGAGACTTCTTATCTGAGGGGAACCACAAGACAGTGACTCCCTGAAGTGGCTGTGGCTGCACAGAGCCCAGCTGGGACAGGGCTCAGCCGGGTGCATGCCAGGGGAATTACACAGCAGCTATTGGCAGTAGTTAGGAAAGCAGCCATGAATGAGTCCTTCACGGAACTGCTACTTGGGAGGAGAAAGCTGGAAAATAACTGGAGATGCTCCAGGCATGAATGGGCGGGGAAAGTCCATTCTCCTTCTAGTGGAGGTGTGACGGGATGGTCCAGCTCCACAGAGCTGGCACCAAACAGCCTACACTGCACGGAAAAAACTAGTAATGGGCAAATTTTCTTTAAAAAACTTATATGCTGATTCCTAGGTCCTACCTGTGTACCTAAAATTAATGTCTACATCATCATCCCATGATCATGTCAAATAAGGGGAAAGGGCTGGAGGAGAGGAGAGATGGAAGGTTTGTTTTCCTGTGCTGTTTGTTGAGTGATGTTTTTTCAACAGACTGGCTAAAAGGATGAACAGGACATGTCTGCAAGGAAAATAATAAAATTGAAATAAAACCATATGGAAGATTGTGAAATGGCACCCAGTTCAGAGGTAATTTTTTTCTCACCCCCAAACAAAAGAATTGGTTGACTAAGGATTTACTGTAAATCCCGTTTCTTGGTATCAGATGCCAATCCCTTCAGGTCCACACTGTCACTGTAAGGAAAGCACAGGTCTGTTTGGACAAAAGTCTTTATGCACACACGCTTGCAATTGATCTTACATGAAAGGGAATCCTTCAGACTGGGAATATGAAAAGCCCAATTATTACACTATTATGATGCCAGTCATAAGGCATTTACATCTACAGTTTTGTTCCGTGAAGGACTCTCCCTGCCAAACATCTCATTGGCACTTACAGAGACACAGACACTTTCCACATAGCTCAAAGTTTAACTGTGCACTTGACAAAAGTGCTTAGGGACATTATTTCAGGGAGCAACAGGTACACATACACAGATACTCAGATACCATATCACATGAGGATTTTACCTAAACACTGGCCTTCTAACAGCCAGTAGCCTTCAGTGCAGGAGCAGGTATAGCCCCCCTCAGTATTTATGCAGATCTGGGTGGGGTTACACTGGTGAGAATCTGAAGCGCATTCATCCACATCTGCAACACAGAAATACAGAAGGAAAATGTTAGAAATAGCAACAACAAAGGATTTTTTATATTGTACAGGGTGTACACTGCCTCTGTGCAAGGAATAGGAGTTCGGAAGGGTAGAGAGAATAGCCATAACCTGAAGGAAAATTCACAATAATAAATGTCTGAGGGCAACGAGAACTGAGGTTGCACATCAAATATCTCAGTTTTGCAGGTGACCCAGTGTTTCAGGTTTTCTTCTCAAGGAAAGTCTCTCATCTCAAACTTTTACTTCCACATTTGCTATATCACTGAGCTGGAACTTCCATGCTACAGGGCAGTGTTCAGTCCTAGGGAGAGGCTGCTGAAAGGGTTGTGCAACCCCACTGAAAAGCGAAGAGATGAAGGGGAGTTTGAGAGATGTACAAACACAACTCAGACAAAAAAAATTACTTACCCCCACCAATGCAGACCATCTCACTGCATTTTTCAGACAGAAAGTTCAACCAAAAATCAACCTTTACCTGACTAAAAAAAGTATACTTCCCTGGAATCAATTTCCGGACAATAATACTATTTTCTTTTAATCCCCCCCNCAAAGGAGGTAAATAGCATTCCTACATTTATATAAGCCAGGACCCTGGAACGTAACTGATTAAAAATGCCTTTCAGAGTCAGAAGTTCATTTTGAATCACTTGCTCAATATATTCCCTGATGTTTCAAGCATCAGGTTTGCCTCTAGATGTCAGAAATGGAAATGCCAAAAGATAAATTGTGTCATTTTCCTAGCCAACCTAAATTTCTGTGTTTTATTTATTGATACCTAAACTATTTTTTATTCCAGCATACTGTGCACTGGCCTTTGCTGAAGCACTACGTCATCCTAGCAATGTTAGTCCCTTGATCCTCCCCTGATTCTTATTAACCCAGACTTTGTTAGGTCGTGATTGAAAGTATCTTACCAATGCCCTGGGCTGGAGCAGGCAGCAGAATTACATCTCTGTATCTGCCCCCAAGGCAGCAAGCCCAGCCAGTTAGCTGTACAGTTCTAGCAGTCATGAAACAACTGATCCAGTCTACCACAGCAGCATATCTAACATGTTCAGATATATAAATAAAAACATACATATTATACTTATGGAGAGAGTCTAGAGTTCTTATCTTGCCAACATCTGTAGTGGAGCAATTTATGGTGAGTCAAAGCTGGTAAGATAACAAGAGGGGCACAGTTAGAGGTAATTAACTCTGTCAGAAATCAGTTCCCATGTATTTTTTGGCCAGATGAAGGTTGGCAAAATGGTGGTGGAAGTGGGAAAAGGGTAAGATAACAAGTCTAGACTATATAAGTCCATAAATATGTTGTTCAGTTCAGCAATTGCTTCTGTGATTGGGCTGAAAATTCTGGATCCTCCCTTCACAGCATATCACACATAATTGTTGTATCTGAACAGAGATTTTATCTAACCATAAATTTAATAACAATGACACTAATGTTTTCTAAATGAAAAAGCTTTCTATTTGTCATGTTTGCTTATTGTTTTAGGAGTGGTACCTTGAGATCTGGCCAATTCTGCTTTTTCTAGTCTGCACCAAGCTTAAAAAAGAGATTTTCATTTTCCATGTTCCCTACTTCCAGTAATATTAATAGGTGAAGCAAAGTGAAAACAAAATGAGGGTCATGGTCTCGCCACATAGAGTAGCAAGTCTGTTTGAAGACACCACTCTTCTGTGGTGCGTTTTTCTTGCAGGGGTACAATGTCCTTCACTTCAAGCAACAAATGGCTACTTGTTCCCAAGTCATCCTTGTAGCAGCTGCTTGAGCTCCACTCCAGAGAAGTAAGACATTGATCCTCTTCCATTTGCTTTATAACAAGCAGATTTATTTGCTGCTCCCAGTCTTCACCTTTTGTGGTGGTATTGGAAGCATATTTCAATTTGAATGCAACATTTTGTACAATAGATGCCTCCTGTGGACTTTCTGCCAGAAAACCTGATGATCGTGAGGTTGTCTATGCAGAACACCTTGACTCCTTACAAGTACCTTAGTGCCTTCACTAAAGAAGTTTTATGCAACCAACAGATATAAGCAGTTTTACTGGTAGCAGCAAATCTTTTTGGTTGGGCCTGAGTGCACACACCCAGTTCTGTATTTCATGTTTGACATTCTCTAAGATTGCCCCTTACCATGAGGTGCCATTAAACTCTGACTTACCCATCCAATACAGTCAAATAAAGTATTTTTGGCAAGCAGCTTTCACAGTTGAAACAGGTAGTATAATCCCAGGCTGTCTGCCCCAGATTATCCACATTATATGGGCTCACTAAGTGAAAGCAGATATTTGTGCACTGAAAAAAACTGTTGGTGCAACAATTGGCCAGACTTTAGGTATCTTCTGGAAGCATATCAGGCCTGGGAGTCATAGGGTGTCTACACTTACCCAGACTATTTACACAGTGCAGCACACAGTAAGAGCAGATGTGGTTGGTAAAGTCAAAACTAGACATTTAGCAGGGAAATGAAAAAAACCCCGAACAATCCCAGATTATTTCTACTGGGGAGAAAACTAGCCGTAGAACTTCAAGAGATTACCTATAATGGATAGACATAGAAGTTATATCAAAACACTTCCAGGGCATTTTTGTTTGAATGGAAAATTGCAAGAGATTTCAAGTGGAACATGACAATCTGTCAATAAAGCAAGAATAATTTCTGGTTGCACTGCTTATTTCTGTCCCATTCAAACATAAATCTTAGGTGTCTTCATGCTCTGGGACTTCAAAGCCCATTTGTACTACCTCTGCCTCTGTGATGGGTCATGCACAATACTTGAGCAAAACTGTGATTCTAACTGTACATGATAATAGATTTTCAATAGTTTTGCAGGTTCAAAGCAGCTAAGACAAGTTCAGAGAATAAAAAACTGTAAGGCCTACTCAGTGCAAGGATAGCACATGTGGCTAAGAAATCCCTGAGGTGCATTTTTCTGAAGTTTGGAAGAGTGTATTTGATGCAGCACAACTTCTGTCACAGTCTTCACCATGGACAGAAATACTACAATGAGTTGTCATCTGAGCCCCAAAGTGAAGTATAATTAGCCGAAGAGCAGAAGTGTTATTAAAGGGGAGCATGCTAGCAAGAAACCCTAGAAACCCCACTGCCCTCCATTCAAGATGTTAACAAATTGTGATATTTTATGATCTCAGCATCAGTGCCATGAAAGTATCAGATGCTGTCACCCATCAATAATCCAAGGATGGTTTTCATTAGACCAAACCTGCTTTTAGTATCTTTCATCACCAAGATATTAGAAAATCTTACCTGCATCCAAACAACAAGTCTAGTCTTTAATAATAGCTACTGTTAAGGGATACCTTGAGTGATTTTGGCTAGGTGACTCAGTATGTGGAAACAAAGAAGAATTGCCATGAGGTGGACTGAGAAGGAAATACAAATTAGATCTGTCCTCAGTGAAGATAAAGTATCTGGTGGTTACTGTGCAGGACAAGGAGCCAGCACCGATACACTGACCACACTGTAGCTCATGGGCTGAGAATTTATCTTTTGGGAACTGTTCCTTGCTTTTCATCTTCCATCACCCTACTTCCTATTTGAAAAGCAGGGGTTACAAAATCCATAAAAATCCATTATCTCTGCCACAGTCCAGTCTCTCTCACTGTTTAGCACCTAGAACTCTTCAGGACAGGGCTTGCTCTCTTATGTACAAAACCTGTTTGCAGTGAGTCTATTTTTATTTGATGCCTTCCAATCCTAACACAAATCAAACTGTACTACAAAACCTTGCAATATCCCACTTGGCGATAAATAGCAGTGCACTTGGATTTTAATGAGGAAATTCAAGATTAAGGAACTAAAGGACAAGCCTTTGACCATTTAACAAAACAGAAACAGGAGCAGGTAACAGACCTTTCTGTCTTGTAGTCTGTCATGTACAACCTGCCTCTATTATATGAACATTTCAAGATACCACTTTTTCAGAAATTTTATGCAGACTCCTTGGCTGGTGAGATCTAAAACAAAATATTAACCATCATTCTGAATGCATTATGTTCTACTAGAAGACCTCGGAAGCATCAAAGTTTCTTTCAGCTAAATTCTGTGGTACTCAGAATGTTGCTTTTCTACCCGAATGTTGCATGGAACCTCACAGATTCCAGTAGTTACTGAAGCAGGAAGAGAATTACTGTAGTCTGTGGCAAATTACAAGAGTTATCTGGCTTTCACACCTCTTCTTACCTTTACAGACAGGACTGTCAGTGTTGCTGTGAAATTACATATGAAAAAAGTGAGGATGTTAAATGTTGTCAAACCTAATAATTTTGGACAAATTCAAATTTTCCCAAATGACTTGTGACTCTGAGTGACTCCTTAGAGAGAGAAGTTGTTCAGTACTTAGTAAGCACACGATAGAACCTAGACAGGATAGATGGATCACTGTTCAAAACTTCTCTTGCCAAGGAATGCTTGGCCAGGGCTGTCTCTAGTTGTTTCAGCTCTTGATTATCCAGCAGTGTGCTATTAAATTAGTGGTCATGTATATCCCCTCACCCATCCTTCCAGTTCTTGTATTCACTTCTCTTATCCATCTTCCCCATTGCTGTATTCACATTACTGCTAATTACTCCCACAGCTAATTCCAAAGGTAGAAGTTCGGGCAGGACTCCAGACAAGTTGAAATCTGACTTGAAGTGGGAATGATTCACTTTGTTACTTCCGAGATGAATTCTGAGAGCAACCACATGGCCCATCCAGACCACTGCTCTCTGCCTCCTAAGAAATACCACCTGCAATGAACAGAGCCTCATGGCTCCAAGACATGAGTTTTAAAGATCTCTGGGTTACTGACAGAATGAGAGAATAGGTAGATGGTGTCTCCATATCTGTTTGTAAGGAAATGTGCTGCACGAGCCAAAGCCTGAACACTCCAAAATTAACCACTTCCCTCTCTTTTAGATCAGTGTGTTTGTCTCAAAAAATTATTGCTGTGGTGGTTGGTTTAGCAGCTCTGGGGTGTGATGTTGTCTTTATTTGACATTTTGACAGGAGGTGAGGTGGCTGGGGTAATGGGATTTCATTTGGGGATTGCAAGGGTGGAGAAAGGGTTTTTTTGTATTTCTGGCTGCCTGCCTGCCTTTTGTAGGATGTGATGTGCTGATGCTTTGTTTTTATTGGTACAGATTGTATTTTTAATGGATGGCACGATGCCTGGTGACTGGATAGATACCATTTACAATGTCAAAATAAATACATGAACTAATTGTGTTTAGCATGCAAATTACTGGCTTTGTGTTTTATCATCTGTAAAAGCTAATATTAATGGATAATAGTGAATTCTTTAGAATTTAGCCACATTACAGAACAATGAATGAAATTTTCAATTCACGGCTCATAAATTAAAGAAAAAAGAAATAATTTAAAAGCCATGCATACACTAAAAATGGGGCAACATATTAATATAGACAGGAAACCTAGATATGAAACTGCAGCACAACACTACATCTCACCAGCAAGGCTAATTCTTATCAGGAGATCTTTTTTTGGTACTGACTCATGTCTACCAAGAATGCTGGACTGACATCACTCTTATTTGTATCAATAATATTGCAAGAAATCACAGCACAAAAAGAAAACCAACACTAATCCATTGAATTAAGACCAGACATATCCGGTACTTCTCAAACCAAAGAGACTAAGACTTGGAGTTCAATAATCTCAAGAGAGAATCATAAATGTGGAATTCTGAGGATCTGGTTTTGGCCCACTGTTTTATGCATTTGTGATAAAATGCAGAGGATCACAAGCTGGCGCAGCTAAGAGCTTAAATGTCAAATGAAGTCTTATATGAAAGTATTTTCCTAGATATGGTAGGTACATTTGAAAGTGCTTTTCAAGACAGACAAATGCAAGGTCATATATCAAGAGTAAAAAATGTAGGTCAAAAAAAAACCTCTGGGGTTGTTACAGATAACCACTTGAACATGAACTTATCCTGACATCATGTTGCTGAAAAGACAAGCATAGCCATGAGAACACTGAGTAGACATAGGAAATTGTTCTTATCACTGTACATTGCATTAGTGCAATAATTACTGAAATGCATTTCTGGTGTCAACACTTCAAAAACTGATATTGCAAAGAGATACCAAGAGATTCCAGTGAGTTATTCCAAGCCAGAAAAATTTATCTTAGAACAAAATAATGCTCTATTTAGCAATCTAATATTTAAGAAAAGGTTCAAGGTATATTTGCCTATGATCCGCAAGCATCTTTATGGAAACAATGTTCTTTTCCAGAGATGGCCACTAAAGCTAAAGCTAAAGACAATGAGATATAATTCAGTGTTTAGAAGACAAATTCAAAATAAAAACAAGACACATGCTTTAGTGCCTCTGATTGAGCATCTGAGAAACATAAAAAAGCATGTGGTAGATGGTGCATGAAACCTCAAAGTTTTCAGTAGTTACTGAAGCAGAAAGAGAATTATTGATGTAGTCAGTAGCAAATTAAAAGAATTATCTGCATTTCACACCTCTGCTTATCCTTACAAGCAGGATTGTCAGTATTGCTGTGAAATTACATATGAAAAAAAAAATTAGGATGTTAAAGATTGTTCCTGTATTTTAGGGCCTTAATCCTCAACAGTATTTATTCTTTCAAACAAGCTGTAGCAAAAAACTGTGTCTTCAAAACACCATTTGATGGGTAAGGTTCTGTGTCCTGGGTCACAAAAAATACAAATTATGTGGTCAAAATGGTGTCTTAAAATATTCACTGAATAATTTAACTCCTTTCAATGTTTAGTTATTTTTATCTATATCCATAACCATCATACCTGAGATTTTCTGTTTGCCTTACCCCATTTTCCATTTCCTAGGCCACTGGGAAATCGAACTGAGCCAGTAAAAGTACTGAAAAGGGGGAGAGGAATTTGCAAAGTTCTTCCAAATGATTTTTCCATTGTAATCATTTAAATGTGAGCATATGCATTTTTTATTTTTTATTTGTCCTTTAATCAATAAAACTGATTTTTAGTGAAAGAAATTGTAGCTCTAATGCTTTTCGTAACTTCAGAAATATGTGGAAAACATAAAAAATGTTACTAACATTTTTGTGCTAGATGTTAAGTCACCAGCCTAAGTATGCTGGGCATGCCTACAACCTTCCTTTCAGTACACACAGAGTGATTGCTTCTTTATGAACAATGAACCAAGTAAAAGAGGAAGAATCCAAGCTATTACCACAGACAATTTGTTGAATCAAAGAGCCTCAAGAGGGCTAAACTGCAGGTTAGAGGATGCGGTCATGCAGGAAGTAGTAAATTTTTCAGCAATCTAAGTAACTTTATGAGGTGGATAGCCATGGGAAGAAGGCAGCAGATAACAGGAGAAGGAGCAGAGGTTTTTAGGAACTGGGAGCACCTGCTGTCTGGAAGGTGTGGTTCACAGACTGTAAGCAAAGACACTGCCTTTCTTCTGCTCAGAAAAAAAAAGGATTGTGCATAAACAGGACGTTATGCATTAAAGAATACATAAGGAAACAAAGTCCTTAAGATCAACCCATCAGTTCAGAGACTTTCCAGAGCCGTTCAGGTAGGAAAAGATTTTCTTTACAAAAAGTTACTTTTAAAGGAAAAAAAAATCTTGGTACTTATGAACATGTGGTTAAATACCACTTGACAGAGTCAATGCACAGAGTGGAAAGTTTGCCAAGGAAGTTCCATCCAAAGGAGATGATTTGCACCTCCCCCAAGGTGCAAAACGACACCTTGGGAGACTATTGTCCTTCAGTCCATCCACCCGTGTTGAAAGTGGTGGGGTCTGTGCTCAGGGCACTGTGACTGTTCACTCCCTCCATAGCAGCTCCTTTCCCAGCTGGCTGACAATGGAATAACAGCATTAGCAGAGAGCTGTCATGGAAGGACATGGGCTTATCATCTCTGAGCTAGAGCCACGCTCTTGGAGACTATGACAAGTAGAAGTGAAACTTTGCTTGGACTCTGTGATGAAGGGGGAAGCCAATGTGGACAGCAGATTTCCAAGACAATAAGCTTTTGGCAATGTGTGCTGTTGCACAGATGGACTGTTACATTTTGTTCTCTTTGGAATGTGTTTAGCATGCATGACTTCCTTTCTTAAGTAATGAATTCTGATAATAATGCTACAAGTTTCTGTGGGTCACAGTAGTAGCTATGGCTGTGTTTCCTTCTTTTGATCAGCCATTGACGAAAGTGGGTAAGTTTTTGCCATCATGATTATTCGAGAGCCACTAGAACTATGGTGTTCAACACAGGAATACTGAAGATTAATTTGACAGTTGTGAGAGCACAGGTCTTGCAGACCTGAAAACATTTGCCATGAAAAATCTTCTTTCCCCTTTAACAAGGAGGTGTGGGTGATGTTGGGGCCCTATGTCTTTATTTTATTCTGTCTCTGTTTTAGCCCCACTGTTTTACTGTCACAACCCCAGGAGCTAACCTGGCTCTTAAGATGCAACGTTCTGGAAGAGAGGCTTGAAGCTGACAGCTCAAGTTCCAGAATCTCTGTCTGCTCAAACACTAAAGCTCATTCAGTCATTTATAACCCTCAGGGCTCCATTTTAAAATAATACAAAGATTGGATGTCTGTTTTTTATAGGCATAATTGCAGGCCAGGACTAAACATCCGAGCTCAGTAACATGGGTTTCAGTTCCAAGATTACTTGGAACAGAGCACTTTCTCCAAACTTCTCCCCACTCCTTATTTGGACACTGAAAAATAATTTCCTCAGTAGTAGATTTTTACTCAGTGAAATCACATGTTTTCTCAAAACTTTTTTTTCTCAAGATAATTACATTTGATAAGAAAAGGGAAGAAATAACAATGCCACATTCCTAAAGTGCAGACTGAAGCCAAATTCAAACAATTGTCATGTGGGGTCAGTGTTTTTTCCAAGGACAACTGACCCCGCTGAGCTTGGACACAATCCAAGATGAACTCTCTAAACACCTGTTTAATTGCATATTTCACTGTCTGAGGACTGGCCATTGATTGCTGAATTAATTTTCTATCTGCATCCCATACTCATTAGGTTATTGGCTGATGGCTAAACAAGGATTAAAGTGGGTTTTTTCACATGAAGGGTCAGTCTGGAAATGGATATTAAATAAGTGTGAGGCATGAATCTGTAATTCTGCTCCCTCTGCCTGGTATGAAAATTGCTCAACATGTGTCACAGGTTCTAGGTCTCTGCCAGCTATCTGAGCCTTTCCTTAGTGAGTGCACTGTTCACATTACTCAAAGATGATAAACAACAGCTAAACTGTGAAGGACTTTGCTCTTTGAACACAGTTCTAGTCCTGCACTTGTGGCTGAGATTTACAGGACAGCCATGCAAAGTGCATAGCAAGGGGACTAAAGGGCCAGCAGCTTCTCCCCTCTCTGCACAGAACAGACCTGCGCGTGGTTCGTACACTTGGCATCACCGGCATGAGCACAGATCCTCACTGTCACCCGTTCCCAGGGCTCCCTGTTGGTACAAGATCACAGCCACTTGTGTGGACTACTCCCAGTGTCCCATGAGAGCTTTTGCACAAATGCACAGTCAGTATGCTGACTCTGGGATCAAAAATAAAACCAACTACTAATTTCAACTAAGAGCTTCACCTAAAGATGGAAACTCCGTGTCCTGGAACATAACTGTATTCTCTTGGTTCATGATTTCCTGCTGCAGGTTCTGCACATCCTATTAAATGCATGATCAGTGCATGTGATTTGGGAATCTCAGCTATTTTTATACTGCACTTATTCTATGCCAAATAGCTGCAGTATAGCAGAACAAGAGCGACCCAAACACCCTGCTGAAGTGAGGTAGACAGATCACCTTTCCACTGATGACACTGAACATGCTGAATTAGGAAGTACAAAGAAGTTTTTGCTCAAGATGGCTTTATCTTCATCCTCAGGAAATATATTTTTCTGCTGAGTAAAGGAAGAGTTATTGTGGTTTCTCAAAATTACCTATTTTTTATGACCACATGCTGCCCTGTGGTCTGCTGGTAGGGTGGTAACAGGAGCCAGTGAGCTTTTACTGAGAATACTCCTAGCTGCTGGGAGGTTACCTAAGCAGCACTCTCTATTGCAATGGAAACAAAAAATGTGCAGTCAGAGCCAGGAAATGCACACTCAGAAATAAGAAAAAAGACCCTTACAATCATCAGTTTGTTGCATGATATGTTATAGTCTCGTGCAAGAATCTCTAGAGAAGGCTTATAAAATACTACAGGAGAGGAGTAGAATCATTAATAGTGAAGAAGTGAATTTTCTATGGCTGAATTGTATATTTTCTCTGCAATACTCTGGGTTAGTTAAAAAAGACCCTGAAAGAAAGAATTTATCAAAAATATAGGCATTTAAAGCATTATTTATAAAGCTTTTAAATAACCATCAAATGCTATTGGCTTCCCCTCCAACAAATTTTTTCAAAGACTTTTCTGTTGAAGTACAGAACATGAGAGAACTAAAAACAGAGAACTGCTATTCCCACTTTTGTTCCCTGGGGAGCTTTGAGAAATCTCAAGCACAAATAGTCCAGCCAGCTGGTTTAGCCAATTGGTGGTCAGTTTACATTTCCTCTAATAAGTGAACTTCTTGACCGTACATTTTAACTGAGTCATTAAGAGCTCCTTTTCCAAGTGTTTTGGCAGGCTAGAGAGGTCTGGGACTGTGAATAAACCACAATAACTAGTAAAGAAAAGAACAGTCTGACTTTTAATGCGGCAGGAGAAATTGATCCAAATGGATCCAGAAATTAAAGCCACAGTGAAAACAAAGGGATACAAATATCCACCTGCAGGTTATAACAGAAACTTTTATTGGAAAGGTTGCTTCTTCCATTAAAATGCAGCCACTTTGGATGCGCAACCTCAAGCATGTTGTGCAAACAACTGAAAATACAAGTGAGATTCTAGGCGAGCAATATGTACATACCCATAGAGATAATACAGTATGAATGCTGTAGTCACTCTCATAGGATAACTTGAAGTCTTCAATATATATGAAAAAAAGACAACAAGGGATCTCTATCATGGGATATCATGATAGAGATCCCTTGTATGGGATTTGTCACTTGCTGATTTCTCACAAAAGCTTCATCAATAATCACCAGCATCTCATTCAGTAAAGGGCTGGATGCAAAACCGCTTGGCTTCAGCATGCAAGGAGGCACCAGCTGGAGGTGGCATGGCTGTAGATTGACTCATGTCACTTGAAACTACATGAGTCGAACACACATATAATGGTCACTTTGACTTTCTCCAAGAGGCTAACACCTTACTCATGCAACCTAGCTATTAAAACCAGGGAAAAGAGCCTGGTGTACAGAATGTGTATCTCGACATCCATATAGTGAAGCAGAAACAATTACCAGAAATGTAAGATTTTTTTCCTCAGTTTTTCACTGAAGTGAATCTTCAGTTTCATGGAGAGAAAATTCAGTCAAGACTATCCAAATCATGTTTTATGCCATGATCAACACAGAGGAAGAAAATCTGCCCTTATCTCGATTTATTGATTGACAGGTGGGGGATAGGACTCCTGCAAATGTTAGGAAAGTTTTAATAGAAATTTTCCTAGATGCAGTTACAGCCTCACATCTTGTTCTAATTGGTAGATTTGCAACCATCTAGAACCTCTCAGGGTCCTGCTCAAAACTGGGAGTTCTTGGGGCTAAACAAAACATAGCTTTCTGCCTCTAAAGGCTCAGCACATCTCCTTTGAGATCTTGCTATATCAAAATATCACAAATCTAAAAATTTTCTGTTTTAATTTAGGCCCTAGAGGTAACTGAAAGGGATTACTGAGAGAGAAGGAGAGAGAGAGAGAAAGCCCTCTGAGATGAAACACCTCTTTTTCCAGGGAGCCATGAACTGAGAGTAAGGAGAGCAGGAAAACTGCCAGTAGACATCCACATCACACACTAATTGGAACGAAGTAAACCTCCCATATCCACACAGTTTTCATTTATCCAGGACAGTTTGCAATTCAGTTGGCTGGCGGCAATTTTTGGAACATTGCAAGAAAATGTGGTTCAAGCATTATAAAGCAGTGAATGCCAAATCTGAGTTAAAGCCAGTTATTTGAGCAGGACTTACAGGCATTTTCTAATGATCACCACCACCGAAATAAATAAATAAATAGATGGCTTGCTATGTATACACTCAGAGGGGAATGTTGCCCAACATTCATAGCTTTTTGCTATTAAGAGTAATGAGGACACAGCTGTCTGAGTCTGGATGCCAGTATTTGCAGAGATTTTTCTTCTTCACTGGCTTTCTTCCACTATCCATTCTTTGCTTATAAAAGAGCCCTAAAGGTCCTAACATTTATACAAGAATTACCTTGGCTCTGTGGCACCTTTGAGATTGTTATAAAGCATGCTGCCACATGGATGGATTTGAAACTCAGATGAAATATGAAAAACAATTTTCTCCCCTGATAAGGTCCCCGATGCCCTTAGTGCCAAGCATAACACTCTTTAGTCAATCATGACGGTCCTGGAGCAGTTGGCAGGAGTTGCTGCCATGGGCAGAGATCTGAAGGTCTCCCTTCTTAAAAATTACTTCTAATTCTCACTGCAGACCCTGGGTTGTAATGTGACTTTTGAGTCACACTTAACTGGTCAGCTCTACAGAGCCTCCAAAGCAAATGTAAAAGCACCCCACTCCATTCAAAGATCTTACAGCGCTTTAAAATCAGTGCTAAAACTCATAGTCTATGTGCCAAAGAGAATATCACTTTCATTTTATGGGAGCCTTCAATATATTAAAGGCTAGAACTGCTGTCAGACACAGGCTACTGCACTTTAGGCACTGCAGTTTCAGAGCCATGGCACAAGGCATGTTGAAGTTGACTTCTGTAAGTCATCTGGTCCCAGCCTCTACTCAAAGCAGGGATGATTCAGTCAGGCTGCTCTGGGCCTTTTCCAGTTGAGGTTTGATTCTCCAAGGGTACAACCTTTAGCTACAAAGTTTTTGAACCTCTGTTCCAGTGTTTGACCACCTTCACTGTGATAACATTTCTCCTGATAGCTAATAAGAATGTCCCATGCTGCAACTTCTCATTCTTGTCCACATGCACCTATGAGATGGATCTGGCTTCATCTTCTCTACACACTCACATTAGACAGTGGAAGGCAGCAAGCAGTACAGTTCCCTCATAAGCCATGTTCTCACTGTTTTTAAGGCAGGTGAAATCCAGTTCTCTCAAGCTCTTCTTGTATGACATGCTGCCACGCTTTAACCACCACAGTGATCCTTTGCTGCACGTCCTTCAGCAGGATGTCCTTCTTTTTTTATACCAGGAAATCAGAATGACTGGGAGAATTGGGTGCCTGTGAAGGCAACAGAAATTGACTGCACTTTGAATTCTCCCCTGGAGGTAGTTAAGAGAAAATACTTAAAATGTGAATCTCTGCTTAATTCCGCAGCATCTGTTGAGGTCAGTGAACTATTTCCTTGGATGCTGAACAAAACCAGAACCAGAATGCACCACTCACACACACAGACCTGCACACATTTATCCCCAGATCTTCAAGGTAAGGCTACCTTCCTTATACCAGAACTCAGAAATTTCTGACTAGTGCTACAAGTTGACCGGACTGGCCACATGACCAGTGTCACAGGCAGTCCCACCAGTTCTCACATTATCCATGAAAGCTCAGAAAGACACATGTTCACACTGAGCATTCCCAAGCCAAATGGCTCATTTCCAGGTGGCCTGGCCTGAAAAAAACCTCATGTTCTCTTAAGGTAATTAGAAAAAAAGAAAAGTAAATAAATAAACAGAAGAGACAATGTTCCCAACCAGCAGGAACATTTAATCTCTGTGATTATTCCTGGAGCAAACTCCTGCTTTTACTCTCTAGAAGGCATATCCCAGTGAATTTTCCATCCTGTGGGCCTGCTGTAGTGGAAAGCTAATTTACATTTTTTTCTTTATCATAGTACTTTCTTTTATTAGCCCCTTATTGCCACAAGGTCTCAGGTCACACTAAGTCATGCAAAGGAGCAGTTCCATTTTAGAAGGCACAGTCTCAAGGACAGAAGCTGGCCTAGCAAATTCTTAGCATGAATAGCATTCTACAATTCATAGTCTTTCTAATGATCTTCAGTCAGATACTGCAGACAGTGCATAGTTTAGCATTTAATGCTAAAGAGAATGCAGGTCAAAGGGAATCAACCATGGATGGATCATGTATTTCTGAAATAGTTTATGTCCTAAGCTTCTAGATGTCAGGTTACAGATTTTGTGGGGCAGAATATGATAGTATTTTGTATCTTTAGATGATGTACATCACCTACCAGCTTCAGAATGCGTATGACCTGCTGGGCCATTAATGTATATACTGCAAATTGTCAGCTGCTCATTACATACTGCAAATTGTCAGCTGCTCATTACCTTTAGAGGTATTCTCTAGTCTGTGTAGGACACACCTATGACATAGTTCTGTGGACTCAAATCCATATTTGGGCTTATTGCCTGAGGAACATGAAGATAAAATTTTTACTTCTTTCAATTAAATTCATGGGCAGTGTTTGAAGTCTTATGTGCAACCCTGTAAAATCCTCTTATACCACTTTTCATCCATGACTAGTTAAACCTCTTGAAAATGTTAATGAGAACAAATTTTGTTCAAAAATGCAAAGTACCACCTGAAAAACATAATACAGGTTTTACAGAACTGTATCTTCAGACAGCACTGATTTAGTGGGGAAGAGCACCTCCTTTCAAGAGTTGGTATTCTACAGTCTTTTGGGATGAGTGCATGAAATCTACTGATAGCTGTCAATGCGTAGTTCTGGGCTATTCCATCACAATGTCAGCTCTGCTTTTAATTAAAATAATTTCAATCTGCTCCTGAAATAAAGCTCCAGATGCAGTGCTTAGTGATTTGCTGGCAATGACTGTTGTATATATTGCTGCAATCTACCTCTGAAGAACAGGAGCATGATCCAAGGCTGCTCCAGCCTATGCCAGGTTTGGGATTCCCCACAGGGTTTGCAATAGCAGGAAATTAGCAGCATGCTATGGCTTTCGGATCACATCTCCTCTCCCTGGCCTGGTTCCTGCTCCAGGATTAAGGAGTGGCAGTCTGGCAAGCAGATTCTGCACTGCTCCAAGATTCCTCCTTCGGAAAGGGGATGTCAGGCTACCCATTTAAGCTATCGCAGCTTTGTGTTGCTCAGCCACAGTGACAATAAATGTTATTTAATGGGTGGAGGCTCCTATCCATGCTATGAGCTTTTCTCTGCAGAGTCAGATAAAGCATACTGTTTTCTTTTGTGCCTCTGTGCACACTGGGAGCTGGAAATATATCAAAGGACTCAAAAGTACAGCAACCTACACCTGACAATATATATCACATCCCCAACTTGTGTGAGACTCTTGCTAAAAATTGTTCCAGGCAGCTTTTAAATGATTCTACTGTTACATTTTGTACTATTCCTCCACTACAACATACCTAGTGTGTTCTTGTATAACCTGATACGCTGCAGTGCCATAAAGGGCTTTACTATGCTCAGCCTAAAAGTAATTTTCCTTCCTTTCAGCGAATTATACCCTATTCAGCAATATTCATTATTTTTTACCACCCACCATACAAACTTCTGCTTCTCTGTCATTTACAGTTCCAATTACTGTCATCTTACCCAAAGTTTTGCAATACACTTTACTCTTTTAATCAAAGTCAGCCTCAATAATGCCCCCAACTTGCTGCTGCTCTATACTGAGACTTCCATAAACTTCCATTTAACTGGAAGTAAAGTACTTACACCTAATGTCAGTATGTTGGAGCCATTCTCAACAGAACGTACTGAAGCACTATTTGCTCTCTGTTCTGGAATGAGAAGTCTTAGTAACTGCCAGAAACTGCCTAATGCTACACTGCTCTTGATATCACTGCCTTCTGTTGATCATCTTCCACCAGACGACCATGTGTTAGGTCATTTTTTCACCTGCTTCTGGGTTCCAGTCCCTTAATTTCCTGATCACAGTTTCCTAGACTTGTGTGTATTACTGGTTACACAATATTCCCATTCAGTGTTACCTACAGATATGTTGGTTGTACCACAAAATCAGTTAATGCCTTGGATCCAACCAGCAATTAACTAACTCACAAGTTAATGCTTCATTTACTTAGGGGGCTGAATGGAAAACAAGAATTTTACTTTTCAAAAAAAAAATTTAGAAAATAAAAGCAAGCTCAAAATATTATAAAAAAGCAGGCATTAAAATTATTTTGTGGAAAAAACCAGAAGAAAACCCCAAACAAACAACACCGTCTCAAAGCAAGCAGAAGATTATGGATTCTTTAAGACACTGCAAGTTTATGGTACATTCCTCTCCCTCTCCTCCTAGACTCTCCCTGTTTAGCTGAAGCATTTCTTTTATTTTCAGTATCTGAATGCTTCATGAATACAAACAGATTTGTTCTCACTGTAGTGACATGTTACTGACGTAGAGCTAATACATAGAAAAACCAAGAAAATTTTCCAGATGGACTTATGAGTTTCTATGTTCAAACTTGCAGATGCCCAAGAGAAGACATCATTCACACCCCAACTTTCAGTAAATGCTAAAGGTCTCTGCCTGAAAACCTAGACCCGTCAAGGGTTTCCAGATGATTGCTTGGATACTGAGATTCTTCAGAGAAGTAGTCAGTTCTGAAAGCAATATTGAGCAAAGAGGCCTGAGGCTGTACTGTCAGCTCATGACAAAGGTTGCAGACCACACCAATGGGCATTTATACACTAAACTCCCATGGAGGACGTAGGTCAGCAAGAGCAGCGGACTTAACCAAGCTTCGGGGACCTGGGCCTGTGTTTCAGCTGTCCTGACACCAATAGCTCTGCCTATCCTCTGGACCATCCTTCTCCTCACACTGCAGTGTGGTCTTACACCACAGAGCACCTGCAACCATGAGTTACAGTTGGAAGAAGAGAATCTTCTGCTTGTGTTAAAACTGAAGATGGATTTCAGGGTATCTTGTCATCCCCAGTGGGCAGAACATTCCAGCTAGGAGGCAGAATGCTGAAATGACTGCCCTGAACTGGGCAGGTTGTAACTCACATTTATCTTCTAATAGCTTTATTTTCTTTGAAAAATTCTCTCATGTCATTGAAGTAGTAAAATGGGAAGGCAAAGAACTGGTAGATTACGGGGTCAGAGCATGTTAAACTCCACACAATATCAGGCAGCTCTTCTATTTCTGTGTGACAGCTCTGTTATGGGTCCGGTGGTTTAGGGACAAGACAAAGGAACAGTGCCAGCACATTATCACTTCCTATAGAGTCTGGTAAAACATATGGTCCATTTGGCTGATTTATACTGGCAAAGAAGAGAATTCATATTTTCTATATATTTTGGCTTAACATCTATATTATGACATATAACCATAGCCAATTTCAGGCTGGAACCAAATGAAAAGAAACAACACTGACCCAAAAAATATAAGGGAGAGGCCAAGAAAAACAGTGACTTTAAAGTCATTGAGAACACTGCCATCTCCACACATTGTGGGTGATGCAAATATATGCAAAAATTAACACAGGCCTGAGTAGAGTGCTGGTGCTCTGACAGGCATTGAAATAAATCAGCCTTCCAAGTGAGGAGAGACTGTCACATACTGAGCTCTGCACATTATGCCACAGGAAGGTAGAGAAAATGTCACTCATAGGAAAATGAGAGAAAAACAAGCCAAAGAGCTGACAGACTAGGGAAGGGTACTCCTGACACCTGTCAGTTTTCCAGCACTGTTAAGTGACTTGATTTTCTTTTAAGCCCTGGAATTGTCTAGTTGGTGGGACTGTCTTGCATGACAGCTATTCCATACAGGAAAGCTCATAAAATCTACTCCAGAGCAGACAGAGCTAATCAGTACATAGTGGCTTTAACTGATTTGGCATTGCTGAAATCCCTGGAAGTAAGACATAATAAAGGCAAGGCGGCAACAAAGCCCCATGTATCAAACCACTGTTAGCAGTGAGTCTAAGGAATCACTCAGAGATTAATGGCAGGGGTGTGAGCCCTGCCCTGGCCAGCACATGCTAGAGGATATGGCAGGCTGGGCACGATTACTGCTCCTCTGAATTGAGTCAGATATAACCTCCTGCCAACTAACTCTGGGTGACAACTGAAGTCTGTGTATTGTTTGGCTCAGAGCCCAGTGACCAATAACCCCCAATTCAGAGACCAAGCATAACTGAGACCATTAAACCAGAGTATCAGTTGAATTCTTTTCCTTGCATACCCTTTCCCTCTATAGTCTACAAATCTCAAGGGAGATGAGATTCCTGGGTTCTTGCCACTTTGTATACTGAAGTATCATACAGTTCCAAGAAAGGGGGAAAATTGAAACACATCATGTAATAGAGAGGTAACAGGCTAGAAAGATTTTAACCTTCCCATGTCTGGACTGTAGCCTGAACATCTAACAAGACATGGACATTGTCCCTTCTGTGCTTATGCCCCTTCTCTGCACACTAACCCATTACATCTTGTAACATGACCCATTCTCATTTAGCTGTCCCCCTCAATATGCCACTGTGCTTCCCTCCTGGCTTGCAGCTCAGCAAAAAAGAAACTAGAAAACTTTCAATCATTCCCATACAGCAACTGTACACTTCCACAGACAGAGTCAGTTTAGCTCAAGGTAAAGTTGAAACCAAATTCAAACACTCCTGGTGGTCACAATTTTTAATCATAAGATGATGATCTGACCACCTGTCTATTCTGACATGGAAATGTCAAGGAATGTCACAAAATCTAGGAAATCCTTATTGTGGCATCGGTATTTTTTAGCAGAAGAAACATATGGTACCTGACTCCCTGACCATAAGATATTTATGGTTAAGACAGCTTAACTTAAGCCTAATACATTCACGACAAGAACTTCTGCTTCAAGATCTTCACCAAAGTCAATAGGGACTGTAATCATGAGTCTAAGTGTTTTTGTCTCCAGCTGTTGTCCAGCTTCCTACCCAGTATGACTGTAGTTCATTCAAGTTCAGTTGTGACTATACTGTAGTTGTATTTATTCTGTTTTCACTTTTCACATCATCACACATAAATACAGTCAGTGAGTGGTGCTTGAAAGGCACTGACATGCAGAATGATGGGCTTGCTCCTACTGTTACACTTTGGATACTCAGGAGCCTGCTATTTTTCTTTCCAGTGCACAGAGTGCCCCTTTGCTTAATAACATGCCAGCATTATTGGCTTGCATGTTGTATTTCTTGGTTCAATTCTACTTATTTCTTTGTTAGTAGTAGAAGTTTCACAAATAAATGAAACACTTGCCTGTGCTTTAACCACCAGACTGTACTCCTCCCACACTGCACTTAGGGAGGACTGAAAGCAGGAACAAGCCAAGCCACAGAAGGCTCAGTTTACCTTGCTACAGATTGATAGGTACAGCAGCTTTTTCTTTCAAGCTGACTTCTCTACCACAAATGGATTAACTTCAGTGAGAAACAGCATTTCAGTCCTCATTCCCCATAGTAAGTGCGACAGGATACCTTTACTGATGGTCAAATTTCTGTAGGAATGACTCTACTCATGGACCTTACTGTAATGGCTGAATGAGTCTTGCCTTTCCTCAGCCCCAGCCCATTCATTCTCTGTGCTGGTGCAATGATTTCCTTAGAGAGGAACGATCTCTGAGTGTTTTCAGATGTACCTTTTAACCCATAATGATTTTATAGTCAACTCGTGATTACCTTTATGAAGATTGATGGGATTGTGAATAGATCAGGCCACCAGATCAGAAGCTCAGAAGCTGGATCTAAAAAATTTATAGTTATGTTTATCTGGAGCTGTACAATGCGATTTTATCCAATGGGGCAGGATTATGTTAAGTATGTCTGTACTCCAGGATGTTAATGAACCTTCTTTCATTACTCTCCTGACATATGGTCTTGTACCTTAATGTATATAGTTTATATTTTCCACGTGTTTATTTTACCAGGCTCGTCTAGTCCAATTACATTAAATAATCAAGGGGAAATCATCTTGAGTTATGCTAAAACATGAAAGAAATACAGCATAAGTAGAAGATGATTGAAAAACTCCAGGATCAAATTGCTGCTGAAAGCTTTTGAAGCACAGTTATTTCTGAAACAAATTGGAGATATGGGTAAATGGCTTGGACTTCCTCACTTCTCTGATCTATGCAGAAACACAGACAGAAGTGGCCAGTGAATTCCAGCCAGGTTAGTGCACTGGTGTTGTGGCTTAGGAATGGTACTTTGCAATTTAGTACTCCCACTAAAAACCCCACAAGCTGCTCCCCCTCCTCCACTCTGTCTGGAGGCACAAAAGGCACCACAGGTTGAGATAAGAACAATTCATGGAAACAGCAATGAGATCAGAAAATGAACAATAACAGCAACAATAATAATGACAAAAGTGTACAGAAGAGAGTGATTCACATGCAAAAATGCTCACTGCAGCCTGTGACAATAAACAACCATGGAAGAATTTTCTCAGCTGGAAGGAACCCCTTCCTCCTGGAAGACACAGTCCCTTTGCCCACCCTGAGCAATGACATGGGGGGCTGTAGAATAACCTCCGGGTTCTGGCCATGCCTCCTCCCAGCTACTGCAAAAAATGAACCCTGTCCTGGCTGGAAACAGGGCAACTGGGGAAGTAACTGAGTTTCACATATCTCAGCTTGAGCTCCACTGCTGCAGGATTATTAAACTGGACCTTTTTCTCCTGCCTGTGTATCTTTACTTGATACTAGCCTGGAAGTCACCTCCACATCTATCATCCCATTGTGAAATTATCTTTGGTATAATCCTGAAAATGAATACTATCTCACTTTAGCCCCAAAATACCCAGCACAGAATCACAGAATCACAGAACCACAGAACCACAGAATCACAGAATCATTTGGCCTGGAAAAGATCTCTGAGACCATCAAGTCCAACCTTTGACTATGTTGTCCCCCAGACCTACTCCTGGTACTGAGTGCTATGTCCAGGTGTTTCTTGAACACTTCCAGGGATGGTGACTCCAGGAATGGCACGCTTTATGGCAAAGCCGGGAACTGAACACAGACTCCTTCAAACCAAGCCTTAGCTACCAACTATAAACTCTTGAGATGCTTAAGAGGAAACTTTTCCATTTCTATGGCAGCATGAGGTCTCAATTCACATTTCCTCATACAAAGCTCATCAGGAAAACCTTACTACAAGTAAAAGCTACTTATCATGGCTCTTAACTTAATCAGGAGCTGTCAACAATTACCTATACTTCCAGAAGTCTGAGCTCAGCCTCTTGCAGAATCTGTTCTCACGTAATCTTTCCTTCTTTTTCTGGTTAATTTGGACATGATGGCAGTCATTCCCTAACAAGGATCATGCATAGCCTTCAGGAACTGGCCCTCTGGAGCAGCAAAAGAGATTGTCTCACAGACCAAGAAGAAAAGGGAAAGACACAGAGCTGAATCAAATAGGGCCAAAAAAGGCAATGGCAGGAGCAGACTCCATTTGTCTTTTGTTTATGCAAACTTTTCTAAGGTGTAATCTCTTTGCTGCATTTCTCTGCTTTTCTTCCTCCTGTTTCTGTGCCCAGAGAGGTCACTAGGCAGGTCATTAGGAGGAGACAGCCTGGCTTGGTGGCGAAGCCATTGGATAAGGAACTCTGGGCTCTATCCCAGCACAGCCATGAGCCTGATGCAAGACCTGGGCACCTCCTTTCAGTTCTCTGTCTCTTAATTTCCCTCCCCTTTCCCCACACAGGCACATCTGGTTCCTTCATTTTGCTTGAAAACTCATCTAGACATAGGCTGCTCTTTAAGAGGTTGGGCACAAGGCAGGGCAGTACAGTTGAAGGTGTGATGTGGGGCATGGGTATGCCTGTAATATAAACAATAATGATCTGAACCTCATCTGTGCAAAGGTAATCTTTTGAAGGAAGGAGCTTCACTCCACAAATGTAGGACTGGGGATCCACAGGTGGGGAATGCAGGAGGTCCTGCCGATTTTTGAGAAATGAGGAAAGCTGAAGCAATGACTACTACACAAATGAGATGTAATTCTTCCATTTCCTTCTTCCTTTTACCTTTTGCTTTAAAAATAACAACTGCGCTTTTTTTCTTTTTTTTTTTTTTTTTAATTACCTCCTCTGCCCTACTCCCTTCTCTCTGTCTCTAGGTCATCATCATCTTGCCTTATGCTTGTACTTCTCCTAACATTTACCTCTCTGTCGTTGAGGTCTGCTTTCTCTGATCTCTCTATTCAACCCTCTCCAACTCCATCATCTCCTCACATTGTGTGTTTCCATTAATTGGAGAGAAAGCAATAATGAGAGCCCACCCAGTACAGTTCTTTCCACAATGCCCAGAAGGATCTGGGTTTGAGGCATGTTTTGAAGATCACTGTAAATCAGGAAACAGCAAGGTGGAGTGAAAGGAAACTGGAAAGAGCTCTCAGCTTACGTACATATAATGCAAGAACACAGGCCCTCACTCCAGTAAATTGGAGCCAACAGTTACTAGACCAAGTTCCTTGAGCAAAAAGTCATTATTATGACTAACTCATTCTGTATTTATAGAGAAGTAATGTTAGAAGACAAACAGTTCAAACAGTGCTCTTGCACTAGATGTTCTTGGGTTTTTTCTGTATGTGGTCTTTTATTCCAGCATTAATTGTGGTTATAAATTATTCCCAACTTGATTTGGAATGGTTTACAAAAACTCTGTGCTGTTGAAAACACAGACCACTTACACATACAAAATATAAAGCATTTAGCAACTCCAGGGGTAAAAAATACCATGTATTAGCAATCAAACCCACAGAAGACTTAAGAAGTAATTGTCATTAAAACATTTCTCTGTCTGCTACCACAAATGGCTACAGGTACTTCTGCAGCACACAGAGGACACTGGAGTGGGCAAAGCCATCACTGACAGGTGTCTTTGAGAGGCACTTGAGCCAGGAAAAGTTTTGTTTTCACAAATGACAACATCTGGAGATGAAAGAATCTTGGCAAGCCTGAGTGGTGACCAGGACAGGGAAGGAATATGGACACTTAATCACTGCCCGTGACCACCCAGGCCAGAAAGGATGAGGCCAAAAAGCTTGAAAGGGAGAAGAAGGGATTATATATATATATACATGTGTATATATATATATATTTTCTTTTTTCCTGCATTGAAACATATCAGCCCCACGAGGGGGAATGTTATGTGAACAACCAGGGGTGCACATTCCCCTGAGAGCCAAGGAATGTGGGGCCTTGGCAGGCAGGCCAGGTGCCAGACTGGGAGAAAGCAACCTTCTTGCAGCCTCCTTACATTTTGTGGAGAGGTAGAAAAAAAGAGAAAGAGCTTGTTAAAACTCACACAACTTTCAGATTAAATTTTTGTCCTGTTTCACTTTGGAAGTCTCTCAAACAACCTCAGTGCTTCAAAACTGAGGCTGAAAATCTCCCAGTCTCCCAGAAAATGCTCCTCTGTTTAATAAGCTGTTTCAACTGAAATTCAAAGTGAAAGTAAAGATTTCTGTTGTCCTAGCAATAGGAAATGTGACCCTGATCTGTAACCCCATATCTGACCAGACAAAAATGTGTACTCTGTTAAAATCTGCAGATTGCTCAGACACATTGGCACGAGAATAACTCTGGCTCCCCTGCAGTCAATAGTAGAAAATCTCATTATCTCTACTGGAAATGCCTGGGACTAATTTAATTTGGAAAGAAGGTGCTAGAGGGTGGTGTCTGAACACCAACATAACAAACCTTTAGTTACACAGTGAGTGGCTCAGCTACTGGGCAAAATTACTTCTAGTTCACTCTTTTCAACCATCCCACCACAAAATTAGCCCTTGAAGTGCTTTGTATCCTAAGAACATGCTGAATATGGACAAAGAGGTAAGCACAGAGCAACTGAAATACTATTAACATGAGTGATGCTTATGGTTGCCATGATTCCTGTGGTTCAGATTTTCTTGAACGACCCGGGTAAAATTTTGGTTGCTTCTGAGGACCCTGTCAAGGTTCCCTGGTGTCTTTCCTCCAAGGACTTCAAGCATGGCACTGCACATAACCCTGTTAACTGCTCCAGGAATCCTGGAAACAGGGGATCAGGCCTTTCTACCATCATCACTGTGAGACATGGACTGAACCACTCCCTCTGGTGACCACACTTTCCATCCTGGGACACACAGATACAAAAGGCACACAGATGCAACAATAAATACTGCATCAAGACAGTGAATGTCTCCAGAGAATTTCACTAAATAAAAAATTAAATCTAACCCAGCAGAGACCCCTGCAGATCTTGTTTTCTTTTAGTTTTGTTTTTCTTCCTTTAGCACATCATCTACCCAAATTCAAATCTGATGTAGACTTATAAAACTGCTCCCAGCTTGCTGTAGTACTCAAATGGCAGCCTGTCCTTTCCCATGCATTCTCATTAATGTCTCTCATCACCAAACTTTCTTTACAATTAAATCCCAAATATTTGAAAGTTAAGGTGACAGAAGTAAACAGCCCTGACTGAAAAAAGTATTAGTCCTCCCATTTCTGCCAGCACAGATAGGAACATATGTGCCCTTTGGAGGCCGGAAAGATCACTGTAAAAGTTTCCTAAGTCTACGTGTTTTGATTATTCTGGTTTGCATGGAGCAGACCAGACAGTATAATTCAGTGGTTTCATTTCCACTTTCATTTCAGCACTTCTTTTCTACTAACTACCCCATTTCCTGAATCATCTACAGCAAAGTGAGCAAAAGACTCCTGGAAATCTACAAATCAGTAGATAAAATAACAGGTTGGTCAGTTTGCTAAGATGAAAAAGACTAGAGGCAATTTTCAAAGGACCAGATAGTAAAAACGCTTATTTTTACTGCAAACTCTTCAGTTATCCTATGATTTAAAAACTCCTTAAAAAAACCCAGGTTTTATGATTTTTATTTCCTTTTCTTTTTAATTTTCCAGCCAGTATGACTGTGAGTGCTGGTTAGAAAATATGTTTTTCCCACCTTGGAAAGGACAATGATTCAAATATAGAAAATGTGTCCCAAGGCAGATAGATTTAAATCTAGACTTTCAAAGCTGCTTTCAAAGCTCTTGTAGTCTCCTCTCCTCCCCTTTGTTTGTAGGGAAACAAAGAAAGTCCATTATCTGCAACCAAGTCCCACCAGAAATTTGAGATAATAGGGCAGGATAAGCCCAAAAGAGAAGTCAGTTTTAGCGCTTGTGTTTTTCTGCAGCACTTTTTGAAGTAAATGCTGTTCCTTAGTCTAAAGAGAGGCAAAACTCTCTGTTGAAAGCTCATGACTTCTCTGGTTTCTTGTCAAAGACCAGCTCACATACAGCCAAGAGATGAATGAAGTTTGCCCAGGACTCACCTAACACTTCAAATGAAGGACCACCTTCTCTCTCATGTACAGAATCATAAGCATAAAAGCATACTTTTGATGCACTGGCAGATCACCTGCTATCTGATGGTTGTTCATCTCATTAAAACATTACTTCTTTCATGAAAGTGGCTTTTCTGCTTAAATAATAAGATTGAATCATATCTTAGTTTGCATTGAATAATGATGATATGAACCATACAGCCCATGTCCTTAAAAAAATTTGACTTCAAAATACTGTGCTTGACTGCTGCAGTAACTGAAGGACAACTGCAGGATAATTGTTTCTGCAATGTCAGACAAGCTTCAGTATAAATAAAAATACAGAAGAAAAGTTTCTACTACTTACCAGCACACTGATTGTTTTCATCCAACTGGAAACCAAATCGGCAAATCAGAGGTCTTGTAACAGTCGGGTAGTTGGGAACAGGGCCTGGTGCTGGGGGCGGTGGATAAACATTGGAATAAGGACTCAGGTACGGTGATCGATACACTGGGTTTGTTCGGGGGACGCATAAATAGCCACCGTTCTGGTTGACACACACCATGTCTCCTCGGCAGGCCTCAGGAATAGTCCGACATTCATCAATATCTGGAATGAAATTGCAAAAGTTTAAAGAATGGTTGCTCCTTAGTGGGACCTATCAAAAAATAGTCAACATGTTTTTTGCAAAATATTGCAAAATAAATTATATTCTCCATTAAAAAGGCTAATCCTTCCTTGTGGAGCCTCACTTTGACGTTAGATTGTACTAAAACAGGAAACATCCCTTATATTCAACATATCCTGTGATCTACTCATTTTACTTCACTGTTAGAGGATAGAGGGAGAGGACAAGGCCTGCTTTGCTGTTCCATAGAAGTTTGGTTTAAACACTGATTTACACATGGCTGTAGCATGCTGCTGCCTGTTCCTGCTAGAGGGTCTGTCCAAACCCCAACACGCAGATCAGGATTTCAGAAACTGATAGTTTGGTCTGCCTGGCTGTGAAATTTGGATCCTGCTTTGGAAGTCTCAAGTTCCCTCCCACAGAAAAAATTAGGGATGTTCGGATCTGGAGACACAGTTCAGGCCTCTTTCTTGCTTTGGCTGAGATGGTTGCTGAATTAAATTTAGAGAGATACAAGTGGTTTAGCCAAACTGAGCATTCCCCTGGTTCCTGGGCCACAGAAGCAGTAGGCCATGGCACGGCAAACAATCTGCTGCAGGTTTTTCCCTTTCTGTTTGGTGACTTTATTGCACATAGAAGATGCTGCCCTAGAGACTGAATGCAGTTGACAGATAGATGCTACTGGGCAAAATGCAGATTTCCTTACACTACTTCAACTCAGTTTACTTGGAGTTTCAGAGCTGAGAATGGAAGACTTTATCTGAGCCTGCAAGAGAGGCAGGTGGAGACAGGCAAGAAAGACAATAAATCCTGAGTTTGAAGGAGGAAGAGAAGGAGGGTGAATAGCCCTCATCCTTTGGCAGCTAGACTGAGCTCCTATCAAAATGCATCATTGTTGTTTGAGTAGCCCTGACAGTCTGTTAGTATCTCAACAATGTCAAAGATCAGTGCTATGCAAAGACACACACACACATTTACATATACACATATTTTTTGTATATACATGTATACAAACACAACTATTTGTCACACAGTAAGAACTTTTCACCTAAAACTTAGTAAGAGCAGCATAATGTTAACTCAATAAATTCAGGATTTCTGAACCCAAATTTAAATGTATTGATTTAATTAAAGTCCTACCTAAGCATTGCCCAGAGGCACGATCCAGGTCAAACCCATTAGTGCATTGCTGCTAAAATGAGAGAAAAAAAAGACACTCAGTGATGGTGAAATGAGAGGTTTACAGAGTCAAATGCTCATCCGGATTATTATGATTAGTACAGTAGTTCAGCATGATATATAGTACGTCAAAATAAAGTCCCTTCCCCAGAGGACAGTCAGCAAGGCATCAACCTGAGTCCCCAGCACATGTTCCAGTCCCTTAGCTCAGGAGTGGCCCTCAGGTGGTGACAGTGTCAGGCTGTTCCTCTGCCCAGGGGTCACCAGTGTGCAAAGTGTTATGAGTTGTTAGCACAGAATTACAGTCTTCTAGTTTGGGGTCTCGTTTTTGCCAGAACAGGAGGGTTCATCTTGAAGGTACTTGCTACATCTCTTACAGGTTCTAAAGCTCCCCAGACAGCCCATTCAGCACACAACATATTAGACACTGACTGATCTGGAGCCATAGTTCAAACACAGCAAGCTTAATAAAAATAAGGCTCTTCCTTTCCACCAAACCTTGTAATTTTTAGAGGATAAATCTTAAAACAACGTTATAGGCATTCAAGGTTACTGGAAGCTTTGCTCTTTTCCATTTTGTAGTGCTGGTCATCGGGGCTACAGCCTTGAGTCTCCAGTACCTCCTCAGTGACCTCAGTGTTTCTAAATAGGTGAAAGTCCTGGTGATGATGGTTTTGAAGCTGGTTAAAACGATTCCCTGCTCTTCCTAGTTTTTGACTGGGCCTCCAGCTATTTAGCAAGGGGCTAAGCAATTGACACAAGCACAGGATCTTCCAGTAAATAGGTTGTACTAAGGAATGTAAGCAAGAGATGTCGAGGAAACAGGAACCACTGAAGCAACCAGAGGACAGAGGGATAGAGTGTGTTCAAGATTCTTCCTTTTCTGTTGTTTCTTAATAATAAAGACACTTATTCTTGGACTTTATGGAAGAAATTAATAGAAAAGTAAAGTACTTAATTGATGTTTGGAAAAGTAGTAAGTTGTAGATGGGAGACAAGGGTTAGAAGGGTGATTCAGTGGAAGTGGGTTTCAAGCAGAAACTAGGGACAGGACATGAAGTGAAACACATGGCACTGTTTGGACTGCACCTGCCACTCTCACATATGAATACACCAAACCACTGCTAGAAGTGTCAGACGAGTATGGAGAAATTCTGCCTTCATTTATTTTGGCATTCCAAGATGTTTTGGTATCATGTTGTGGAAAGCCAAGATATTCTAATGGGAGATTGTTTAATCACCCCCATGTTTTAAAGAATGTATGTACTTTACCTTTCGTTCTCCTTTTTGTGTACATATACTACACATAGGTTAGCTGGAGAAGTTGAAATAGTTTTTAACAAAATTATTTTTTTTGTCAATAAATGATGATTCAGAAACACTGAAACTACTGTAGAACTGGTTTCAACAACTTTCTAGAACTTTATTCTAGAAAAGATTCCAATATTGTCAAAAATACCAGTTTCAGTATCTTCAGAAAGAACTCACTGCTGTTGTTTCAGCTTCAAGTTGCTTTTTCAAAGCAACTTCAAAAATCAATTCATGTTACAAGATATTTTTATAAAAATTATAATGTAAACAATATTTTTTAATTTATAAAAACAAACCCTTAAAGACATCTCAAAAATTCTCCAGGGCCATGAAAAGCATTTCCCATACAGACCCAATATTCATAAAAATATCAATAAGCATGCCCTGTGCGGGAAATTTTCAATGTAATAGAAGCAAAACAACTACATTTCAGACTTTTGGCAAAGGTATTTAGAAACACAGCCCTGGACACCGAATATATTTGGACTATCAACTAGAAATCCAAACAAGATGCCTTTAGGAACAATTTTTCCTGATTTAAAGTTACTTGGAGCCCAAGCACACAAAGGACTAATGATTCTGGTATTTCAAGACCTGGACTGCTTTACTTCCATCCACCCTCTTGAATAGAAATGGGTTTGGGCATAAGTGAAAATGAAAACTGGGATACAGTCATTCAGGATCACAGTCTAAAATTAAACAATCTTAAGATATGATCCGGCTATACACAGAAAATGTGTGTTTATATGAATGAATTTTCCAAATTTCTCACAATAGAACTGAGCGGTCTCTGGTCTCATGGGATAGTTCTTCTTATTTCCTGTTCCAGAAGTGTTCAGTTTAGAGGCAGAATCAGATTTTCAGTGAGGTCCGGGTTTCTACAGCAATACTGCGCTGAGCTGGCAAGGGCGAGTCAACAAGCTCAATCCATGTTCAACTCCAGAATCCTGCTGGCTCCAACTTCTCCCCTCTAAACCCTTAGACCACATAACTTCCTTTTCATGTAAACCCCAGACCACAGAACTTCCTATCCACCTGCTAGCCAGTTAAGTTTCATGCCATATAGCACTTCAGTACAAACCAGTACATACACCTCTGCATGCACCTCTCACCTGTGCTTTTCCAGGGCTTGAAAGGCAGACAGCCAGTGTGAAAGCAGTCAGTATCCTGTAATGTGCATAGAAAATAGGCTGAAAACCTTCTGATATCCAGGCTTATTACATAGAATCAAATACACATGGACAAATTAATTACTAGTGACACTTCAGTGTATTCCACAGTTTTGCTAACATGAATTTGGCCGCTGGAGAAGGAGTAATATAAATGTGGGCCAGATTCAGGACTCAGAGCCACTGACTCTGATGGTACTATGGTTTTATGCAACTGGGATTGAAACCAGACTGTACATGTATATGGACTAATCTAATTTTTATGACTCTCCATGCAGCAGCTGTTAAATGAACAAGTGTGCGATATTCAATAAAGTGATTTTGCCCCTCTCTGACACCTTTCTTTTGCAAAAATGAAAGCTTCTCTTCCACACTCTGCACGTTTTTCAGATGGGTAAACCAGAGCAAGGCCCTGCCTAAGCTCACAGTGCGAAGAGTTGGCAGGGCTGCAGATGTATCACGCAGGAGGTCCTGAATCCAAGCCAGCTGCTGCAACCGCTAAACCGCATTTCATCCGCAGGAGGCTCTATCTGAGATGAATCCATTTTCTTGGGGTCAGATTCTGCCCCTTTACTCAGTCTTGAAGGAAACGCACTGTGCAGGTCACCAGCTGCTAGAAGCTGTTATCTTCAGTGGAGCCTTCCCCAGGTAAGTCATCTAGTGGTCTATACTCAGGTCTCTATCCACTGCAACTGAAAGAAGAGGATCCCTCGCTGAAAGAGCCCTACACCTATTTTTGGAGCTCCTTACCTAGAGCATAAAAATTATTGCCAAGTAACCTCCCACTCCAAACATTTACTAACAGATAGAAAACCATGAAAGCACAGTCAGAAACTACTTTTTTTTTCTAGCTCCTGAGGATTTCAGTGTTTTACTGCTGATTTATATAAAACTTCGCAGTACCATTAGACCTACGCCTTGCTTATCTTGGACTGTAATTCTAAATGGCAATTGGATACAATACATTCCCACAAAAGCAGTACAGGAAGCAGGGGATATTTTAGGTAGCCTTAGTTCTACTACCCATGTGAACTGCCAACTTTCTCTCTTTAGAGCTGTCCCTGATTTCCAGAGTGCAAATTAAGCTGCCGAGCAAGACCTACAAATGCATGAGACAAAACCACACACAATGACCGACACATTACAACAAATTTGTTTTAAATGAGGAGACAGGGACAAGCTCTGAAAACGAAACATGAACCCTAAAATGGTTGTTCATAGTGCTGTGGAGACAGATTGCACTTGTTGGCACCTTTGAATGACAAGGAAAGGCAAAGCCTGCACAGTTTTCCTCAGAGTCCAGTGTAAAACATTCAAACTACAATTTTATCCATTTAGGCTTGCACTTAATTTATTGATTCCTCAAATCTTTTTGAAGAGATTTTAAAATGTGCACTTCTATAAAGACTGCTTTTTCTTTAAAGACTGCTATACTCACTTTGCATAGAGCAAAAACAGCACTGGGAGGGAATACAACAGGTTATAGCAGAAAACTGACATATGCAGCAACTGGGCTATGCTGCACATTGCTGCAGGACAGTGCACAATAACAAAATCCCCCATAAAACAGTCAGACAGAACTCAAACATTTTTAGACAGTTTTTAGTTTCCTTTTCTACAAGATGATATATTCTTTCCTCTTGGGGCGAGGGGAATGACCTTACTGCCTCATACATGTTCTGTCTTCACCCATGATCTCAATTTGCTCATTACTTTAGATCTAAAATCCCCTCAAGAATTATTAACAGACATGCAGCACAACCTATCAACACTATATGTAGCTGGTCACAGTAGCTTGCCCAGCAGGCAAAATATTTTAAACTAGTAATTAACTTCTGCAATAGTAACTAATTACTTCAATCAATCACTGTAGCCAGTGGGATCGTCGCTGCTGCAGTTCAGCACTCCCACAGATGTGCAGAGTATAAGCACAGATCAAGAAGGAACTCGTCAGAGACAGCTTTAATAACAGGCAGATCATCTTTCCCCACCTCTGACCATTGAGATCCCATCTCTTTGCAAATGGCTTTTACAAGTGGATTGGCATAATATGTCCCTGCCACAGCTATTTTCCAAGTAGGTTTCCCGTCAGTAAGTAAAGAAGTTTCATGCATACCACTTACCTTCTTAATCCTTGCATGTCCAAAACCGTTGGGGAAAGGTGGAAAAAAACCAGAGTCCGTGCGGATGAATAGCTAGAAAGTTTTCCAAACATTACCCTCTGCTAGCACTTCAGTTCCTCTGTCATTTATAGTCCAAAGAATGAAATGGCAAGTAATGGAGAAGATCGGGAGCCGTCTGTACCTCCTCAGACACTGGAGAGAATACAGAGAAAGCACCTGGTTTTGCTTAGTTCTCTTCTGTAATTCAGCATTAAACCAATTGGAGGAGGAATGTTAAAAATGAACACTTCATTTTCTAAGTATGTTAAACAATGCAAATGGGGGCCTCAGCCTGGGACAGCTGGTTTAGATTACAAAGCTCACCAACTGGCTAGACTCCTCACAACAACCTCGAGGAGCCTGCCAGGATAAAACACTAACAGCTTGAAGGAAAGCCTCTCCCGCTGCAAACTTCACAGTTAAATGTGCCTCAGAGCAGAGAGCACCGTTATTGGACAGAAACCCTTATCAAGGGACTGGAGAAGGGAAGGGATTGTTTTCCTTGCTCTGAGAACAAAAAAAACAGGCTTTTTTGGAGGCCTTCTAGCTGGTGTCCTGGACAATGAATATGCAACACTCGCTGCTCTGTGCCAATGGCACACTGATGAAAGGTCTGACCCTCTGGGAGGTGAATAACTCGAATTCATGATGATCACAGCTACAGGAACTATATTGCTTGGGGACTATTTGAAAACAGGAATAAACAAATTAAACATTCAAAGGAAAACAAATGGCTTGTCTGCAAACACTGGCCCTTTTTAAACTGACCCCATGCTTAAGGGAGCAGTTTATGATATAAAGTATTTCTTCAGGAAAACCATAACTTGCAGATCTTCAGTTATGACTGAAGAGGAAGGAAATAAAGTACTTTTTCAGGTGTTTTGCAACTTTGCCACAGGCAGAGCTTTAGTAGGTCAAGCAGAACATTTACAGGATGTGAAAGGTAAGCAATCAGATGCAGCAAAGATTACAGCAGATCCAAAGATGAACACTGAAATTAAACACAAACATGGACATTAAACAACTGCTTTAAATTTCTGTTGAGTGTCCCATTTGAGAAAACTCTCTATTTCTAAGGAACCTGAAATTATTATCATACATCTCTGTGCAACAGATTGAGAAACAAAAGTACAGTTGATATAACAGATAATAATAAAATTAGCCTCTAAGCATCAACATCCAGTTTGAGATACAAAGACCAAGCTGCTTTAGGGATGCTGAGCCCCCACAAGTTATATTGGAGCCAATGGGAAGCTCAAGAGCTTTATACCTTGTTGGCTGGCTGTAATTGTCCAAATTACGTTTCACAAATGACAGCACCAAGGCTCCGGGCCATTTCTGACTGTTCGTCTCTCAGTGACTTGCTTGCATCACTTGCACTGCATGGAAAATTAAACACTCACCTGGAATCATTCAAACAGTATCTATATATTTGCAGATAAACAAGAACCAATTTACTTACTTTAAATAAAGTTCCCAAAAAACCGAACAAAAACTTGCACAAGGAACTTCTGAAGAAGCTGCTGAGCATGTTGTGAGGGAGTTTTGTCGTGGGTCAGAAAACAGGCAAGAGAGGATAGAAAGCAAAGACCAGGAAAGTTTTCATTGTGGCAAATGTTTAACAGTGAGTATTCTCACTGCTCCATACCACCAGAGTTTCTCAATATACTTAATAACCTGGAGAGCTAACAGATCTAAGAGCAGCAGTGCTTACTGTATGCCAGAAGTGCGAAAATCTACCGAAACAATGAGAAACAGCTTTACAGGAAAGCAAATGCTTTGTGCGTCCAGCTGTGTGGATGAAGAGCTTGCTTCATATGATGATACTTCATTTGCTAATCCACTGAATTTTTCTACAATCACATGGTAAAATCATTGCACGCATGCCAGAATCACTGTATGAGGGCAGCACCAGTGTGCTCCCAAATAATTGCCTCAGAGTTCTGATCCATCAGCCAACTGGCAGAGGTGCTCCAGCCCTGGAGACAGGAGGTGAATCCAGATCTCACCACCTAAGGGGCTCCCTTAAGAAGAAATACTGTACAAATGTTTTGATTTTTTCCTGTCTCCATCTGACAGCTGGAGTGGATAAAAAACAGAGTATAAAAAGTATACCAAACCACAACCTGGGCTAGTTTACAGCATTGTGACTGGTTTTTTTTCCAAAAATAAAAGGATTTGATGTTGTTCTTAAGTGGAATTTCTGCAGTACCTTTCCATAACTACCATCAGTCACAAAAAATAGAGATGCAGCCACAGCCTTTTTGCAACTCTGTTTGGTATGAAGGGCTGCATAAAGGAAGGATTTTGTGGTCCATAAACCATCCTTTTGTTCACCCTATAAAAATGGACTATTCAATGCATCTTTCAACGCCCTGTGCTAACACCTTCAGCATTTATGCTTAAGATGGTGGCTAAACTTCATGGGTAGTGTTGGTCCCACTTCAGTGGTCTCAAATAAACCCTCCATGTTATAAAATCCTTTATTTAGATTAGCTTGGCATTGCCTTTGTCTTCATGACGACATGCAGAACTGTCCCCAGTATAAAATGGGGGTCTGTTAAATAACTATGTTCTCAGAGTTTGCTTTGTGCATTGCTAGGATTGAAACTATATCTCCAATTAAGACGTGGATTTTGAAAATGGTGTAATATATAATAAGGGGGACATAAACTGTGTTGTATAACTTTATTCTCTTTGGATGAGACAACTGCACATATGAATTGAGCCATGCTCCTGCACATAAAACACAGCATTGGATGAACAGGAGCACTCAGCACTGGAGAACATAATCTGACAGATTATAAATGGTAAAACAAAAGCTGTAAATAGGTCAGGGAACTTAAGAATAGTTAATTACACTCAGCACCCCTGAAGAGAAGATCTTCCTTGCAGAAACAAGTCCCTACCCTCTAAGTTTCACAACATTTTATCTCCTTTTTAAACTGATTTTGTTCTTACATTTCTCCAGAACTACATCTGTCAAACACCATTCTTGGATGTTCTTGTCATTTTTTAAAATTACCCCACTCTGAACATTTTCAAGAATATTTTCAAACTGTGAGAAGAGTCAAACCATGCAAGTCAGTATGGTGGTAGGTCTCTGAGCCCAAAGTCATTCTACATGCCAAGTCATTGACATCTTTTACCCAGCCACACATTCCTTCATTAAAGGAATTTTACAGTAACTGACACTTTAGGCCCTACATGTCCGAGTTTTAGACACTAAAACCATTAATTTTGCTCCTAATAAATCTTATAGAACTAAATGTTTTACTAGAAAAAATGACCACTCAGAGCAAAACTGCTGGACACTTGCAGAAACAACTGTGTTTTGATAGCATCTAAACTCCATGAGATTCACAAGCTGAGCTTTTGCCTGACTGTGGAGATTGAACTAAGTGTTCTTGGAGACTCCCAAGTAAGCAGTCACATGTTTATGTTACACGACAGGCAGTGATTTGACATATACACATCTTATCCTACTGCCACATGAATACCAAGCACATGGGAAACATGGTCTCAAACCCTAATTTTGCCTGACAAAGAGTTGGGCTCAATTTCTTCCACCTCCCAGGAAAGAATCTCAGTTGCAAACTCCTGGTGTTTAGGGAGGGATCCCTATGATTTTTCAAAGACTATCTTAGATTATCAGCTAAGGTCTGCGTCGTTCACTGTTTGAAATTATAACTGCCATCTCATTACATGAATGATGCAATAACCTGTTCCAGATGGCTCTGGCCTGAAGCTCAAAAGCACAGCACTACATATATTTTCCTTTCCTAGCCAAACATAACACAAGCTAGAATTAACAGTGAAAATGAACACAGTATGTAATTGTAAAGACATCAGTAGTGCTAATTAAAATGTTCTGGGAATGTAGGGCCTGAGATGTTGTGGTGTGTTGATCTGTGGCTCATAGTACAATTTTTAGGAAGGAGAAAATGTAACAGTTCATGTTGTGCTGCCATCTCTTGGGGCTCAGCTGCCTCAGTGTGGTACAGTTCCCACCTGCATGAGATATCCATGCAAAACAGAGTCAATACAGCACCCCTTCCTTTCTCCTGTACAAAGATGTCACCTGTCCGTCTGAGGCACGTGTTCCTTTGGGCAGAGCATACTGCTGATATCACTACTTCCAAAGAGCAGCATGCTGAGCCCCACTGCAGTGTTGTACCAGGTGGTCTCACAGTGCCCAAGCACATGGAATAAACACCTAAAGTCTTTGGTTTACTCTAACTCTACATCTTTGTCTTGGTTTCAACTGGGATTAATTTAAACCACACCACCCCATAGCTGTACTCTCTTTACAGGTCTGTGGTCACTCTGATTCCAGTTTCTAACAGCCAACTTCTTTTAGGAGAGAAATTACCAGTGGAAAGCTCAGGCATCACTGGATCCATTCTGAAATGCAACAACTCTAAACAACTAGTCTAATGGACTAGTATCTGACTCCCCTTCATTGCTTTGAGAACTTGTCCCTTTAGATAAGGAGTATTAGGATGTAGCAGGTACATACCAAACCCCAAACAGTTTAAAACAGCCCAGTGAACTGCATCTACTGTAAGACAGAACTATTTCAGGGATATTCCCTTTAGTGACATCAGGTTTGATGTTTATGATCACCTGTTTAGCTGTAGTACTTTCTAGGACAGTCTAAGAAGACGCCTGAGGCAAAAAAGAGTAATATTCTTGGAAAAATTCTTCAGTATTGTTCAGGGTTTTTTTAACCCAATAAAAATAAGGTAAACAAGCAAACTAAATGATTACTGTACTTTCTCAGGAAAAAAAAAAGAAAAAAAAACCCCACCAGATCCTTTCACAGCATTTTTGGTGTATGTGACAACTTTCAGCAGAGAGTAATAATTAGTAGTAGTAGTAGTTTGCAACAGCCTGCAACATTTTTCTTGAGTTTTCCATCCTTAGATGACTGACATTTGTAGTTTTAAAATATTTTCCTGAAAAAAAAGTATCGAACATCATCCTGTACCTAAAGACAAAAGATGTACTTGAGAACTCCCATCTCCCCTTGCTTGCTCTGAGTATCCAAGAACAAGGTACTCCAGCTCGCTGTTCATATTTTACTTCTTTTTCTGTTGAAACTCAGTATAGCTGTGGTAACTGCAGTTTGCATTTTGCCTGAAACTAGACAGATATTTTAGTTTGTTTTTGTTTATTTTGTAAGATTGACATGTACATAAACTGGGCTGTAGCTTTCTTTGCATTTTTTGTCAAATGGTCTAGACAATGTGGTCGAAAACAATGCTCTTTAATCTTGTGACAAAATGTTTACCAGTCCCTTTTAAAAGCAAGCATAAATTCTTTATGGCCCATTTCAGCTAATAATGACCTTCCATAAATAAAGACCTAAAACTCTTAATACTTCTGGAGCAAGACTAAAGTCTGTTTCACTGTTGGAGTGAGCCAACATTCAGTCTTCGCAAGTGCCTGGGATATATAAACCATTGGGCGCCAATTACGACCAGACAGTTAAAAGTCTGTACTAAAACCTTCCTTAGAAATATTCAGGACTGATTTATTTTATGCTAAAATGCCTCAAGACTGGTGTGTCTTTCACAGTTTCCCAAGCCCTTTACTAGCACAAGCACCACACTGGGCACATCTGGCACAGCAGCTTCAGGTGGCACCTTAGAGCAGCTGACTGGAGACAGTGGTTCACCTTACTGGCTAACTTGGCAGCTTTCCCTGGCTGCTGGGCATCAGTGCCAGTAAAACATCAGCTTTACCTCTGCTTCCTCGGCTCCCAGGTACTTTTATTCCACCACATGGAACTTATATTTTAGGTGGGTTTTGGTATTTGGGGTTGGTTTTGTTGTGATTTTTTTTTTCCCCAGATGTAGTTGGGCATCCTTTCTCCTTTTTATTCTGCTTTGGCAATTCACTTTGTTTTTATCCAGAGCAAAAGACCAGCCACTGTAGCATTGAGCATAATCTGTGTTTTCCATTGAAACACTTCAGGCTCTGAATAAACCCAAACAAGTCTGTGGAAATGCCATCTCTCAACAGGGGTGTTTGAATGTTCACAAGTATGTGCACTATTTTAGTAAGGGCACCTGCCAGAACCCTGGTGATGAATCTGAAGTAGAAAATATTTGACATCAACCCTCTCTTCCAGAGCTTCTCTTCTTCCAAGTGGTGGAAAACATTCCCTTTTTAAGCATGCTTCACTCTCATAGGTGAATGAATACAATATAAGCAAAGACTCTGGCTTCTTCTTCCAGTAAGATGCCTAGCACATTTTTGGGTCTTTTCCCTATCTTAAGATTTTTGGGGTTATATGTTATCCAAATATAGGAGTGGCAGTAAGTTTCCCTATGAGAAGAGAAATAATTTTGACTATATACTTTCTCAACTGCTTTCCTAATCCCAGAAGACATTTATAAATATTTGTCTTCAATTTAAGAACTCCTACACTTAATTTACTTACTCCCACAGCAGGGATTACACCATTTCACAAATTACCTGTTTAGTTTTGTGACCCAACCATGCTGTTCATAAGATTTGGCTATGAAACTGGATGGTAAACATGATGTGTGTTGTCTGTTTGCTTTCAGACTCATTATTCACTGCTCTGCAGCATGCTGAATGTAGAAATTCCACTCAGCAGGGATGTACTCCCATTTCCTAGTTGCGCTATATGTGCTGCAGAGCTTACAAAGTCTTGGAACAGGATGCAGTTTCTAACAGAGAGTGTTTTGTTTTCTTTTTTAACCTGCTGGCCTTTGCCTTGAGTTGCATTGGTTGCCACAGTAGGAGCTGGGCAGTACCAGGAGCTCCCTGCTCAGAAGCAGCCTGGTCATACCCAAGGCTCCCATCCATTCAGGAATTGTGGGGTACCAGAACCTCAAGCAGCAATGTGAAAAGTCAGTAGAACTAGACCCATCTGCCAACAGAGGCACTCTGAACAGAGCCCATAGCCAGAGCCTGATAAATCAATCAGTCCCCATTTTGTCCACAGTTCCATAACAAAATTCAAGAAGTTGAAGTTGTGCCAGATAAAGAAAATAGAAAAGAACAGAAACTCTGACAGGTTAAATGTGAAAAACAGAAAGCCAGGCCAAGAAGGTTTGAGAAATAAATCATAAGAAGCATAAAAGCTAATAATAAATTCTTTTTCAGACACACCAAGAGCAGGAAAACTGCCAAACAGTCTGCAAAGCCAACAGATGAACAAGGTATAAAAATAGTGCTTATAAAAGATAAAATCACTGTAAAAGGTGAAATGTTTCTTCTTCATCTCCATTTGCTAGAGAAACTTCAAGAGATTACCACAGCAGAATAAAAAAAAAAAAAAAAAGAAAAAAAAAGAAAAAAAGCAAAAACAAACAAACAAATCCAGCTTGGGAGGATATGGCTAAATTGAAATGCCAGCTGGAGAGACTGTAGAACAAATCAAGAAAATAAAGAAAAAACATTCAGAACATCAGAACTCAATGTTTAGAAATTAAGTATTGTTAACTGAATTAAATATGACCATTTGCAACAGCTGAATTGTTTATCTGAAGCGCAATCTCTCACAAAAATTGTCTTGGTGCTAGAAGAAGAGCAACTACCAAATACAATCCAGTATTTCACAGGTTTATATATAATGGTTAATAAAATACAGAACAGTAAACCCAAAATATCTGGAGATTAGTAGCACAGCACAGGAGATAGTGAAATTCAAGAAGAATTCCATCATGGAAAGGGTTGTTAAGCACTGGAAGGGACTGCCTAGGGAGATGGTAGAGTCATCATCCCTGGGGGTGTTCAAGAAATGACTGGATGTGTCACTTAGTGCCATGGTCTAGTTGATGTGTTGATGATCTATCAAAGGTTGGACTCTATGGTCTTAAGAGTCTCTTCTAACCTTAATGATTCTGTGACCTTTTAGGCATAGATTTTCTTGGAGACTGTCCTTAAGAACCACATATCTCAGAAAAATAGCTCTGCTCCATGGTACAGACATTTATTTTTGCATTTACTCTAGCTCCGTGAAATTGAAACCGGCTCTAGCCAACTCCATTTGAGTTTCTAGTGAAAATCTTTCATGAACTATATTGCCTAGTCCCATTTGGCCAGGGTAGTGAAGGCTTCAGGTTGCCAGCAAAGCATCAGGCTATTTAAGTACCTGTTCAAGGCAGTTGGAACCACTGATTCAGTTCAGGAGAACATGAGAGCTAGAGTGCAACAGGCTCCCTGAATCTTCAGCCCTGCCTACCGGGCAGGTTCTGGGAAGTTGCTGTTCTGTTGAGTCCAGTAAGGACAGAGGTACCACCTGCAACCCCTCTGCCTGCAGTGGCACTCTGCAGGTCCTTCATCCAGAGCTCCCAGCAGACAATGATGCTATTCAGTCTGCACTTGGGGCCAGAAGATCTGGCAATCCTAGTTATGACTCATTCATTTTCGCTAGAATCCTGTACTCCTCAAATTTTTGTAGTTTCATAATAAGCCTTCTCTAAGTTAGCTGAAAACTGTTACATCTGTTACTGCTCCTATTGTCAAAAATAAGGCAGTGTTCTGTTTGCCTTCATTATTATTGGCACCCACCACTTAAGCATAGAGCGCAGTCTAAATATTTTCCAAATCTATTTCCAGGAAAAGTTTCAGCTTCAATTACTATTTTTCAATGCTCCAGTCTGACGCTGCTCGTCACACACACAGAGATACACACACTCACTTGATTAGAAGGTATAAAACTGAAACTGATTTATTTAAAAAGGTTTGACTCTATTATATAGTATTTCTATAAAGGCCAGGGACTAGGGGAGAAAGATGACACCTGTCCCCATCCCATTGGTCAAGACAACTGTCCATCAGCTGTCCACATCTCTAAGAAGAGGAATGAAAACTACTTTGAAGTTATGATAAACATTTGCTGGTGTTTACAGACTAAAGCGTGAGAAGAAACCCAAACTATGAAACTGTGAAACAGAAGAGAAGGCGGAAAAATCAGGGTGACACCAGTCTACCATTCAAACCACTTTCTTTACTATAGTTTTACTCCTGCTACAATTCAGTGTTGTATCCATGGTATGGCATGCAAACCAAAACACATAGGTGAACCAGTATCAACTCGGTAATTTGCTTGTAGTTCTGAAAATACCCTTTTATTACAAACAAAAGCATCACTCAAATACTTTAATACCTTATAACAATAAAGAAAAGTACTGCAGGAGATAAGGAAACAGTTTTACATAAAGGTTAATTTTACAATCTGTGGCTGGCTTTCTCCATGACTATCTGAAACCTGAATCCCTTATTTCCCTTTCTCTGTGCAGCTTCTTGGACACCTGCACCCAAACAGCGTCTGGATCACTCTCATTATCTCTATTCTCCTGAGAAAGTGACCTTATCACTCTCTACAACTACCTGAAAGGAAGCTGTAGCCAGGTGGGAGTCAGTCTCTTCTTCCAGGCAACCAGATGAGAGGACAGCAGCCTCAAGCTGCCCCAGGGAAGGTTCAAGTTGGAAATCAGGAGGAATTTCTTCACAGAAAGGGTTGTCAAGCAATGACACTGTGCCATGGTCTAGTTGACAAGGTATGCTCGGTCAGATCTTGGACTCAATGATCTCAGAAGTCTTTTCCAACCTAATGGATTCTGTGAAATAATGTTTGCAGCTTACATCTCTTGTACTTGCTCCCATTTAGGAACTAATACTCTAATCCAACTTCTTATCCCTGATTTACTCAAAACTGCTACTGCCTCTTACTGTTGCTCTATTTACATCCAGTTGCCACTTTGTTGCTTAGGCTAATTATATTTTTGTTGGTAATACTACACAGTGTGCTAACTGTTCAGGAAACTCATGGATTCAGTCTACCTAACCAGTACAAATGAGTGTAGCTTTATTTAGTTCTAAAAATCCAGCTGCCTCTGCCAAACTTAATGTGGGCTTCTGTCTTTCTTTGCAGCCTTGAAAAGGTCAAAATCATTTTGAAAACCTTAGAATAGCCTTAGCTCTCTGGTAAGTTAGATTGAAGCATTATAACTCTTGGGCTTTCTGTTCTCAAAGGGATGTGTTTAACAGTGCTTCTTGTTCTAGGGAGTCAGATGCCGCCACTGGTCAGTTTTTACTAACTCAAAATCAACCATCTGACTTTGCTCACCTTGTAGGAGAGCCTTAGCATAAAGCTGCCAAATGACAAAATATGCACCATTTGGAGTGGTGCATTAGGTACAAATTCCTGTACTACACTGTACATTAGATACAAGTGGTTGTACTATAGTGCTGGCTAATAGCTGCTATTTCATAAGTGACATGAAATAAATAGTTCCTAGGCTGTCTCAAATCTGTAAAACCTCCTTGGCCTGTACTCCCATTTCTGATCATGCTGCAATTCAATCCATCTTGCACGACCATCTGGAAATTCACTGGGGGGAAATGCAGGCAGCATCTGATGTCAAAAATGAAAACTTTGGGGTTAACCGCATAGTACTGCCAAGAGACCCTTTACCTTTGTGATACTGGCTGATACTCAAACAGCATCCAGCCAGCTCTCCGAAGAGTTAGATGTCTTTTACAGTAAGGGAGATGGAACTTTCCAGATTGTTGGTACAAGGGGCAGCTCACAGTAATTTGTTTCCCTGACACCATTGGTCTGAAGTCTGTCAGTGCTTGCTGCAATGCCACATATCACAGGGCTTCTAAACTCTCTTCTATCAATAACTGGCAAAACCCTCTAATTACAGTTGACCGTAAATCAAATATTATAATATTTTTTCACTTTTCCTACAGACTATAGATTGAAAGAGGGTAGGGTTTGATTAGATATTAAAAAGAAATTCTTGGCTGTGAGGGTGGTGAGACATTGGAACAGGTTGCCCAGAGAAGCTGTGGATGCCTCCCCTGAAGTGTTCAAGGCCAGGTGGGATAGGGCTTTAACAACCTGGTCTAGTGAAAGGTGCTCCTGCTTATGACAGGGAGTTGGAACTGGATGATCTTGAAGGTCCCTTCCAAACCAGGCCATTTCACATTCTTAACAAAAATACCAAAAACCCAGCAGTGTATCAATACAAGCAATAAGACATGAATTAACTGCAAAGCTTTCATGAGGTATGTGATAACGTGAAATACTTACAAGGCAAGCATCTTCCATTCTGTCTCTTCTGCTTTAGCCATCAGTCACTCCTATACGTAAGTCCAGATTGCCTGCCTTATTGGTAACTACTTATGTAAAATGGTCAAGAATGACAAAAAAAAACAACAATAAAATGCAGGGGACTAGTACTTGGTAAAAAACCCAGTTATTTCTACACTAGTCACTATAACGTGTGAAATTATATTGCTGTGACTAGCTGGTGTAATGCAGGAAAGTTTAAGTAAAAAAAAAAAAGCAAAACAAAAACCCCCCAACATTCCACCCCCCAAACCCCACACCGTGCATTCCTTTACAGTGGCAACTAGAAAGATCAACCAGTTACTTCCTTCTCTTTGCATGGAATGCAGGATAAGCAAAGAATAGCAAAAAAAAAGTCTAAAGAGAAGAATGGAAAACCCTAACCTTCATTCTCCCCCCTTCACATCAAGCTTGTAAAATGAATCTGTTACTAGAATTCTGTTACCTTTCCACTAAAGATAACTGACAGCTTGTTAGACCAAAACTAGGAGAACCAGACACCTTTTTTCCCTTGCAAAAGCCACAGAAAACAATCACATTAAATGAAAGGATGAAAAATTTCAACTGCTCCACCTTTTTCATAAATTCCAGAGATTTTTTTTTCCTCATGCTGCTGTGTGAAAGAACCACACAATTAACAGGACAGACTACATGAGTCACATATGTACATGTGGGAAACTGGTAAGGCAACTATATAGGGAACAGTTATCAAGAACAAAGTAAACACAGAAGAAAAATTAGAGGAAAGAAATACATCTACTAATCGTTCAGTGAAAACAAAGCTTGAATGTTTGTAATGGTCTGTGAAACATTCAAAGAAGGAAGAAGGAAACAAAACAATGAAATTATTCTACCCTTTTCTGCACAGAAGTACTGCCTAGAACACAGAGTCCAGCTGATTTTTAACAAAACATCAAAACTCACCCAATGTACCTGTGGAATGAGCCTTAGAACAGAAACCCCTAGGCCATGAATATTTTCTCCATAGTTCAAGAGAGCTCACCTCCTAGGACTTAAGGACTGAAGCCTTCTGTATCTCTGCTGTAGAAGATTTTCTTCTCCATCAAGCTTAATGAGAAACTCTGAAGTTCTTCATTACCTGTGCTTGGTATTAAGTTTTCCTCTTCAAACTCACAGCTTAGTGTATAAATGGAAACTATTTACAGCATGCAGAAAAAAATGGTCTTAATATGTTTTCTTTATTGGCATTTAGAAAGCTTCCTGGAAGAGAAATGTGTACATATTAAGTTCTCTGCAGTTAAAGAAGAAAATAAAGCATAAAAAAAGTTAAGAACTACTCAGTATCTTCAGAGAATAGTGAGCAGCATGACTCCATTTGTAATTTACAATATGTAAGTAACATAATTTTTTAAAACTAAACATTTCCTTCTGCTTTGGCTCACCAAAAGGCAATTTTATTGCAAAGCAACTATATATCATTAAACAGACATGACTACAAGACTGAGAGAGATTGCACAGAAGCCATCTGATTTCAGTTTTCTTTATAATTGCTATAGAGAAAAAGAAGGTAGCTGTTCCACTCCAGTTTAAATGAAGATGTACATTTGAAGTACCTAACTGCAATATTCTCAGCTGAGGTAAATTGAGATTCTCGTTACATTTATTACAAACCACAGAATTTACTTTGGTAAATATGTGGCTGCTATCTTTTCAGAAATCAAACTGCCAAACTGTCCATAATGGGGTAAAAAATTTAAAATCAAAATCCAATATGGCAGGTCAATCCAGTTATGAATTTGCCAAGTTTTCCATGAACCACTACTGTACTGGAGAAAAGGGTTCCAAACAGCTCTTAAGGTAAGTACATCAATTAAAAAAACCTTTGCTAGGTTTCAAGGCAACAAAAGAAATTCACTATTTGACCTCTATATAAATAAATGCAAAGATTTCTTGCATTATTTTGGTTGATTCTGTACAAGTTCAGTAATTAATTTTATTTAAATATAACTTTTACAACAATTTCATCTAGGACCTTAATGAAAATGAAGGAGGTTGACAGTTCTAATATAGAACTTCCACAACAGTTATCTTAACACTGACTTAACAAGAAGAGGCATATAAAAAGACTTAGAAATTACACATTTCAAACTGAAGATGTTTATCTCAGATTCACTATGAGGATGACTCTTATTCTTTAGTATGCAACTTCATTCTTTACCTGCTAAACAAAGTGTACAAGTTATCACAGCAAAATTTACAGAATAATTGACTTTGGCCTTGGTTGTACAAAGACCTATTTACACATTTGAGATAAGCAAGCACCCTCCTCCCTTTTAATTCTATACATGTGTGCAAGCTTTAGGTCTATATCTGATCTACAAAATCTTGCAAGATAAAAAGTCTCAAATATACACCTTGGACCATTAGAGCACAGTGTCTTTATATATGCAAATGTATCATTTGCTAAATTACCCACTCTTCACATGGATGTGAAGCCTCACTTCCATAGTTAACTCCTTGGTGCTGATGGGTTTGACTGCTGAAAAGAGCTGTTAAGTCTGGGGGGGGCGTACATCAAATCACTGTGCAAAGAGATCAAGGTGCCTCAAATTGCCCCCAAATGCAATCAAACTTGTAAATAAAGAGATACATGTCCAAAAGTACATTAAACAAACACCATTAATTGGGTGTTTTATGTATTTTTTTTAGTTTTAGTTCTTGAAGAGATCATTTTAATGAAAAAACAGATCTCAACACCGAAGAGTTAATGCTGTCTATGCATATCTAAAACAACCCAGTATACCTAAGGTTTAAAAATCCTTTAATTTGTCTTGTGACAATCTAGCAACAAGATAGATTTTTTTCTCAGTTAAATATTTAACCCACACCCAAAATGAATGCCTGCTACACAGAAGGCAATTATTCACTTCACCATTAGAATTTCTGAAGCACTGATAAGTTTGTAAGTACAAGAAAAGCAAGGTACAATTGCAATCAAATACATAACTTTTTACAGAAGGCCTCATTGTGGTAAACTATATACAACATAGTGTTCTCGTTTTCCTTAAAGTGCTACCATCATCATACTGATACAAGATCATCTATTGTTTTAGGAGGTCTTTTAATACAGAACCAGCACTGGCATCAGGGGACACTGGCAGTGGTGTAAAAGTCGGCAATGCATCAGAAATAGGTTTCATAAGCAGATGTCCAGAACTATTAGCTGGTGTGATGAGAGGCACTGCTGCAGATCGAGGTGCTAAAAATGGATTTGCATCTGGTCTTCTACCCATTCCTGCGACTGGAGAATCTGGAACATAATAAAACCCAAATCAACAATGAAAACACTTTGTTTAAAAGCATTCCTAAATCTATCCAATTTTTCAGCATTTGTTCAGAGAGATGTTCTAAAATTTCTTGTTATTTCTGCAACATGTAAGCCCTTGAAAATCTCCTTGCCATGGACTGCAGATACCCTCAAAGACTTTTATTGTCTCTGACTACTCTCACAGAACCATAGAATCATTTAGGTTGGAAAAGACTCTTAAAATCAAGTCCAGCTGTTAACCCAGCAATGCCAAGTCCACCACCAAAATTCTGTAACAGCTCAAGCTACCCAAAACAATGTGCACATCTGACAGGCAACATGAATACCCTTAGCAGTTCACTTTACTTTTGCAATGCCAGACATGAAGTATCTGTCACGCTGACTCCAGCACTGTGCAGAGGTGTAAGGGCCCTGGCACACGCACTACAATGCAGAACACAGGAAGGTTTCCCAACACATGGCATCGCTTCCCCACGATTAGCCCCAAGAAAACCCCCATAAATAAACAGCACTTTGTAACATCCAACTACTTTAGGTGAATCGAAAGAAGATTTTTTAGCATCTCTATCTCTGTACACACATATAATATGTAAGGGTTTGCGGTTCAGGGTTTCTTGTTTTTATTTTCTTTTGAGTTTACAGCTGTTTCAAATCAAACGAGCTTCTGAAAACCAACAGGCCTATATTAAGGTGAAGTTTTAAACACATGTAAAAAATTAAGAACAATTTAGACCAGTTAAATTGAAGATTTGAATCCTAAATTACTTAAGACAAAAAGTGCATTAATTTAACACACATAATATAAGTCGAACTGTTCTCTGTCTTAGAAAAATTGAAGTCAATACTCCTGCATAGCTTACAGAAATTTCATACCTTAACTGATTTTATTTTGGTCCTCTCTGAGCAACCAGGTTCTACACATCAGAGAGACACTGCAAAGTTTTATTACTTGCATTCTTCACTTGCTTCAACACAAGGTGATCAACAGGGATGCTGAAAATCTGAACTGAGTTCACTGCTACACCAAACAAAGTTGTCTACACAACAACTGTTTGGCTCTTAACAGGTGCTGTTAAATCCTTCCCACATCAAAGGGAATTTGGTCCCCCTAATCTTCTGTATTGAGGGTTTAGTAAGTGAGTTATAGATGCAGTGGGAAGGAGAGATAGGAGAAGGATTGAAAAAAAAGACAAAGTAGGACATGGCTGGGGAGAAGAAATTAAGTTCATAATTTACAAGTGAGGAAGCACAGAATCATTAAAATACTCTTGAAAATTCTACCCTTAGTTATTTAGGTTCTTTGTAAAGATTCAAATGTTACCTTGCATTTGACTGTTGGGTGGAGTACTGCTGATTTTGCCAGTTCCTGCTGCTCCTAAAGGTTTCATGTGATGAACAGAGAGCTTGGGTGGGGGAAGGCTTGGGCAAGATTCAGTTTCAAGGAATTTCACGAACAGTTCTGAAAAAGACTATAAGAAGCTACTAGTTATCATATTTATTGATGCTCTGGTGTAAAGCACTAAGTCAAAAATACACATACACATAAAACAAAAAGCTGTCAACAGCCTGCAATCCATTTTGTACTTGTACTTAGTAGTAAACAGTTCTCAGTATGTGACCATGAAATTTATTTTTAAAATATACTCTTTCTTGTTGTCTCATTAAGAGGCATTTATATAAAATCGATAAACTCTAAAGGTAACACACGTACTCCTACCATATTCCATTATTGATTCAAGCCAGTTATTTCAAGAATTCTATGCTATTACCGACATCACAGTATTTCCTTAGTCTTTGCTCAACCAATCTCTCCTTCAGAAACACATAAAACCCAATCTTTTCTCTTAAAGCCCGTGTATGCTTTATTTCATAATGAATCCCAAATAAAGGAAGCATGGAATGATTAAGGTGTCAGCAGCATGATAATATAAAATTTGGCTTAGTAAAGCATGTACTATTCACAAAAAAGCATTAATTTTTCTCTTTTACTTCTATAGTTAATCAGACCACAGCCCTTTAGTGGCCTATGTGCCCGCACTATTTTAGGGGGAAAAAAAACAATCCCTACACTTCAAGATGATTTACAGGAATCCATTCTCAACAGTTCTAGCTCAACTGAGCAAAAAACCAAAGTCAATCCAAAAATTCCAATCCCCCAGTACTAGGTCCTTGAGTACATTATTTACTGGCCTGCAAAACGGAAAGTTCCACAGATAAACTGCTCCCGTGGATTGTGCTATGAGATTTGTTGCTTTACAGTACTTGAAAACTTAAAATATCAGTTTTGTATGCTGTACATAAAAGGCACTAGTTGCAGCATCTGAAAAAGCTTTTCAATTTAAATTTAAAGGACATATGGGAACACAGTCATCAAAATACGTCATGGTTTTCTGTACTGTTGAGTATTGTGGAATTCCATACTCCCACATATATTTAACTTCCAGCATTCATAGTTATGCAAGATGAAGTCCAAACTGTAAGAACAGTGATGCCAGGAACCAGTGGAACAGTAACTGTCTTCTGTATTAGCCCAAGACTTATCACTGTATAATTTTCAATGTATAAATACTTCCTTAGTGCAGGAAAAAACGTTTTGCCAAAGCAGTTGCACAAAACAATTAACACAAGATACAGCAGCATCAGTAAATGAAGCTCAATATACTGATGATCCAAACATGAGCATTAATATATAACTTCCCCATTTTTCCACTCAAACCAAGAGAATGAATGATTAATTCTTACACTATTAAAAATGTTCTGATGAGTTGGTCTCAAAGGTGTACTAGGAACACTCTTTGACCCAGCACCTCCACCAAGCCAGCCAGTCACCCATCTCGTAACTCCTCTTTGCTCTTCAGATAATAACTAGAGAAGTATTTCAAGAAAACAAAGTTAGGAAACAACCAAAAAAAAGCAGCACATAGAAGAAAGTCAATAAATACGAGCTGCAATGCCACATAACAAGGCGGCACTCTTAGAGATAAATAAAAACTTTTATTTTTGTCAAAACCATATTCTCCGCCTCCCAAAGACAGGCAGTCTAAAAACCTGGCTCTTTATTTTAAAACAGAAGCCTCACATTTTTCACAATAACTACTGGTACATATATAATAGACTTACCTTTCTGTAACCGATACATTACAGCTACCCTACACAACAGCACCAAGTTAAATCCTTTCCTTTCTGCATTAGCATTCCTCAGCAAAATCAAATTACCCTATTAAAACAATGTTACTGAAAGATTAAGATCATATAAAAAACATAAAAAAGTCCCACACAGAAAAAAGGCGAAACGAAAGAAGAAAAAACACACTTTCCCCACAAAATGTGCAGGGACAGTTACATTTAGTTCAGCAGCAAGCCATTCTATTTTCAGGTAAGGATACTGGAAAAAAAAAGGAAAAAAAAAAGGTAAAAAAGGGGAAAAAAAGAGAAAATAATAAAAAAGAAAAAAAAAGAAAAGATAAGAAAAAAGAGAAAAAAAAAAAAGGGAAAAAAGTGCCTAGTTTTCTGCAAAGTATTACCTGATCAAGTTCCTCCTTTTTCAGTCCCAAGATACTTCCCATTAACCTCAACACTTCAGGACGTTTAGTTTTTGGAGTATGAAAATGTCCAATAAAGAGATTTCTCATCAAAAGTCTGCAGAATAAAAGAAGGTACTTATACAAGCTGCTATTGTGTAACAGCTGATACCATAATATTGATGCATTTATTCCGCATACTCTTACCTAATTTACAGTAGTACAAATAAACACATCAAATACAAATAACTAAAAGGTACCTCACCAATTTCCTCTTTCTGTAAGTTATTACATTTCTTACACAGTGTTGATTTGGACAGTATTATCAATATTGTATGCAGTAAGGCAAAACTGAATGGTAACATAAGCAAATTTGGATGTACATACTACAGTCAGGGAAAATGTTTGTTCTATGATCTTGATTCAGGAGAGCATTTAAAAAGAAACCTCTGTGTAGCCCCAAACCAAGACGTAAGGAAGGTGACAAGGGAGCCCATCTGCCTATCCCTGTTTCAGTTCTGTTGGAGAAGAAAAAAAATGGACCAAGGAAGAGATTTGCATGACATCCAGGTGATGCAGAAACATGAAATGGCTTGCTGTTCACAGCTTGAACTTTATAAAATACGTTCATTAAGAACTCATTTCCATTTGCAGAGCTCATGCTACAGAAGTGCATTTCTACTTTAGAAACATATCAGTGAGCCAAAGTCACATATCTATTGGTTTTACTAATCAAAATTACTATTTATAACCACCAAGCAATTGCAAAATGTCAAAATAATAAAGGTGTAATTACAAGACAACATACAGAAGTACTACTCTTGCAACTCTGAGTGCCACTTCTACATATTGAGAGGAATAAACCCAAAAACTTTGACCAAATCTTTCATTAAAGACTTACTTGTCAACTTTTCCTTCTGTGCTGTTCATAAGGTTCATTAATTTATTTTGTACATCTTCTAACATTTCTCTTCTGATCTCACCTATAAATGTAATGTCACAGCAAAAGAAACAACAATCAAAATTTTGAAACATTGTTACAAAATTTATCAGTAATACATACCTCCATAAATATTGCTATGGTGCTTTTAAATAAAAAACGAAACCATAAAATTGATGTGATTTTTTCATAAAAAGGTGTCAACTTAGTGAGTCATTGCTATTCAAAACCACAAGCTGAAATTGCAGGAATGATACTCAAAGCTGAAGTAGAGGAACACACATTAGGTCAATCCACTGCAGAAGGTCTGATGAACTGCTCTTTTCTATCTAAATAGTACAGAACTGGAAAAAAAACCTCTTAATCAAGATCTGTAGTCCTGTGCTGGCAAGCTTTTTCATAATGACCACACTCCATGCTGGCATCAGGTCTTCTTGATCTCAGCCCTTAACCTCCAATATTACCCAAGTCCAGGCATTCTGTGTACCCTACTATCAGGCTGCCACAGCCTTTGACGCACCAAGGAGTTCTCAAGATTCCTAGATGAATTACTGGCTAGCAGAGCAACATCAGGAGCTTGTTGAGGGTTTGTGCTGCTTGGACTTTTCCCACTCCTGTGACTGATGCAAGCTCTGGAAACAGCACGCTGGGATGCACTAATGCATTGCAGAAACAGCGTTGTGCTTCCTAATTCAGTATACTGGCAAGAGAGGCAGGCATATGCAAGATTACCCATACTTTTGGGAACAAAAACATGAATGGAAGAGATGAAATGCCACACCTACTGTGAACTAAAAATAAGACTGAGAGAAAAACAGCAAACACTCCAGTCAGGCATCGCGGCCTGCAAGCTGAATAAACAGGCCAGAACTCTAAGTCAATGAACGTGAGATGGCCTAAGACCATAAAGACTGCAAAACTGCAATTTCTCACCAAACTGGAGTTCTGCAAGATCCTGCCTCTGAAGCCTAATAAAAGTACAATTAAGCCTGATTCACACACAAAAACTTGACAAATATACATATATAACATGGACTGTCCATGTGAAGACCAACTCTACCCTACAGATATAAGCAGACAGGATGAATGTTTTTTTTCCCTCTTCCCTCTATGAGGTTTAATGCTTACCTCCAAATCCTTTGGAAAAACTGCTGATCAACTTAGTTTTTAGCAATTTTTGGGCTCACATTAATTAAAAATGCTTCATTAAGTAGCCACAAAAGATACACCTTTATCTATCTCGTAGCTGATTTCTAAAAAGCCTCAACATCTTTGTAAGAAAATGACTTTTATGAATTTTTACAACCTTCAAATAATCTGTGGTGCATGGAAAGGATTCCACTCATTTCCACAACTGTCAATCTTTAGTAAGTGCATGCCGCACCTATGTTGACAGAACACGGTTCTCAATTAACACCAATAATTCCATGAGAATTCACAAAGAGATTTTGCATATATACACATCAAAGAGTCAGTCTGTGAAATGGGTACAACCTAGAATGTCCTGTTCAAATACTCCACATCTTTATACGAACATTTTACTTCACAAACATGAATTTTAAGGAGTACAAAATAGAACAAACTAACCATTGTCACGCCGGGGAGGTTATTATTCAAGGAACACACACTCCTCATTCAAAGAAAGTTAAAAACTAAAGCAAAACATGTATTATACAGCACTATCCTTTGTAACAACTACATCCATATGCATCAATATCCATTCCAATAATGTGACTGCTCTTCAGCACTCCTCTCTCAAGGCAAGGCACAGGAGAATTAATCCATGGTTTCAAGGTTTACATTTATTTAAAATTATGCTACTTTGTAAATATGGTTAAATATGACACCAAGACTTGAAGGAAAACATAGGCAATATAATGATACAGGGTATACATAGGAGAGTTATTTGGATGCCCACAGAAGGGAAGGGAATAAAGAGAGTTATACTACCAATGTCACAAAAAGATAAACAAGCAGTATTTGAAAACAAATTTCAATTAAATTTTACACTGTTGCTATTTCTCTATAAAGCAAGACAATTGTGGGCTGCTTTTTCAATTTTTATTCACTTTATTCTATTATGATGGATTTTAAAATGAAAGTATTAATAATTTAAATAAAAAGTAGTAATAATTTAAATGAAAAAAAGATTTATATCAAAGAGTATCAACTTTTCAGGACCACTACACAGCTATATTCCATCCACAGTGACTATGCAACTTTATCACAAAACGTATTTTTTAAATGGAACATTTCCCTCTAAAATAGAATCCTACAGTTGAAAAGGACTTGAACACGTTCTTCGGGTGTATAAAAAGACTAAGTAACAAAAAGGTCCTGAGCCAAAATTCAGCATGGACTGCTGTAAACCAGACATTTACAGCCTCCAATAATTTGTTAACCATTTATGGCAGAAAACTGCATCTGGTACATCTTATACTTTTCCATTAAAATCACTTCTCCTGCCAAAAAAATCTATAAAGAAATCCTTCAAAAGGTTTGGCTAACAAAACTGTGTCTGGGAATGCATTTGGCCAATTTGCAAAAAGACATTTTATGTTTTCTTGTATAAATAGAGAATACGAAGTGGTATTTTTTCCTATAAAAATCATGATTTACTTTACAACAACATTAAAGTGCCGTTTCCTTAATGCAACAATTCAATTTCAATTTTTTTATCAAGTAAATCGCTTGCCAATACAACACCGCTGATACTCAGTTTTCTCTCCAAGTTTAAATCCCTCCTGCTTTCTTATGCAAGGGTTTAACATCAAAATTAAACAGTTACAAAGAACTTCCCATTTAAGAGTGCAGTATTTGCCTATGCCAGAGTTAATTTCAACCCAGGGCGTTTGTGAATTTTGCTGTGAATGTCTGTAGCGGACATGGATATACAGATCAGTCAATTCAAAACCAGATCAGTAGTCATACGTTATGCAGGAGTTTGAAATTTAATTCAGGTTGTAAAATTCATATGTGAACTCAGGGAGCATTTCTATGATGCCCACCTGGATGCCAAATTGCATTTAAAGAGAACTAAATTCAAGTAAGTACACATTCAAATATGTAGCAGAAAAGTAGTAACTTTTTTGCAGAGTTCTTGCTGGAATTTTGAAGACTTTCAAATGAGATCTCACACCACCTATCTGTCATAAGCTAGAATGCTTCAAGAAAACGTCACTTATTACAGGAGTAAAACTGATTACCTTTTAAAAAGGCATAGGAACAAATAAAAAGTAATTTGTTGCATATGTTCAAAGCATGAATTACCAGGGCATCCAGTAGAGGTGGCAGTCACATCAGTGCAAGAGCTGCTGCCTCTACATCTCTTACCAACTGCACATCTTAATCTCCACCTCACTGTACTCCTGTATCTATGTCAAATATGGTAACTATGGAAAATCTGACAACATGTGGTATTTCACCAACTTTTAAGACACTTATAAAGCTGCATCAAGTGTCTTGGTAATAACAGGGAAAAATCTCCAAAACCCAAAAAACTTCTACAGGGCTTTCTTTTGAGAAAGATCCCTAACAGAAGGTAAACATACTTTTCGTATTTGCTTTATCAACAAGGAAGTCCTCAGAATGTGGCACAGAATTAGTCTCTCACAGGATATAAATTTTGGAGAGATTCTAGAAATACTATGTTGTCTCCTGAGCTGCTTGAAATATTTTAAGCAGAAATGAAAAAAATCTAATTACCTTCTTTCTTGAGCTCTTCAATCTGCTCCTCTTTGATGTCAAGCTGCTCAGTGAGCCTGGATGCTGCATCCAGGGCAGCATCTGCCTCTTCTAAACTCACCTAAATAGAGGGTAGGGAAGGGACAAAAAGAGAAACAGGGAGATCACGCTCACAAATGCCCTAATACCACACACATCAGACATAACAGCTGAAGAGACTGCAATCATTTGTTCTTTCAAATAATTGGATTGTAAACACCCTCAGAACACAGAGGGTCAGCAGAGGAATGCTACTTTGCTTGCTCAGTGAAGAATTACAATTCAGTTTCACACGGTTCAATTTCATTATTCAGCCCACCTGCAGAGATACAACTTTTTCTTCTAGGTTTTCTGCTTTCTTCTTCCATTCTGCACTCTGCTTTTGGTGTCTCTCCAGCTCTGCTGAATACATAGCTTTTTCTTCTAAAGGATTAAAAGTAAGAGACAAAACAAAACTATCTTAATTTACAACATGTAACTCTTCTAGGGATATGCAATTGCAAAACCTCAGTATTATCATATCTGATAATGAGGTAGAGGTGGAATTCAAATTTCATAAATGTGATATTGATCAACAGATTTCACAGAATTGTTTTTTAACAGACAACAGATCCTGAAGTTCATGCTGTCAAAAAGGAATCAAGGTAACTAATATTTCAAAAGCTCCAAAATATGGTAACTATTCTAGTTGCAAAATACTTGTTGCAATCTTTGCTATTTCTTGACAAATCTTACCCTGTTGGAACTGCTCTAGTACCATCTGCAGGTTGGCCAGAGACAGTGCATACTGCTTCACTTGGTCCTGGGAGATGGTCAGCTGCAGCATGGTTTCATCTCTCTGCTTGGAAACTAGGTTTAACTGCTCTTGCAAAGATTCAACTTGCAGACTAGCCTGATGACTTAATGAAAACAAGACACATTACTCAAGTAACTGAAATTATCAGAGAGAGAAAATTAAATCCCAGCAAAAAACAGCTTACCAAAATTTTTTCAGCTCAATTTACAAAAGTTATGGCACTTCCCCCCCACGATTCCTCTTTGAAAACAAACAAACAAAACATAAAATATATTTTAAACAAGTCTGGCAACAAAATTTTTACTATCAAAGAAAAAATCCCCATTAACGGATTTGTTTGAAATGCATTACAAAAAATCCTAGTTTTTTGTTCATTATTATAACATCATCTTTACAAAAAAAATAATCCATATCTTCCTAGTTGTCTGCTTCAATTACTATGAATCAGTAAGTCTTTCTACCAGCTTTTACTTTTAAACCCAGTCTCCAAGAACTCAGTATAACTTGCTACTTACTAACAATTGAATGCTCCATTTAATTTTCCATTGTGTAAAAATATTCCAGCCTCCCAGCTTCTGCTGCCTATGAGAAATTCAATGCATCTTGCTCTATATGTTTACACTAAGAAGAAGTTCTCAGCAGTATATACTTTCCATGGCATCAGGCCCAAAGTTAGAATGTGTATGTGTCTTGAAAGCAATTCAAAAGGCATGACAGTCACATCTATGCATTGAAGTGTATAAGACTCTTTCAAACTGAAGGAAGCCTTGACTTAAGAGTAAGTCATTCTTCTTTAACACACAACTAAATTGACGGGTTAAGGATTTTTTTTCTAGTTCTAAGCACTGTTGAGGATAGTTGCTACTAAAAGGAAAAAAGTGCATTAAATCCTCTACAGTAGCCAAGTGTATTTCAAATTGCCCTCTTCATTCTGAGTAACAAAAGTTTGTATCTTTTTGTTTTCTCAAGTGCGCAGTATGTTACAGGATGGCAGCTCAGTATAACAGAGGCATCGGCACCAGTTTAGCTAACGGTGATATTTAAAAGACTACCTGGCGTTCTCCACTGCAGTAGATGAGGACGCAAGTTTTTCTTCCAAAATTAAAACCTTTTTTCTTAGCTTGACCTCTCTGTCTTCCGCAGCTAAGGCTTCTCTGGTGTAGGAGTCTTCCATTTCTAAAAGGTGATTCCGCAACCTCTCCAGTTCCTGATTTAGGCGCTGCTCCTTCTCATGCAAATGCTGCACCTGAGTAGAACATACCTTAAGTTGCTTGGTTTATTGCTTCTTATTAAAAAGAAACTAAGCAAATCTAACACATGTCCATTGAAGCACATTGCAAGTGTATTAATTTTAAGTGCTTTAAACAAGTGATTGCTACTAAAATAATCCAAAAAATAATACAGATGCAATTTCTTACTCTTTTTTCAATTATTTCTTGCAACTAGAAATTATTTGGTGGTACCTCACTCTGCAGGGCACTGCTCTCCATTTGCTTCTGTTTGAGTGCTACCATGACCTGGTCTCTCTCTTGCTGAAAAGTAACAGCCTTTTCCTGCATTGATTTAACTTCATTTAATAGCTGATTCAATTCTCCTGTCTTGCCCTGTTGAAGACATAAACAAATACTTCAAACATGGCCAACAATTTTACCAGAGGCATAGTCTTTGCCAGGAAGAGTGTAAAGATACTACAGAACTAACAAGGAAAAAGGCAGGATATCCATGGCCTTGCAACACAGAAAAACATCCAGGAAGAGTATTATTTTGGACTTGTCTAGTTTGAAGAGATAGTCATAAGTATGAAGGTACATACCTGCTCTTTGTCTTTCAACAGCTTCTCAAAAGCAAGAGCTTTTTCCTTCATTGAGTGAGACTCAAACTCTTTCTCTTTCAGCATCATTGAAAATTGCATATTAGTCTCCTGAAGTGCACGGAATTCTGTTTCTTTTTCCCTGCAGCTTGCAACTATTTTTTCATTTTCTTCTTTCAGTTTTCGAATATCCATTTCTAAAATTAAGTTTCTTTCTTTTAGATTAGTTACAGCTTGCTTTAAAAGCTCATTTTCATTTTCTTTGTTACTAAGATTTTCACTCACGGAAAGTAACTGATCACTTTTAGATTTAATTAATATATCTTTTTCCCTAAGTGACTTCTGTAACACATCATGTTTTTCTTTGATCTGCCTCATCTCTGATTCAGTCCCTTGTTGACTCTTTCGTTCAATCTCTGATGCTGTAGCAACAGAATCAGACAATCGCTGATTGTTTTCCTGAAGAGTCCTAATAGTTGAATCTTTTTCTTGTAACTTTTTTTTCAGTTGTTCCAACTCATTTTGAAGGAGTTTACACTCCTCACTGAGTGCTTCAGGAGGACTGTATTGAACACCTGAAAGCTGTGAAACGGTGGAAGCTGTTGCCACAGATGGTGTTACCAAATCCAGTTTACTCAGGAGAAGATCCTTAGTGTTACAAAGCTGTCCTATGCTGTGTTGAACTTGTGCTAATTCCTGACTAAAACTTTTCAGCTTTTTCTCATTCTGTTCATAACTCTGAATCAAGCCATTATAATCTACCTGCAGCCTTGAAGTACTATCGCTTTCAACTGAAATTTGTGCTTGCAGCTTGTGTAACTCTTCTTGGAGGTGAGCTGACTCATGCTGCATGTTCTGGACTGTGGTTATTACTTGTTGCTTCCACTCCTCCATTTTCTTTACTTGCTGTTTTAGTTTATCACGTTCTTGCAGAAGTTCCTCAAACTGGTTACTGTTCACACCCCCTGCCCCATTATCAGCACCTGTACTGGATGTCTGCAAGACAGTCAATAAGGTTTGGCATTTTTGACTTAGGGCATCTATTTCAATATCTTTTTCTCGAATGATACGGGATAGATTCTGAATAGTTTCTCTAGACATGTCTTGACTGCTGTTTTCAGATCTATTGGATAACCTTCGGTTCTCCTCTTGCAACCTCACCAGAGCTGCTTCTTTAGCAGCAACCATGTCCATGATATTACGATACTCTGTTTTTAACTGACTGTTTTCCCTTGTCTTTTCACTCAGAACTGCTAGTACTTGTTCTCTTTCCAGAGCATAAGCTTGCAGCTGCTGCTGAAGGGAAAGAACATCCTGCCTGTAGGAAGCTGAGGAAACTCTAGCATTAAGAGCTTGTATTTCTAAATCCTTCTCTTGAATGATCCGAGTAAGTTTACCAACTTCATCCTTAGACAACTGATCAATTTGCTGACTTAGAGAAACATTCTTTTCATTTAACAGCTTAATTTCCATCTCTCTTTCTTTGATACCTTTCACCAGTCTTTCAATTTCAGCTTTAGATAAGTCATGTTTTTCATTTCCATTTTCTCCATTAAGAGTCTGAACTTTGGTTTCCTGAAAAAGATCAGAAGAATCAGTCTGAATAATCTGTCTCTCTTTGTGCAACTGACTTTTAATTTGTTCAATTGTTCTCTGCAAATTTTTGATTTCCTCATCTTTCTCTAAAAAGAGTCTTTCATGTGTGACATTCATTTGCTCACACTGAAATTTGGACTCGTCTATTTCCTTTCGCTGCTCCTGAAGTGACTGCTGAAGTTTCACTGTTGCTTGATTCTGATCTTCTATTGTTTTTTTGTGAACTTTTATTTCTTCTTCAAGATTATTCTTTATCACTTTTAACTGTGTTACCTCACTTTCAAGTTCAATAATAATATCTAAAGTTTTAGGTTCAACCACAGGTGTAGATCTACTTTGCTGATCCTTAAGGCGTTCGATTTCCTCTTTCAAATGATTATTTTCTTCCTTCATGACTGCAAGACTTCTGTCTTTTTCCTCCAAGTTCTGTTTTAAGACATCCTGCTTTTTTGAAACTTTCATATATTCCTCAAGTTCCTGCTTAACCTGTAAGGCTTGGCTTTTGTATTTTTCAATGAATACCTCTTTCTCTTTTATGAGATCTGTCAACTGCTTTTGTCCTCCTAAGCTAGTAGTCAACATCTCTTTTGTTTCTTGATGGTCGATTTCCATCTGCTCAATGGTCCTTTTAAGCTCAGCAATCTTAAAGTCTTTCTCTTGATGAAGCTTAACCAGGCGCTGGTGTTCGAGCCGCAACGCAGTGGTATCCATAGTTCGTGCTTTTGATAACTCCTCAATAGTTTGCTCATAATTATGTGCTTGTTCCAAAAGCCTCTTCTCTGTCTCGTTTAATTCACTCTCCAACTGCCTTTTCTCCATTTTCAAAGCCTCCACAACAGTGTCTTTTTCCAAATAAACTTTCTTTTTCTCAGAAATGGCATCACTTAACTCCTGTTTTAGTTCTTCAATGGCTGCTATCAGCTTTCCATTTTCTGTTCTGAGATTAGACAGAGATTTCTGTAGATCTTCATTTATTTGTTTATTTTCTGAAACATCGTTCTGTAGTTTTGCAATTTCTACTTCTCTTTCTTTCAGAATCAGATCTTGACAAGTGTAGTTAGATTCCTCATTGCTTTTTTCTGTTAACTTGCTCAAGGATACACGAAGTTCCTCCTCTCTTTCTTTTAGTCTCTCTTGCAACTCTCCAATTTCTTTTTTACTATGTGAATTACAGACCTGGGCTTTCCTTAATTGTTCCTGAAGATCTTTAATATTATCTTGTAGCTGTTGCTTAGTTAAATGCAAATCATTAAGTGCATATGAACAGTGGCTTAGTTTTTCTTTCTGACTATCTAACTCTTTAACAGTTTTCATCTTCTCAGTTTCTAATTCTGATACTTTTTTTCTTTCACAATCTATGTCAAGTTTCAGCTGTTTGATGATGTTATCAGTTTCTGTGTGCTGCTTTGACAGCTGCTCTTTCAGTGTAATCATATGCTAGAAATGAACACAAAACAGAATTCATTATGGCAGTAAAATCAGCTGAACTATGCATTTCATTCACTTTTATCCTCTACATAATAAAAAATTTGAGAGGAAAAAGTAATATCGAAGAAGGACAGATTACATTTCACTAGAAAAAAAGAGAACACCACCGCTAAAAGAACCTTAACTACCTAAATGAAGAAATAAAAAAATAACTATTTAAAAAAGAACCATCAGAATTTGTCAAGACATTTGGAATTCAGCTAACATCTACTGCTTAAAAAAAGGGTGGCATTACATTTAAATTATCTGTATATTCTACTTTCAACTTTTTGTTTCAACATACTCATTTGGATTCATGTCACAGGTGATTCACTGGTAAGTCAGTAATTGAAAACACAGGGCTTGCAACTCGAATTTACAGGTCAAATATACTGGAACAGTGACAAAAAGGTATAATTTAATTCTGGTTATATACCATTGGTGACTTTTTTTACTCCACGAGTAGTCATATTATACAGAACTTCCAATAAAGTAGCTTAGATATTCAACATAATTAAAAATTATAAAATAAAAAGTTTCAAAAACCATTGTAATGCATACTGTCATAAGACAGATCAGAATATTACCAGGATAAATTTCATCAGAAATGTTGAAATGAAAAATCAGGGACTATTTAACTGGACTTCGTAAAGCAACATCTCTTATGGATAGCTGACATGTCGTATTACTTCTTTGTCTATAACAAGCGGGTTTTACTTGCACTTCTGAATTTCACATTGAGATAGTACTTATAGAGAAATACTGGCCTCAAGTATTTGTTTTTAGGTCTCAAAAGATAACTTATATTTCCCTACTATTTATGTTCAAAGATCAACCTAAAAGACAACACACACGGAGAATTCTAAACATTTATTCAGCAGTTCAATAATTAGGTGTAGTATTTATTACCTGAGTAGCTTCTTGATTCTGCTTGTCTAGTTCTTCCAACTCTGCTATTAATGTTTCTCTTTCAGCAACACTTTCATCTAATTCACGTTCCTTCCTTTCCAAATCTTGTCTTAACTGATTTATTTCTGAATTCTGATCCTCGGTATTCGAAGAAAGAATATTCTCATGCTCATGTTGTGCACTTGTCAGTTCCTTCTCAAGTCCCTCAAAATGAAAAGAAACATTGTAAATATCAGACTTTATCCTGCTGAAATTATGTCAGAGTCTCTAAGCCTACATGAATACCACTACCGTTAAAAATTCTTTGCGGTGAAGTATTTCTCCCATTCATACATACACATTTATTTCTTCATCACTTGGTTTAGGAATATAGTTTATAAACTTCTGCACAAAAAGCCATGGTATGGTAAGAAGTTATATCCACCTCTGAGGAATGGATTGACAGCTGGGATAAACTGTTCTACAGCAAGAGCCACCCTAAACATGGCAAGCTGCATGGTGAGACAGGAAGCTTTAATCAAGGGCATCTAAAGAACAGCATTATGAAAAATGCTATGGGAACTCTTGAATGCATGCAAAACACAGAAAAAGTCAGCTGAAAAATACTGCTGGATACTGTAAAATAAACCAAATCTCTCAGGTCTGAGAGTTTACAACCTCTCAAAGAGTTTATACAGGACAACAACGCCAAAACCCAAAGGTGTGTTATGTTCCACTGCTTCACCTCATCAGTAAGATGGAATGCAGTATTATTATGAGTACTACAAAGAAGAGAAATATTTCACAATTTGTAAGTGCTAAAACTGAAGCATGCTAATACAGAAGCGAAAAATGACATATTTTACAAAATGTAGTATTAATACTTCAAAAATATATGGTATAGCTTTCTAGGTAACAATGAGATAGGTGGAACTTGAATGGTTTTCCAGTAGAACACACTGTAGAGTTTCACAAGTAAAAATGTATTGTTTCTATAAATCCCACATATAATTACAGCATGAAACTACCATTATTTCCTTTTACATTACAATGTTATTTATGCAGAAACGCAAATGTTCAAAAAAAAAAATCCAAACAACAAAACAAGCAACCAAAAACATGTTTTCCATCAGTTATTATTGTTATGAACCTTTTTGTTGGTTAGATTTAGAAATTGCTTTACCTGATTTAAACTGGAAAGTCTTGCTATTTCATTTTCTGCTTCTATAAAGGAAAACAAAATCAAATAGACAAATTGCTACTTTTCAAACAACAATTAAAAAAAAAATCATTCTCCCACCTTGCCCAAATAGAACTCTGCTGCTCAGAAGAGAATAGCTTCACAGCATTTTGTGATGACAAGCATCAGTGCCGTAAGAGATTCAAACACACCATCAGTCACCACCCCGAAGCAGAGTATTACTTCCACAACTGATCCCGCATTAGGGGGACATGGGTACTAGAGTTTATCAGTCATGAAATATTAAAATATTTTCGACCTACAGATGTTTCTTAAACAGCTATGTTAGTGTTTCCTTAAGGAGAAGATACTAGCAACTGAGTACCTTTACACACACACACACCAAAATGTACTTTTTGAATTTAAACAAACAACTTCTGTTGAGGCTTACTTACTTTCAAAGAAAAAAACCCTACCAAAGAGTTGGCAGACATGATTACTTCCCTAATCAGAAAGCCCTATGAGAGCCATACTAGTCCTACCAACATTCTCTTTTCTGCTTCATCTTACTTCAATGGTCAATGCTTTTCTAAAACAGCAATACTTTAAAGATACTTATTATCATATCCAGTTTTAAATTCATAAAATAAATTTTAAGTTTTGAAACTGAAAACCTGTGAAAATATACTAAAAAAAACCCCCATAAAAATCATAGTACCTAACAATGCTTGCTGTAGGCTGACAACATCTTGTGGTAGTGATGTGTTTGACTGGAGCTGCTTCTGCTCATTCAGGACAGCATCTTGCTCTGCCACAGATCTTTGAAGCTCATTAAAGTCAGATTTAAGCTTTTCATAATCTTGTGCTATTTGGATTTTTTCTAGCTTTGCAAATTCTTGCTCTTCCAGAAGATTTTTGTTTTCTGCTTTGGCAGAAGACAATTGGTGATTTAATTTTCTTATTTCATCCTCTAGGTCCTTTACAACCTGCAACTCTTCCACCTGTCCTCCATCCAGACTCTGAGGTTTTTTTTTCTGTTCAGTAATTTTAGAGTCATCCATGGCATCAGTGCTTACACCATCTAAAAGATAAAAGAGATTATTTGCAATATGAACCAAAACATCACTCCAGATCTTTTATTTCTATTTTTTCACCTCTTCTCCTAACAGAGGGAGACAGACTAAAACAAAGACATGGCCATCATCAACAGAAAGCTTGAGTAAATAGGTTTAACATTTGAAGCTGTGCTCTACATATTACTGGTATGACAAGTAGCTTTTTGAATATTTTAACATGCCTGGCTGAAAATAATTTTAAATGGTAAGTGTTGCAAGACGTATTTTCCTTGCAATTTAATTAGAATATACTTGATCCCCACCTCTCTTGGTGAGGAGATGACAATCTAATTTATCAGGATTTGAAATCTCTCAATTTTTATGAGAAAAATTTATCAAATACCATCTAATTCAGATTGATGCAAAACCCATTTATAATTTAATTAATTACATTTCAAAGGTTTGCCAAATGGTTGTTATAGGTAACAGGCTGCTCCAAATAATTTGCTAAATGAGGCACAAAGGTTTTCAACTGAAGAAAAGCATTTTCCAAAATTATCCTTTTTACAGATCCTACTGTCATACTGTCATACTGTACTGAAATTCATATTTCTGTACAATTTTCTGCAATTTCCAGGTTAAGTTAGAGAGTACAAAAAGGCATCAATCAGAAGAGTGTAGGAAAAAAAGGTGAAATAAAAGCACACTACTTGTGAATTCACTTCTGTGTCAGCTCAAATGCTTGACCCTGCCCTAGTCTCTATTATGCTGACAGAATGAACAAAATAAAAATATAAAATATTCTAGCTCTTCAAAAGCCACTAGCAGTATTTATGTTGCAGATAACTGGTAATGTACAAGATAAGGGACTTCTGCCTTCAATTTCCTTAAATTAGTCCTTCTTGTGTATACAGGTATCTGATTTTAAGAAATAAATACTCTATCAGTACTACCTCTAAAGTTAGAGAAGCTGTGAAAATACTTTCTTTCTTTCCAAGAAGGGAATAGATCCCTCGTTCCAAAGGGAGAGTATAAACTCTTTACAAGTCCAAGTTTTACCAGGTAAATACAGAGGTTTATAAGCAAAGCTTATGTATTTGTGCAAAGAAGCCTCTCCAGGAAACCTAACTGACATGACTATTTTTAGGGAGTATGAAATACTTACAAGGCAACAAAAAGTTATTTGTGGGAACTACTGAGCTTCTATGTTGTAGTTATGCCACACACTAAGGTGTGGTCCTTATGGTAATCATAGAACCCAGCACAGTTTGGCTTGGAAGGGCCTTTACAGCATCTAGTTTCAACACCTGCATCATCATGGGCAGGGATGCCACCCACTAGATCAGGTTGCTCAAGGTTCTATCCAATCTGGCCACAAACATTTCCAGAAATGGGGCATCCAAAACTCCTCTGAGCAACTTGTTCCAGTGTCTCACCACCTAACCTCTGAGTTTTTGTCAAGTAACCCAATTGGCATACAGTACTTCTCACAGAAGTTATTTTTTGCCCTGTTACTTTCTTGTCTTCAATTCAGTATGTCTTATCCCTACCTATATTCAGTGGAGGTCAAAAACCAACCCAGAAAGTGCATAATTCAGAGCACAACAATAGGAGTGTATAGAAAATGGCCCTCCACACTGATCTATCCACAGATGAAAATGCTATCATTCCAGTGTTCAAGCCAACCAGAGTGAATAGAAGTTATGGGACACGTGTCTTAAACATGAAGCTGAACTGAAATTGAAATTCAAATTCTAACCATCATGTATTTGATCTCTATTGTCCTGCTACATGCACATTCAACGTTTTAACCAAAATACCCTCCACATAAACCAGAAGGCCTGTGGTAACAGAGACCTTGCTGTAACCGATTCTCGAGTTCTTCAATTCGCTCTTCGTATTCCCGCAGCTCTTCTCGGTGTCGGCGACTGATCTCTACCAGCTTCTGTCTGTGGGCATCCTGCAATACTGACAGCTCATGCTGATGTTCATCGAGCTCTTGACTTAAATTCTGTTTGAGCTCCTAAAATATCATTTAGATAAACAAAATAGCAAAATACAGCACAGTATCTTTTTATGAAAGAAATAATACAATACAAAACAAAGAAAAGAAGTTTTCCCCAGTCTAAGTAAAGGATTTATTGAAGGATTTCTCACAGAAGTCAAGTTTCTTGATTTTTGTTGATTGGGATTTTTTAAACATGTAGAAAGAAATTCCTTTAAAAATATATTTACACAAATAGTATGCTCTACAAAACAGCAAATATTAAACCCATGTAAAGCAGTTACAAGTCTAACATGCAAAATAGATACACTAGGATGCATTTTTAGTAACTTTCTAGGATGACGTGTAAAATCTGTATTTTGTACCTTCAACAAAAAAAAGGCAAGATGCTTCTGAGAAGGGAGACACTATTCTGTGTATCTAAAATACAGTCTCATAACTCATCAACAGCTTCAAAAAGTGATTTGCCCTTGTAAGTACTACTGATGTCATATTTCACTAACATACTGTAATTATCAGTCAATACAAACACCCCTTCTCAGAGTAACTGTTTTTAAATATTGTACTGCTGACTGAAGTCTTGCTATGCTATTACATGTGTCTGTGCATTTTTAATAATGTTATAATAGTGCTATTTAAAAGTTATGTGACCATATGCAAAACCATGAAGAGTAAAGCATGAGAAGACTAGTTTGTCATCTTACCTTAACAACATTTTGTAGTTTGCATATTTCACTTTGTTCAGCATCATTTGTGCCTTGCGCTTTGGAAGACTGAAAAAACCCAAACCACGTAACCATATGAAAATTGTGACAACTGCATGTATTTTTTTATCCAAGTGGTTCCTCTATAGATACTCAAAAGTAGTAAACAACAAAGTTAACATGAAGCAAAATAAAAATCCACTGCACTTTTGATTTTTATAAAAATACATTTTAATGGAGACATTTTAATTTTTCATGGATTTTTATTATTACATTACCACATATAATGAGTAAAAGTTTGGAGTGGAGGTGTTATTGCTCATAGTAAGACAACAGGGTTACTTAGTTTTGAGTATTTTCACATGGGAAAAGCATACCTCCAAAACCAGGCTATACCTTGAGAAATAGTAACCCAGATCAGCAGCAGCTTGAAAGATTATATTCTTTTTTGTCTCAACAGATTATAACTGACATATCAAGGACTGGGAGAAGAGAAAGTATAAAAAGCATGCAAGTATCCAGCTATTACTTTGAACAGCACTGTGCCATCAATAAAAATCAGTATCCAGCCAGGAGGAAAAAAAGAATTTTTTTGAAAGGCTGAACAACAATGAAACCCTGGAGTTATCATTCTAGGTGAATGTTCATAAAATCTTTTACCTATTTTGACATATCATGCATAAAAGCATCACAAAAAAGCATTTGGAAGTTAGTCACTGAATGCGGCCTTAGTCATGTGACAGCACAAAGGGTTTAAGCTTTTCCATTGAAATATGATGCTCCTAGGAATTTTTCAAAAGATCCACCAAATGCAATGAAAACAATAATTTGGAGGGGAGAGGGAAGGGCACGGTAGAAGAGGAACTACTCACCACTGCAATCTGCTTCCAGTGGTCAACCTCTGATTCGAGCCTGGAAACTTCATTGGACAATCTGTTTATTTCTTGTTGTGACCAGATTACATCTCCAAAATCCATGTCATCTCCTTCAAAACCTGAGGAACGTCTGACCTCTGGAACGTAGGAGGCTGATGCAGTGGCTGCTGGCAAAACACCAGCTCCCAACTGAGCAGTCTGAGCAGCTGTCTGTACTTTTTGCAGTTGCTCCTGTAGTGCATTCTGTCTGGCTTTTAGATGGCTGATTTCCACCTGAATATACAAAATAAAACACATTGTTTGTATAATAAGAAGAATATCAAAATACACTCTACTTTACCCTCTGTGGCCTTATGAAATGTGAACCAAACAACACCCCCAGCACAAATAACTAATCACTTTCACTAAAAAAAGAGAAGAATTCCAAACATTCTCATAATGAAAAAAACCCCAACTTTAGCTCAAGTGTTATAAAGTACCCCACACAAAGACACAGGGCTTTTTTAGCAGCCAAGGTACACAAGCAGTACAGCAATATGCAGGCTAACTGGTTATGCAAAAAATTTAAATTTATAAAGAGGGTAGTCAGGTTGGAAAGTTAAGCAATATATAATGCTTTTCCAATTATTTTTATTACATTTGATTTCTTTTATGCTTAACAACTCAAAAAGTGAAAATTTACTTATTTACAATAAAACGAAATTAGCTGCATGTAATTTTCTTGTAACAACTGTTACTGTATTTAAAAAGTAGAATTTTATACATCTCATAGTTCTGCTTCCTCTAATTCCCACATGAATTTGTGAATAAATCAGAAATAAAACTTCATTTTGTGTAACTCTCAGCATGCTGGCAACTTTCTTCACTTAGGTCTGCGAAATCTCATGTTATATAATAGGCTATAAATAAAGCCTATGCTTCCATCACAAAAGGATATTTCAGAAATTTTGAAAGCCAGCTCTGTTGTCTTTAATTGTGTATGTTAAGATATAAATAATGATATCTAAAGACAAAATAATTGCTTCAAACGGGAATTTGTTCCTGTTGCCTTCTTTAAAAGTAACTGAATCGGAAAAACAAAGCAGTAGAGTGTTTGTTCTCACAGTGATCCCAGAAACAACAGACATTCTGACAGCTGCATGACATTCCCAGAGGGTTTTTTCTCTTGTCTCAACTGTCTCCTGGCAGCCTGGCTTACATTACACGACTCAATGAAATACATCGTAGCCTTCATTAACAAACCAAGAAACCATAGCTATGACCAGTATTTCCAGTGGGACAGAACAGACACTAAAACAAAGGCTTTAAACAGCACAACAGGTAAGTTCATTGGGCATACTTACTGATGAATTTTTACTCTGTGTCCTACCTCTTTCTGTTGAAGCTGATTCCGGTACTCAATAGACAACTGCTTTATCTGCAGCTCTGCTGCTTCGTGCTTTTCTTCTAAGTCACTACAGACTTTTTTCAGTCTGTCATTCTAGCAAAAATGAAAAATGAATGTTGGTAAACTCAGAACAGTCCTCAAAGAATCAGAAAAGCCCAAAGCTACTGGATAGCAAAGAAGTTAAATTGTACAGATTTCTCATGTTATTTCATTCATTACTGTTACACAGTAACATCAATGTGTAGGCCCAAAATCATGGTCCGGTCCAAGCTTCCCATTTTTATATGGCATGGACTTCAGCTCACTTTCGGATAAAGGTTTGTGATGACCAGAGATAAATGCTGAGAACTAAGAAACTCAGGGCTGAATCACATCTTAGCAAGATCCACAGGCAGAATTTAACAACAGCCACAAAGCACAAATTGGAGCGAATATCCGGCATTTTCTCTCTGACCTCAGTCAAGAGCACATGGCAAGAAACTAGCAAGAGGACAAGCAGGAACAGTTATGTCCCCAAAATAGTATCTTAACTTCACACTGCTCTTGAGGCCTGAAGGCATCCATGGAAGTTGCTTATTTAAAGACATAAATAAAGTCACAAGACCAACAAGTTCTTTATAAGAGCACAGAAAGTCACTTTCCATGAGGGTACATGAGATTTTTAAGTGGTTTTGGAGGAGCACAAGCAGTCTATGTCAGAATGACCAAACAGGAGGACAACTGGGAAAGAACAGAACAGGGAAAATGCCCACTCTTTTCAGAGCCAAGCCTACTGCTGCTGTCCAAGTCCACCTGACAGGGCAGGAAAAGTCACAGTTAGCAAAAGATGAAAACTTGCAGCACATGCATACCAATAAACATGTGTGTCCCTAACTGTGATGGCAGTTTGGCACAAAATCAGAGTCACATTCTAACACCACTGTCACCCTTGTTTCTGGATTTACCCAGGAACAAACAACTTCAGTGCAATATTTCAACTTTGCACAAAACAAATCCTATGCGTTGCTTTTAATTACAATGATGATCTAAAATTTCTTACTTCAAGTTTTTGTGCTGCATTAATACTTTCTATTTCTCTGAGTCTAGAATTGGATACATGGAGTTCTGTCGCTGCGTCTGAAAGAAAGTGAAAATTTTCATTTTAATTACAATCCTTTCAATGTGTTAAGCCCAGTTTTTAATACATATCTTAGTTCACACTGCTTTAATGTTCATTCCTAGGTAAATATCAAAAGCTGTTCTTATCAGAACACTGTAAAAATTATTTTTCAGACAGTCTTTCAGCATCTAATTTAGTTCACTCATATTTAGGCTTTAAATCAAATCAAAACCCTATCAGATTAATATGGATTTAAGCTTTAAAGTAAAGGAGATAAAAATGTTTTACTGTTGTGTCCCAGAATCTGTTTCTCATTTCAGCCTTGCTCCTGACCTGAGAGGTGTGTTTCTCTGTAATGCCATGTGAAGTTTCAAAACAAGTATTAATTCCATGAAATACACATAACAGTGACTGAATTCTCAGAATAAAAAACAAACCATCCACACCCAACAAAACCCATATAACAAAATATCGACCCCATAGGACTCATTGCCTCTAAAAAGGTGATACGTCTACCATCCCAGTTTATCCAAGGGAAAAAGCACGTAATTCCAGATACATTTCAATGACCAATTGTCCTCAAACTGACTATGTTTACTTCTCCTATGTCCCACCTTCAATGGACAGAAATACCATATTTCCTTTCAGCAATGAGAAATCATCCTGAATTGGCTATAAAGCAACACTGACAATACTTCAAAATCTGAAATATGTACAGTTTCCAAGTAAATGCTGTATTTCATAATTTCCCATGTGCTGTTTAAAACTGAGACAGCTCAAGCACTGCAGAGGCAACAATCTACACATGAAAACTGTGAAATGGTAGATGTGCAAGTCCATAACCCAGAAACTGCTGATGGGAGTCAGGACACTGAATGTAAGGGATAATATTAAAACCTAGGAAACTTTCATCAATTATTAAATTAAAAAAAAACAAAACAAACTGTGAGGAAGTACTTGAAAAGTGTTGTTCAGGCCACACAGTATTTAAAGGTCTTTACAGAAGAGTACTTGGATGCCACTAGATTTTTTTACACCCTGGAGTCTAGTCACCCATACAAATGAACTACCCAGAAATTTTTAGGAAACTGAAGCAGTTCACAGTAGTATCCAGCAGTGAAGTACACCTGGAAGTAACTGTGAAACATCAGCACATCTCTCTTGTGCAAACTCATGAACAAATGTGTGAGTTCACAATTTATCTTTCAAAAAAGCTAAATAAACACCCAAAAAGGCTGCACAGCTCAGAAACATAGTAACTTTCCAAACTAAACTACTACAGATTTTGAAATTTAACACATTTCTAAGTAAATCTTTCAGAAAAGTAAAAGAAAAAAATCCATAGTTGTCAGAATTTCTCTCTTCTGAGCATTTTACCTGTGCACCAAAAAGGCCATCTATATGAGACCCATTACCTCAGCTTGTCAACAAGATTAATACAATTTATGTTTCTATAATATTCTTTCATAATGCTTCATACATGAGAAATTCTAAATGAAGTAGAATTGCTTAATCTCACATTTAAAATGACTATTCAGAAGTCTTAGCTGTTATTTGTAGTTTCTATTCTTTACACTGTTTTGAGAAAGCTAACTTCTAAAACAATTTATAGTTACAAGATGGTAAACAATACTAGGGATATTAATCTATTGATACTTATTACCACATTGTACAAGCGCTTTACTGAAGTTTTTTTTCAAAAAATTGTAACCAAAAGTCATTATTAAAAATATGAAGAAAATGTTATATTCTAAAATAGATTTACTATCGGTTTATAGAATATCTTACTCTGATGACTCTGTTTTTTTTGTTCTTTCTGTTTTAAAGATAAATCGTTCTAGCCTCTAATCCTTATAAAGCAAGGACCATGCTCTCCTACTTGGCTGTAGGGGAATTGTAGAATTCGACAGGTTTCTCTGGACACAACTGAAATATAAACAAAACAGTGACAAACATTGAACCTTTGCCCGTGTGACACGTCAGACTTAGATCACACCAGTGGCACAACAACCTCTGTACTAGAGCTCTGCAGTTTTACGGAACCGGTGTAAAAGCAGCTAATTAACTGAGGGTTTAGATAACCTAAGCAAACAGAAAGGAAAAAGAGTGTTGTTTGAGTGCTGTCATTCCGGAGAAACATAACATTTCACGGAATTCACAAACTTCCGAATAACAAGCCTAAAACAGGTTCACATCTACTATTAGAGCCTGGGAATATATTTTTGTATTCTCCAGATCCTGAGATCACAAGGGCGGAATAAAAACAAAAACAAAGGCAGCAAAGCCAGCAGCATTCGCGAAAGGCACCAGCCGCGACCAGCTCCGTCCCGGCGGGCGCAGGCAGCGCAGGCCCCGCCGCTCTCGTGCCGGAGCGCAGCAGCGGACGGACAGGAGGAAAAGGAGGAAAAAGAGGAAGAGGAGGGAGAGGAGGAAGAAGAGGAAGAGGAGGGAGAGGAGGAAGAGCTCCCTCGCGGAAGCAGGCCCGTCCCGAGCCCCCCTTACCGCCCACTTCCTCCGCTCCTTCCAGAAGGATGTCCTTGGTGAAGCTGGAGATCTGCCCGGTGAGCGAGGACAGGCTGTCGCCCACCTGGCCCAGGGACTGGCCCAGCCCCGAGCCCAGCCCGCCCAGCCAGGACGCCATCGCGGCTCGGAGGGCTCCGGGCCAGCCTCGGCCCTGCCGGGCGGGCCCTGCAGCCGGCTCCCGGGGGCCAAGGGGCCGCCTCCGCCTCCCTTCTCGAAGCTACAGCGGGTCGCGGCTCCTGCTGCGGGCTCAGCACAGCGGGCTCGGCAACTCTTCCGCCGAAGCCGCGCGCATCCTCCCGCCTCCTCCGCTCCTCGTCTTGGCCCGTCCTGGCTCAGCGGCTGCTCCCGGCGGCTCCGGCCGCTGCCACCTCAACGGGCGCCATGACGCCGTCCCTCCCCCCCTAGCAGCGAGAGCACCGCCCCGGGGCCGGATATGGCGTGAGGGAGGAAGCGCAGGGAGCCGGGATGGCGGCGGGGAGCGCCGTGGGATCATCGGGAACTCGCCCGCAGGGATGGACCTGGGCCATCTGCAAAACGGTGCTGTGCACGACATTAGACACGATTTGTGTCTGAATGTGTGTCCTCACTAAACGCACAAGATCCTGAAGCCTCGCCTGCTTTGGATGTAGATGGAGCGGATGGGGAAGGGAAGAGGCGACTGAGGGGACCGAATCGATGCCCGCAGAATGTCCAGGAGAGGTGCCCAAGGCGGGGCCCGGGCTCTGCCCAGCGGTAGGACAAGGTGTCTGCAACGGGCAGAAAATGAGGCGCAGGAAGATCCACTTAAATATCAGGAAAAACTTGTTTACTGTGCAGTGACTGCACACTGGAGCAGGCTGCCCAGAGAGGCTGTAGAATCTCCCTCACCGGAGGTATTCAGGAATCATCAGAATTCTGTGCAATGCGCTCTGGGATCACCCTGCTTGAGCAGGGAGGTTGGACCAGATGAGCCACTGGGGTCCCTTCCAACCTGACCATTCTGTAATTCTTGGTTGTATTTCCAGCCAGAACCCCAAAACTGCTCCAATTCAAAGGGGTTTTTTTTTGTTTTTTGATCAAGTGAGGTATTTAAATTTGGGACGACAAGGAGTACTGCACTGTTACAGAAAAAGCAGGTTTCGATCAGTCAGAATGATACTGTTATAAAAAATGCTGATACTGGAAATAAAACACAGGGCAGCTGGCTCATTGCCCGTTTCAAATTGGTAACTACATAAAAAGATGCATCATTAAAGCACCACATCAATGGCTAAATGAAGCTGAGAAGAGCGTTTCACAGGTGAAGTCGTCGAAGTCTGAGAATGCAGGAAGCACAAAACACAAGCTCTAGAGTTACAAGCTGGCAAACATTACCAGACAGACAGGAAGAACCTGCTTGCTGCTTCCCAAAGGGGATCTTGCAGAGCCTTGGAGAGTTCATGGCTAGCCTGCAATACTGTATTATTACCTTTTAGCTTCAGTGGCCTCTGTCACTCACAGGCAACTCTAAGGCTGGGCATGGTATGTGGGCCAGGAGTTCAGAAGTTAAAAGTTCTCTAATAAAGATGGTTTTCCCTCTTCTTCACTGAACAAATTTTCTATCAGGTTTATAACTGATTTCACCAGCATATTCATTTAATGGCATACTTGTCACCCGTATGATTATCCACAATAAAACCAATCCATTTCTGGATTAAAAAAAAAAAAAAAAAAATCAGACTTGTAGGAAGTACTAGTGCTGTGATATAGCATGGAATGTAGACATGTACCTTGATCAGTTTTCATTATTTGCAGTATTGGGTTTAATGGAGATAAAAGTTTACAATGTTCAAAAGACCCCTTATTGATGGTTTAACAAGTTGTATGGGTCCTCATGACAGTAAAGATGTGTCATTTGGTGTTTGGCTAAACAATTCCTATGAGAAATTCTTTTAGCATTTTTTCCACTAAGATCACAGATGTCCTGCAGACATTTAAAATATTTAGGGATGATAAAAATGTCTTCTATGGTGGTTAATTTTATAATGCCAAGTAAGGCATGTAGTCAATAAAACAGCACAGAAAACTTTTTGTACCCCTCTTTTTAATTACTACTCTTGCAAAACTACAGACTATTTAGCATTGCAAGTAATTCTTTTAGCTGACTGACTTCATCTACTATTAATAAGGGCACACAGAAGTCATCCAGTATACTCTGTTTTGACTAATCTACAAGAGCAATGAATTGTGTCACAAAACGAATGAGTATTCTGGCAGCAAAGCAGGACACTGTAGCTTACTTTAAAAATTAGAAAGCATGTAGTTTTCCAAGATGTAACATAACTATAATTGGCACCAACTTCCTTCCTTAACAGGAATGTCTTTACACAACTTCTGGAGTATCAACAGATGCTAAGACATCAGAGATGAGAAATGTCAGAACAGGAAACTATCCCACTGCGCTGTCTACACAGCTCTGGTGCAAAGCCCACTGGTACCAGGGATGAGATTTCAATGTTTGACGATTCTGTGCCCATAAGGGAAAGCACATACTCAAATACTTAAGAGGGAGACATTAGAAGCTATAATCATATTTATTTAAAAAAGTGATATCAAATACAACCATATATATCCATGCCTATTTGGAGAGCATTTTCAAAATATTGAACAGTGCTGCCGTTTTCCAGTCAAAACTATGACAAAGCATTTCAGTTTTCCCTTTTTAAATCTTTTCAATATTCTATCCTTTATATACACAAAATAGGCAAAAATTATACAGGAATCCAGAGTCAAAGATGTGATATGAAAACAGTTTTGACAAAAAAATCTTACTGAAAGTGATTTCTAAAATACTCAACTGTTAGACAAGAGATGAAAAATTATTCCGTTACAAAATCCTAACTCTACACTGATTTGTACACGGGGTTTCATGTAGCAAAAAATAATTTTTTATCAAAGCTTAGATGCTTTCAAGCCAAGAACAAGGTTTTTATCTTCTCTTTTTTTTCATTTTGCTTTTACACAGTGGCATTTAAATATTACATCCCTTTTTTCAAACCCTTACAAGTCCCCTCCTGAATTCACAGTGGCTGTACTGAGGATGGGGGGAGATTAAGAGAAAAGTGTAGTTATAATTATTTTTCTTGACAAAGAAAATAACGTGTAAGTATTTTGATTTGGTGAAAGCAGTTGAAAAGTCACATGTACTAACTGTCTCAAGAACTGTAACTGGGGAAGGAAGTGACTATGGCAGGTTAATTACTTCGGCATTCCCTCCATCTCTAAAATACAAATAAGGCAAAATGTTTGTATGAAGATTAAAAAAAATTATTGCAGAAAAGCTCATGCTTTTAAGATGAAAACCTGGCTGCAAGACAAAGCTACCAATTCTAAAGTAAAGAACAAAATATTTGGACCCAGGCAGTTTGAATGTATTAAGTGTTATTCTCACCTGAACAAGTGATTGTGTGTATGGAATAGGTATGTATTTATTACATGTTGGACTTAATTTCTCTTCTTTTTGTAATGATTTATGAATAATTATCAAGATTTTCCAGGACTTAAACTTGTTCTATGCAAGACAGTAACAGGTTACCAAGTTAACAACATAATTTTCTATCTAAGCCCTTAAAAAAAGTTTCCACATCAGTTTTTCTTTTCCTTGGATTCTTATTTCAATTTCTTTAAAAGTGATGTGCTGGAAACGTGAATTGCAAAATAATACTTCTTTGTAAGGCTGAGTTCTAATTCTCTGATCCTGTTCCCCTGTACTGTATTTTTCAGTACAAAGGCCACCATTTTTATGTTTTCATCATTATTTGAACCAATAATTAATACTAGAAAATTTCACATTTTAGAACTGTAACGTTCATTTTTAAGCCTGTCAATTTTGTAGTAAGATAAAGCAGCTTGCAACTTATAATATTTGTCTACTAGACACCTGCAGAAGCCACTTTTACCTCCCCCACCTTTCTGCAAGTTTGTAAAAGAAACAATAGTCCAACATTAAAACACACCATAGATTTAAATTTGTATTGGTTATTTTCTAGTAGTCTGCAAAGTAATAAAACATGACAAGTAAGAACAGTACCTTAGCTGAAAATCACACTTTAATTTACGGCAGTTCTTTGAAGGGCACAGGAAGTCCAAATGTTAAAGTAAGCCAGTATCACATCGTATTAGTTTCAGGTTTAGGAAAATGTAAGCATTCAAACAGCTCATATTTGTACTTGCTGTGCCTAACAAGAATTGCATTGCAAGCATGATTGCATTACAACTCTTGTTTCTCCTGCCCTCACTGTAAGACCATGAAAGCATTACACAGAATTATACTTAGAGAAGTAATTTTGGAAGATATTTATTATATCACTCACTCCCCCTGCCCCTTTGATTTCTACTGGCAGAAAACCATTATTTGTTTCACGTAGACCATTCACTGGAAAATAGTAAAAACCTGTTGAATGAATGAAGTCCGAAATTCCCTCCGATATAATTCTGTAATTAAAACAAACACAACCCTTGCATTGAAACAAAAGAACAACGTCTGCTCCCATACAATGAACTTTGGCCTCAAGCTGTAACATGGAAAAAAACCCAACCCTTCAGCTTGACAGGGTAGATAACACTGGAAGTATGCTCTAAATCAGATAGTTAAGCCACATTGAGAACTGCTTATCATTGAAAGAATGCACACCAAAAAATGACAGCAGTGCTTTATTGACAGCTTCTTGGCAGGCCCAGACATTTTGCGCTTGAGACTTGGGTTATAAAATACGTACTGTCAGCAGTTAGTATGAGTCTTTTCCTTGGGTACAGTTCAAATAGAGACCCTGTCACTCCCTACGAGTCCTGAGAGGAGCTTGTAGTGGGGTGGGTGTCAGCCTCATCTCCCAGGTAACAAGTGACAAGGTGAGGGGAAACGGCCTCAGTTTGGACCAGGGAAGGTTCAGGTTGGGTGTCAGGAAGCATTTCTGCCCTGAAAGGGTTGTCCCCCACTGCAACAGGCTGCTCAGGCACGTGGTTGAGTCCCCTCCCTGGAGCTATTTAAAAGACATGTAGCTCCTTTAGTGGTGGACTGGGCTGGATTAATGGTTGGTTTCTTGCAGGTCTTTTCCAGTGACAGAATTATGTGAATTAACAGATGTAGCTTAAATTGCTCTCTCGTTACTGCTTCTCTAGATAAATATGCCTCCATCATTCAACTTGACATTTCTCTAAAAATCAAACTGGTATTTGTTGAGTGACAGCATTTCTCCACAGAAAGGGAAATGGCTGGCTCTGTGATCACTGATTCAGCTGCGCCTTTCAGGCACTGACATTTCATATTCCTTCCACATTAAAATACCTGGGAGATGAAGTGACTCATGATGTGACATCAAAGTTCAAAGGCAAAGCTCCATGTTTTAGTGATTATAAAATCACGTAGTTGGCCTGGGTTACAGTCAGTGAGATTAAAGGGGCTGAGTTGTTTTTTTTTTAATAGAAGGCTGCTAGAGCTATAGAAATAGTATTTTTATTATGCTTTTATAATAGAGGATAAAAGGTCTGAGTTCCAAGTACTGGCATCTGATTGCCAGTCTACACCTATTTATAAAAATGAATCTTATTTCAGAATTGGTTTATGGCACAACCAAAAAAGGAAAATTAAGCTGTGATTAATTGATGAGAAAAAAAAATCAGTGCTTTAGACACTTTTCTTGCTTTCAGTTTCATAGAAATTTCAAGCTGAAAGCAGAAAAATCACACCCTGAAAAATACAGCATTTCAAAATGGCATGCGCACATGTGGACATTTAAAGTCATTGTTCAGCTGTATTAATTTGAGACATTACAAATAATTATAATGTTCGTGAGAGGATTATTTAAAAAAGACAAAAATCAGTTTTTAAAAAGTAGTGCTTTCTCATGTCAAAATCCATATTGTGTAACACATACTAGTGATTCTGGTGACATTGGTGAAAATCGAGCACATAGATAAGAAAAACTGAATTTAGCCCAATTATGTATAATATATATATATAATATATCCTAAGCTATCAGGAAACCATTGCTGTAAACAAATCTTTACTGAGAGGTTAAAAGCCCTTTCATGTACAGTACTACTGGATGCTGAACGTGTATCTCCATCTAGCTACCATTCATTTCCTACTAATTTTAATTAAATGTTACTATTGTGCAAAGATGTAACTTCAGAATATTTTGATAAAGAAAACTGGGGTTATCTATGAAAGATTCTTAGAATGCCTGGGCTAACTATTAATGCTTTAACTGGACTACAGCTTCTATAGTCTATCTACAACATATTTCCATATAATTTATATGTAAACAGAATTTGTATTTCAAGCACCATTTAGGAAAATGAAACATCTCTGTTTTGTTGCACTGAAGTTCAAAGTCAGGTTTGGTCACCCTGTTACACATTCATCCTGGATATCAAAGCAAATGCCTTACAACTAATAGCTTATGCTATCTCACATACTTTGCTTCCCAATTTTTCTCAGGATCAGAAACAACATGATAAAAAATTGTAAGGTGCGTGAATAAAGGCCATTCCTGAAAAAACTGCAACATTCTGACAGACACTCATAGAAAGCATTTCAGAAAAAACATCCACACAGGCATAAATATTCATTCTTAAAAGAGCTACTTGCACAGGGGTCATTTCAGATTGCAGGAATGCACCTTGTGTGTGTGGCACTGACTTTATGGCACCTAAATCCCCTCCTATTTTTTCCTAGACTCAGTTACAGCTCTTTCATACTGAAAGGCCAGAATGAAGGGTTGAGCTTTAAGAAGAAAAGACTCTGGAAGAGGTAGAAAGTAAAACCTGTTCAACCCAATTGAGTATATGCTGCTTTTGAAGTAAAAAGACAGTGGCTTTACTGAGAAAGAACATAAGAAAACCATAATTAAAAACAAACAAGAACAAAGCCCCAAGACAAATAAGGCAAGTTATCTACTAAAAGACAGTATGTTAAATACAGACCTAAAATTTTACAATTGATATTGAAGGTAAAACCAAAAATTGTTAGAAAGTCAGAAATCACCAAAAGACTCCGGAGTACCATAATCGTCAACAATACACTGAAAATTTTGTCTTGAATTGAAAAATATGAAATTCATGGATTCTTGTTTCCTGCAGAATGGATCATTTCAAAAGTGGACCGCAGGATCAAAAAGTTGATGTCAGGTCATTCATAATAAACAATCACAAACTGAATTATTTAAGATGAAGGGAATTTCATTACTCTCCCCATTTTAGAGTGACCTATTAAAAAGAATTTATGAGCATGACTTATTACTTGTATCTGTTTTTCCATTAGTACTGAAGAAAATAATTTGATGCTGTTTTCAGCACCATTTGTATCTCCTATAGAATTGTTCAAAACAATTTACACTTGCCTTTTTAATGCAAGCTTTGAAAGCTTTACTTTTTTAAGTTACAGCTGCTACCCTTGTCTAACTTGGCGTGAATAGTTCCAGTAATTTTAACACCACTACTCTTGTGATCAGATGTTTTGTAGTAGGAGTGCTACAGTTCTCTAAATTAGTGCAATCTTTTTTCTATTTGCAGATCCTCTCTAAACTGACCTCCAGCAGCCCCCCTTTCATTCCTGCTTCCAGATCTCTGAAATGAACCCTGCTTGTGCAACATTCACACAGTAGAATTTCAATGGAGACTTAGCTTTTTGACAATAAGAAGGAAAAAATGATGTTATTTCTCCTCTTCTGAATTCAAGTGGTTTCTAACAGACTCCAGAGACATATTCATGGCTGCTTGAAGCATGTCTTCTTCACTCATATCACCTCCTAAAGAGAATACATGCATACAAACTGTAATAAATTCACAGATCTTAATTATAGTTAAATACTTTCGTTGTTGCTTTCATCCACACCCACCTTTTCCTACCCCACCGACAAAACTGGTTTTGTTTGCACAATCACTGAACATTTTGCAAATAGCTTTTCACCAACAACAGTCAGTCTGTAAAAATACACACCAATTTTGGATCACCAATACCTAACACTGGTAAGGTCTACACATGTTCTTCTGAAAACTGGTTCCAGTAATTTTGTCAGATACTACTCCACGTTGTCATACAACTTTAAAAGTAATTTAGAAAACAAACAGTTGGGGTAATAGCAATACTCTTCCCTTTGAAGTAGGATATTGACATTCAAAGGGAAACAGGAAAGTGATCCTTTCCTTTACTGTCAATACAGTAATGGCTGTAATACACAATCAGAATGGCAGCTGAAATGATGAAATAGGCAGACAAGGAAAATTAAGAAACAACACAAAGGTGAAAAAGACATTTCAGTGTTCGATATAAGGTTAAAAAACAATACCTTCACCAGGTTCTGGAGTGCTTGAGCTAAGAGTTGCTTTGTCCTGTAGGTTTGGTGTCTGATCTTGCTGCTGTAGCTGTTGTTGCTGTCTGAAAGTATCATAAATTTGTAAGAGAATAATAAGATTAACATCAGTATAAGAACCTGAATCAAGTTCATTTCATTGTAAGGAGGGCCAGGATTCAGAAGTAGAAGCTGTTTGGTACAGTAACACCCCTGTGCCCAAAATCTCTTTCATCATTTCACCCTGCTAACCTTCAGATACCTATCCTCCCAGTATTATACTCCAAGCCACAAGACTATTTTCCCAGGATTCGGAAGCTCTGCATTCTGATCCTACCATGTGCAGTCTAACTCCTCCCATCCATAGCATTTCTCCCTGGTCTTTATTTCCTCTATTACTATAAGACAGAGATGATGAAAAGCTACAATAACTCAATTATCTATTAAGAAGGTACACCAGAACAGTAACAAAATATGTAGAGTACTGTACAATCCAAACTTCTCATGTGCTTTTGTGTGATGCACACGAGAAGCACCATTACCCAATGCAGAGTCTTAGAGAAATAATACTTTTTGTTGGGAAGGTAGTTGGATAAATTTACAGGACTTAATTTAAAATACTTGTATAATGTAGGTTTTATTTTCTTTTTTCACAAGGCTTGCTGTAGTAACAAGACCACTGCATTATTAATAAACACCCTCTTACTAGAGGGTTCTTTGTAGGAACCACCTGAGAACAATAAATTCAGGTGCTGTTAGGAAATCATGTTAAGACAGAAAAGTTGAGCTGGACCTCAGTAAGAAACCCACCCACACCCCAAAAACACTGAAAAATACAATATGTACTTCCACATGCAGTTTTCTATCAGCTACTTTACTTTTCAAAATATGCTTGTCTTCTCCTTCGCAGTTCTTCTGAAGAAAGGGCGTCTGCCTGACTGCTGTGAGACGACTGAGGAACATTCTGTGGTAACGAGCCTGAGAGCTCATTTTGACGGCTACCTAAAAGCAGAACATGCCATATCCTACTAATTATAGTAAAATGAAGTTAGTAAATGAAACATAACTTAGAAAATGTCTTCAGACTTGAGAAGAAGAAACGCTTTTTGGAAGACTAAGCACCTAGAGTAATTTATCTTGATACTCTCTCCTCCTCCCCTTTAGGACTGTTCCCCTTTCCTCCTGCCACCCTTTGCCAATTTGCTCTTCCTTCCTAATAATCAATGCCAATATGCAAGTTACAACTTTTCAAAAAGCAGGTGGGAGATAGCTACAGGCAATCCTGGATTGTCCTTCCATGCCTCAAATCAGTCTTTCCAGAGATACTGACACATGCTGGAAAAAGTGCCTGACAAACTGATTCCAGGAGCTGCTTAAAGCACTGTAAGAAATTTAGATGAGCACTGCACCTTGCATGCTGAGCTGAATGGCTCTGCGAAGATCAGCTTCTTCATCCTCCATATCAATTTCCTGCCTACTTAGAGCCAGGGCTCTCTGAAAATTCTCTTCATCTTCATCTAACATGCCTGTTCCATCAAAAGGATGGTTAACTTCTATTGCTTGGTCCACATCACTTCTGGGTAGCCTGTGAAATTCATACATTCATAGCAAAATTCAGACAAATTATATTAGATTTTATCATGAGGTTTAAATTAGTATGTTCTGCCAATTTAATTCTAGGTTTAACTTCGGGAAAAACATTTTTCCGGTGAAAGTCTGCTATATAAACAAGTATTTTCCTGAGTAATGAAAAAGTACAAAAGGGCTGCAGGCAACTGCAGAGCAACCTTAATACATATTTGCCACAGACTGACCTCTAAAGCAATGCACAGGTTGAGAAGAAGCTGTTAGATAGTAAATCGTCAAAAATGATAAGCCCACAAAAAAACATGATACATGTCATTCAAACCTACTGCTATTTAAACAGCTACACCAGCAGAAAAGAGTGAATATGGTCTCCTCAGGAGGCCTTGAAGGCCACACTAAAGCAACAGAACCCATGTAAACTGTACACACTTTCCACGTTACTGCTAATTATTCCATCAATTTGCAACATCAGTTTAGCTTTACAAAGGGGAAAAAATAACAAATCCCTCTGAGAAACCTAAAGCCTTTTTATCAGAATGCAATTTGTTCACTATGAAAATTCAATGAAATCATTGCAGAAGTGCATAAAGTACTAACTTTATATGCTTTCAAGGATGTTTTATATTAGCAGAATGCAGCAAAAATGAGCAACACAACATTACAGCAAAATTATTCCAAAAGGGAATGCTGTATGATTTATATGATGTGGAATTCAAAGATCAGTTTCTCATTCTTTTCTACTTAGGACAGAATACACAAACTTGTCTTAATTACAGAATAATTACTATTAACAATAGTTTATTAACATTTGCTAAACCATTTATCTCCATAAGTAAAAAGCCTGCATTATATTATGCTTATGGCACATGGAAAGACTCAATCCTTATCAAGGCAGCTTTTATCCACTTAAAAATACATCACTTGTTGTCTATCAACTTGCTTTTACTGTGTGCAACAGCAGTAAACATTGAACTAAAGGTACTTATTACTTCCAAATTACAAACCAATCATACTGAACATTATTAAAATAAATCTTTATTTACCTTACCTCTGATCTCTTGACTGTGCTGCCTCTTCTCCTATCAGTTTTGGTCGTTGCATCTGCTGTACTCGAATCATCTGCAGCAGCTGATCAGCCTCACAGTCTGGCAGGTCACCTTTTACTACAAATATGGAATAACCTGAGAAAAAGAAATTGTAAGTCTACAGAAAGTGCAGATATAAGCACTCTAAAATGCAAGCTATATGGAACACAATTATGCGCATTTAAGATGTAAGACCCTACCTTTCATTATAAGGACTTGGGTTATTTCACTATTTCAATCATAAAACTACAGGTAGTTAACTGAATATATAAGTTCTAAGAAATAATGATTATTACCTACGTTTAATTAATGAGATTTAAAATCTGCAAGTTACTATTACCTTCCTGTTGTAATTGAGCCAAGAAAAGTGCAAGATATGTATCTGATATTAGTTCTGGACCCATCAAGAGAGAGTTCAAGTTAAACCACTGTAATTAAGAAAAAGAAAAGGTTGAGAGAAGATATTAGCACGAAGATTATTTGGTAATCCATACCTGTACATTGTGGTAATTTTTTATTATGGAATATCCCGAAACATCTAGTAAAATAAATTATCAAATAGAAGTTTGTTGAAGCATAATACCTATACTGCTAAAGGTTATCCTCCAAATACTCTAACAGGACATCAGAACTGTGGAAATTACTACATGCTTTCTCCCCTGACTGAATACTCGTACCAGGGAAGCAGATTTAAACACATAATCCTTAACCATTATATTTTGATTTATTTCAGATATCATTCTAAAATTCTGCTTAATCCTAGTTTTAAACCTGAGACTAATGCACTAAGAAACCCTTCATCAGTTAATGCTAAGTATTAGGAAATTAAGAGATACATGAACAGACACTCAGTTATTTCCATTACATGCTTTCATTGAACATTCTACCTTTAATAGTTGGTGATGCTGAAAACTAGTGTTTACACTTCTCTCAGATAATTTTAAACTTAAAAATTAAGAAAAATTGACTCAAATTTAATATGCGGAGAGTACAACACTGTATTACAACAGGGGACACTTCATATCAATATATACAACTCATTTCAAGTTCCCCAAAGCCCATATCTAATAATTTATAGTACTTTTAAACAGAAACAGTACTATACTCACATAAAACTTCTAGAGGGAAAATATATTCAATGTGAAACAAAATATTCTATCTTTAAACTCCCATATATATTCCAATGAAGCTAAAGATCTACTCATTTTTTTAGATCTACTCATGCAATATTATCCAGAAAGCACCATTTGAGTTTGTGAGAATTCTATCTCCATTCTCATAGAAAGGCACTGATCTACCCAGACTCCCATAAATGCACCCACACACCTGCAGCCAGGCCCGTACAATACAATAATATATGTGACTATCTACCACCCTGTCATGCAATCATTTCATTTGCCAAAAACACTCTGTGCCACTAGGACAGGGTAAAAAGAGCAACCGTGTAGAAGAGTAGGGGAATAAAAAGTTCTGTAAAAAATTTGATGGACAGACTACAGCAACTTTTAGAAGATGTTATGGAGAAGAAAGTTTTGCCGAACTAATTTTGCTTTAACTGTAAGAGAGGAGAAGCAGGTCAAATAAAGCTAAGTCAACCTATTTTTTAAATCTTCTCTTTACTCTCTAGATAACAGATACCTAGTATTGTCTCCATATGGTTACAAGCCACAGGTTAAAAAGGAAAAAGACATGCCCCTCCAGCTTAGGATGTCTTAATGCTCTCATAAAATTCCACTCAACAAGGTTGCATTGTATAATATGGAGCATTTCCATAATTTTAAGAGAATATCCAGCCTTTTTGATATCAAATAAACAAAAAATGCCTGTAAACATTAGCCATACTTTTAAACTAAAGCAGAACAGTAGAGTTTAGTTTTCTCAGTCACAGGTGATTTTTCTTTATTTTTTTTTAATCTGGATGACAACATATGTAGCCAGAACTTGCAAAAATGAACCAAATGGGCAAACAGACTCCTGTCCCACTATTACAGACTCTAAAAGCTGTTTTCCATGAATGTTTTCTATGAAAAAAGCCCTGAAAAAACCAAACACCAAATCATCTCATGTTGTATAAAGGCTCATGAAGTATAATCCAGAAAAATGATTGGCTATTGAAATAAAACACTGAATTGGTGTTGTAGGGGACATGGATATGAACTGAGCTGGCACATATGTACCACATACTAATATGGCCATCCCTTACCTTTAATAACTAATTCCTGTTTAGAATATAATTGTTTCAAAGCTTTCTGTACTAGTATAAAGTTGAGATTCCACGTCTACAAACCTCATTCTAATGGATACTCTTATGAGTATCCATTATTATCCATCAAAACCTTGAACCTTTCCTTATATCTAACGCCCATCTAAATAAACAAAATTATTTTACAATGTCAATATCTTACAGTATTAAAATGAGTTGCAATTCTGTAGAGACCCTAATCTTTGTTCAGGATTCCCTACTCCCCACAACCCCCCAGTACAATTTTTCTTCAGTATTTCATGCAGATAAAAAGAAGAAAATAGCTTAAGAAGTCACATAAGACCCTACAGGAGCTGCAGCCCCCTAAAGGACAGATTCACTAGGGAATTGATCCCACAGTCTTTTCCCAGGCTAACATTTACAATGACCTGCCTGGAATTTTTGTGATAAACATTTACCTTTTTTCTTAATATGGGATACTACTAAACTGCAGCAAAAGCTCGCAAAAGGGAAGCACAATTTACTTGCAACCACTTTTCCACACCCATTTCTGAAGTCAATTTTAAAATAAAAAAAGACAGTGTCACCTGTTTTCCTAACTTTCGAACTGTAAACCAGTGTTCCTTATAATTACAAATAAATGATTTTTCATTTCTGTAAAAAGAAAAACAAAAGGTATAAATAAAATTAAATACTCTACAATCAGAGTACATAATAATTTAAAGATTTTTGCTATCACCAATTCAAACTTATATAATACAGTTTCAGTAATACAAGCATTGATGTTACATTAGAGAGTACCCATACTGCTTTTATAACATCCAGGAAGTTGTCAATATCACTGAAATCTCCATGTACCTATGATGCCAAGATACTAAAATATCATGAAGGCACAGAGGACAGATGCTCTAATTCATCCCCAAGAAGAAAAAAAAAGAAAAAGAAGAAAAAAAAAATCAAAACCAGGTGGCAATACAAACATCAAAATGCAACAGAGCATGAAACAGCAATTTTAAAGAAAGACTTAAAACATAGATTAAGAGTATTTTTTTGGTAATAGAAAAGCAGGGTGCTAAAAGAGTCTTACATAGGATCGATCCCAAGTCTCTGGTACTCTGGGCTGTTGAAGAGGATTAGTTCTAAACCCCACACTTTCAAGGCATTGCTTATAACCTGTCAAAAAGGAACACTTCATGAGCCACACTAGTTCAAATCTAAATTCAAGCAATGCAACCATCTTAGCCACACTAAACAATTATACTGTTTTCATAAAACCTAGATTTCAAAACATTGCCAGGAAACCTGGGAATCACATTCCTCAAAATGCAGTTGTCATGAATCCACATGCAAGCATAACACTCATATCTTATTGAAGAAGAAGTAACAAAACTAGGATTTAACTCAACTGTGGTCATGAGCTTACTTCCCCAAACAAAGCTGTAACTTCACCTTCCACAGACACTTCATAAATTGTCATCTCTCTACTTGCAACGCACTGCTCTGCCCTTACTTCCCCTCCCCCCAAATAATCTCAATCTTTCTTCACAGAAACTGTTGGAAATTTTGTACCACTGGCTTATGACAGGATCAGTCAGTTTACTGATCTGAGCACCAGCTCCTTTACAATAACTCTTTAAAGCTACATGAAATAATGCTGTTACAACTTTTAAGTTAAGAATTCAAATTCCTTTCAGCAAGCTAACTGTGCCTCAAATGACAAAGCAATGACAGGACAAAAAAGTAGAACGAGGAAGCATTTTTTTCAGCCCAATCTGTTAACGGTTTCTGGCTAAAAAGAAAACCAGCCCAGTGAGCCATAAGGAAGGGAGGCTCTTGAGTGGGTCTGGAGCATTGACAAGTACCACTGAAAGCTTGGGAGACAGCCAAAGATGCCTCGAGCTCTAATTTAGACAAAACCCCCAATTTGGTGTTCAAAACTTTTTTTGTTGTTGTTCTGGTTTAAGTAATTGTTATTGATTACTTTTCCCCCATGGCCTTAAAAAAACCAAAAACACCCAAGAAAACTCTGCAGATCACTGTGATAACACTGTAACCATTGCCAAGGGCTCTCCAGTCTATAATTTGAGAAAGCAATCCAAGTTCTGCTTTTTCTCCTGCAGTCTGTGGTTGCCAAGGCCTACACCTGAAGTGCCCACAAGAAACAGCTTAGAAGGCAAGCTTATTGCCAGCCGGTGTCATTTCACAATTCCTGAATCCACGTGTCTCCCATGTATTTGATGGCCCATGAACTGAGGAACTGCAAGTCACTGTTCTTAATGGAAAACACTCTGAACATTTGGAAGTCCAGCACCTAAGCCCATTAAGGCCATAAATTGCTAATTAGACAGAAAAGCTCAATGCCATTTAAATGATATAAGAGAACATATACTGCATAAATGGAACATGGTGTCAGAAGAGAGCTGTGCTTACTTGAATTGAGAAGAATCCACTATCATCCATATTTACAGAAGGCTGCTGCTCAATGCGAAGTTGGGAGAGAGAAAAGGGAAAAATGCGTAAGCATAAAAGGTCAAAAATAATTGAGTTTTGAAAATGAATGTAACTGCAGATTCTTAAAGCAACGACTTAGGCCCTTGTCTGTAAGGCTGATTACAATGCCCCAAATAGGCATATTAATTTAAAACTCAAACCTTTAGAGATGTTCAGTGCTTAAAGGGCAGATAGACATGAGAATTTCTATCCCTATCTGACACTGGCTTACAAAAACAAAAGGCAAATTATTGTCCTCCTCATTATGCCTGATCTTCCTACTCATAAGATGAAGGTAATGTCGCTTTTTGTAGAATTATTGTAAAGCTGTACTAGGAACATTTGAAAATGCCACATCCAAGATGCATGAGTGAAAAGGCCTATAAATTTAAAAAGCTTCAGCACTAGTAAATTAACCTTGTCGAGCTATGCAAGAATAGCAAGTCTGTGCCAGACAATATTACATTTCAGGCAATGTCAAGCAACTTCAAATGAAGATAATTTTACCTGTAAAAATGTTCTGTATTCTTCACTAGATACTCCTCCCTCTGCCATTCTCATCCTTTCTTCCTCATCCAATTGCTGTGCAATAGAGGATAACTCAACAGGACTAAAGTATTCCCCTTGCAGCAAATTATTCAGACAATGTTGAGCACACAATGAGCCTTCTTGCTAATAATGGAAGAGAAAAAAATACCAATGGAAAAAAAAAAGAAAAAAAAAGGAAAAAAACCCAGGTAAATGCAAACTCTGTAAAATGACTCAGCTGTTTCATTCTGGTAAACCTCCTGCCCTCCCCACTCATGCAGAGTACCATATATTCTTTCAATGTATTACACTGCAAGCTATAGAATACAATCCTCCCATCATCTTAATGGGAATACCCCCATGCATACTGCCTTATTTCCTTAGGATAAATAAATTTCATGTAAAAACTGTTTTTGAAAACACCATAAAAATTGCCAATGACCCAACAAATCACAGAGAAACTCTGCAACCATCAGAACAATGGATTCTATCCTCTTCCAAAACATCACTATATGAAAATCAAACAGCTTAGATCTCTACTTCCTAGAAACAAATATTTTCTCTAATAGACACTCTCATTATTTTTTAACTTTTCTTCCCTTCCAGGTGTAGCTATTGACAATCTGCTGTCCACATTAGCGCTGAGAAAGTGAGTAGGATCTAGAAGAATATTAAAGCTCCTTTTCCATACTCAATGAAATTTACATATAGGAAATAGATAAAATAAGGTCATACCACTAGTTTGAAAATCTTGAAAACAGTGATGGGGAAGCAAGAAAAAAATTATTAAATTCAGCATATTAAACAATGAAAATTTTTTTTTTATTGATAGACCATTTAAATAAAAAATATTCCAGATACTTTGTTACATATCCAGCACATTAGAGGTAATGGAACTATAGTGTAACATTTTAAGATATCAGCAGAAATTTTAAAAGAGCTAATTAACAATGTCAGTCATGATTTTGTAGAACAAATTTTAAAACTCTCTGATCAGAATAAATGCATGACAGGCTCCATTATTTTCATATGTGAGATAAAATACTGCCTCATGAAAAGAAAACTACAGTGTAAACCAACCAAAGCAGTTTCCCAGGAAAAGCAACCTTTTTCCAATAACTGTAACTCCAGGTACAAGACAAGTAACATCAGTTTTAAAAACCTGTTTTTCTCTTTTGTTTTAATCAATCTTAATTTTTATTTACATTAAGAACTCTACTACACGTGCACTTCGTTAAAAACAAAACCCCTCAAGAACAATACAGAAAACCCCTCCCTCAAGCCAGACACACAGCAACTAAGAATACAAGAGTATGCCTTTGAGGAATATTCTTTAAAATTCCCCAAAAGCATCACACAAATCCTATGTAGAATTCTCCCATGATCTCCCTTACAGCTGAAACCTTGAAAATTCCCTTTACTCCAGATCCTCCTACGGCTTCATCACTCAGTTGAGCAATGAGTTATTAAAGCTACACTGGCTGTACAGCCAGGCTTCAATGGAATCCAGAAACCTCCTCCAGCTCATGGCCATCCTGCAACAAGAAACTCAAGACTAAACACCAGCTTGTGTCCCTCCGGGACCACATCCCTACTGCTGGCCAAATGACAAAACTGTAACAGAAGAACCTGCTCAACAACCACAGGCTTCCCTGCTAAAATTATATGAAACTGGTTTAGAAACAGGTAGTAAAATACCACTGAAAAGTAGTTGTATTACATGCTTACATCCCAATTTCACTAAAAGGACCTGGTATTTGTACAGTATAATCTGAAAGTAATAAACCTTAATTTTCATATGTAAAAGTTATATTAAGTGCCCAATGCAAGAAACAGATCCTACAGTATTTAACTGACACAAACTTCCACTGTGTTGTGCAGAGGACATTGCTTCTTTTCCATAACCTAAAAACCCCTCACTGAAACCTCTCCTGACATAAAATGCTGCCCTGTTTTCAGTAGTTTCAATCATTTGTATCTTAGCAAGGAAAGAACAAACTTCCAAGAGTGGGACTTCTGAAGCCCCATACTTAAATCGTACTTTCTGCAACTGTCATTTCTTTCTATAAATGGCACATTGCTGGTTGTTTTATTAGATTTGCTTAATAAATACCAAGTTTCTCGTGTCTTTTTATCAAAACTGAGGTATGCAGACTCAGGAACATACAGGACTTCAAAGTATTTTGACAGCACTTGATGGGGGGGAAAAAAATACTCCTTAAGGAAAAAAACACAGTCATTCAGTTAGAATATTTGGTACTCCAACTTAAAACACATTCAGGTGAAATTTCTTAACTGTGTTACTAACTTCCCGGGGAGCAGGTACGTTTCACATGAGAGACTGCCAACTCACCCTTCCCCAGAACGCGTAGGAACGCAAGTTACCATCAACTTCTAACTGTCTATGGATTATGCTTTGTCACTTCAATTTCCTAGGTTTTGTTATTAAACTAGGAAGCAACTTAGCAAGAAAAAGTTAATTCATTCTGCGATAGGCTAGGCCACGTAAGAAGAGTACATTTTGTTAAATTGTCTTCAAAGCCAGACTGAATGTCAGTGAAGCAGAGGCCTGAAATCCAACACTCACCCTCTGAATAGCAGCTATTTAACACCACACTTGCCAAATTTTGCAACCCAAACCTACTCAGAAAGAACACTCCCCAGTTTTTATGGATTTCAGAACAGCAACATTTTAAAGGAAGGTACACAGCTATCTTACTTGACTTCCTTAGGAAACCAATCCTACACATCAAAACTGAGTAACAGAACTAGTGTTAAGATTAACACAAAACAGTTGAAGAGACATTGGCAAAGTGCAAGAAAAAAAAAAACCAATTATTATTTGAACAGCAATAAAACCAAAACAGGTCATATTTGGTAACTTGGATAAATCACAGCAGTTCACAGAAGCATTTGTCCTCCAAAACAAAACCCTGGAAATCCTGTTTGGCACACAGAAGCGCGCTGGATGAACCGCGATTTCCTTAGCGGCTCTCCCTGAGCTCTTCCCTTCGCTGCTCGTTACACGAGCACAGCAAGCCAGGCTCGGTGACCAGACGGGTCCGAGAGCACAGCGACAGCCCTGCCTGCCGCTGCATATCCTCATTTCTCAGCCATGAGAGCTCTCTCAAGAAACACAAGCAGCTGCAGCCTACCCCTCCCCACCCTTGAGGGCTGTTCCTGCAGTCCCCAGAACGCAGTCCCCATGCCAAACCGGACGCCGAGACTCAGCCCTGACTCTCCTTGCCCTGCAGGGCTGGCAGCGTCCACCTGGGACGGGCCCCGGCTCCCCCCGAGGCAGAGGACAAACCACTGCCCAAGGCTGAGGGGCAGCCAGGGAGGGGCAGCGCGGCCCAGCCCGACACCGGCCGAGNACCGCCTGTCCCGGCACCGGCCCCAAGGTGCCTGTCCCGGCACCGGCCCCGAGCCGCCTGTTCCCGCACCGAGCGGAGCAGCGCCCGGCACCACCCGCTCCCGCCTTGTGCTCAGCAGCCCCTCGCCCCTTACACCCTCCTGGTCCGCTCACAAAGCAGCAGCACTTGCTCAACCACTATTCCGAACAAGCCTATAGAGGAAATCCAAAAAGAACCGTAACCAGGTTCAAGAAGAAAAAAAACCAATGTCAACCACGTTCTGGGTTCATGGAAGTATTCCTTCAAAGGCTAGTTCATGAATCAGCCATAAACACACGGATTCCAAGCCATATGCAACAATAACAACATAAATGATTTTTGCATAGTTTATTCTCTAATTCTTCCTCTCTTTACCAGATAGGGAACAAAAGTTTCTCAACTCTTATGGACTAATGGAATTCCTGAACACGTATAAGTCATGTAATTAAATCAACTTCAAAAAGTAACACCAGAAATTAAACTAGCACTGATGATTTGCAGATGTCCTTTACTGTAGTATCCTCTCAGGGTAAAAACCATTTTTCCGTTCTTTCAATATGTGAGATAAGATGATGAATCAAACAAAAATGTCTTCCTTTTCATCATCAGTTTTTATCTCCATGTTACTTCTTCACCAGGCTTCAACTCCCTGTGTAGGAAAGAAAAAAGAGGGAACAGACTAAAATTAGTATCTTTCCTTTTAAAATAATTATCAATAAATGTAAATATTTGTGTTACGTTATATTCAACAATATCTTAATTTTGAGATTTATGTAAAAATTTAACTTTCCTTGCAATTGTTGCCAGTTAAAAATCTTTCTATACTGATAAACTTCCTCCTTTCAAAAGCTTCAATGGATTGACTCCTCTGAATTTCCATTCATTTAAATGGAAGCACAGAACAGCTGGCTTCTAAGGAGTTGACACACTTTTAACTGGATCCAAAATGAAAAATTCTACTTCTTCTAAATATAGTAACTCATTATTTTTAGTGGAAAGACAGGTGTGAAAGCAGAAGGAATTTTTACAAGGTGCTGACATGGCAGCCCAACTTCACTAACAAACGCATTAAGAAAAGTGCTAAGGTACCAGTGGGGTAGATTACCTCAAAAGTCTCTTTCTTACTCAAAATTAATATAGGTGGGGCCAGAGTTGGAAAAATCCATTGGCAAACTGGTAACACTTCTACTATCAGTTTATGCAACCTGACTTTTTTCCCCTCTTCTTTTGTTCACCTGATGATCTAATACGGAATTAGAACTGACACAGATGAGTCAGTGCCTGAAGTTCTCTGATGTAAATCCTCCGTAAGAAGGCACAGCCAGAAAACTCAGAACTGATCAGTGCTTATAATCACATCATTCAGTGAAGATATAGCAGCATGTATGTTAATTTTCAAGAACCTGGTTATTATTTCTAAGTAACACAATTTATAAAAAGTATTTGGTTAAAAAGCGCTGTGATCATTTTAAATTTAGGAGAGAAAATTAAAACTCAAGCACCATGTTTCCTGCTGAAGTTTTAGAGTGTCAAAATAATGTTTTCCATATTTCATGACAAAGAACTTGACAGCAGTTAATAATCCTTTCTTTCATGAAGAGAGGTCCTAAAGATTCCATTTTCAGAGGGTATTAGTCACCTAAAACACTTCATAAAAGCTTCATATTTTTAGGGCTTGTTTCCCTTTTTTGGTTATGCTTATAACTAAAAAAGAAGAGAAGCACTTTGAAAAATAACTATACGTGTATATAAGAGCATCATAAAGCAGACCTTTTATATAATAAGCTCTTGTTTCTGAAGGCAGACAATCTTTCATCATTCCATCTGTCCAAATAGCATCCAATCACAAATCCTAAGGGAACAAGGATGTGAACCCAGCGTTCACGCACAGCTTGGGCGAAATTCACCATGACTGCTGAAAAGAAAAGCGTAACAGGTAAGAGGTACTAATAAATCTGTACTTGGAAACTGTTGCATGCTTGGCACCTTTACTCTCACTTACTAGGATTCTACAATGACATAATATACATGAGGGCTATCAAACACTTCCTAGGAGACACATACTGTTCTCAAACCTGTACTTGGGTTTCTTAGAAATAATCCTAACTGTTGACCTTGGGAAAAAGGATTTCATCCTAAAACAGGAGAGAACTAGAACATCTCTTTAATTTAGTCATTAAAGCAACTCTACAGATGTTAGCTGCTCTGTAAAATATTAGAAACACTTTCATAACCTAAGCTCCTGTCGATGGAGTTAAATGACACTTAATTACCTGTGTCAAGTCTCAGAGGCAAGTTGTATATTTAGTGGGGAGCTGACAGATAAAGGACATTCGTAAAATAAGGAAGAACATTTCTAAAATCACAGACCGCCAGAATCGTTACGGTTGGAATGGACCACTGGAGATCATCCAGTCCAACCTTCTGCCAAGGCAGGATCACCTGAGGCAGATGTCACAGGAACACGTCCACGTGGTTTTTGAATGTCCCCAGAGAGGGAGAGACTCCACGACCTCTCCGGGCAGCTGTTCCAGTGCTCTGCTACCCTCAATTCATAGAAATTCTTCCTCGTCTTGAGGCAGAACTTCCTGTGTTCTAGTTTATGCTCCCTGTCCTGTCACTGACCACCAATGAAGAGAGTCTGGCACAGGCCTTTGAGACATTTACATGCATTAATGAGATCCCCTCGCAGTCTCCACTTCTGCAGACTGAAGAGGCCCAGCAAACCTTTCCAACCCAACCAAAGCCTTCCAGACGAGGGAATTACACGCGACAGCAGTGAAGCCTGTCACACACACGGCCGCGGGCTCGGAGCCCCGGCCGGGTCCCGAGGGCCAGCACCACCGCCA
>WBMY01017206.1:250101-296223 GCA_013397315.1 Donacobius atricapilla
GGTGGAGCCCCGGAGCCCCCGCGCGGCTCCCCCGGCGCACGGCGCGCCGCAGCCCTGGCCGGGCGGGCCAGGGCTTTGAGGGGCCGCGGCCCTGCATGTGCCACCGCTGGGTGCCCCCGTCCGGCTCCCTGAAGCTGCTGTTAACTGCGCTCCTTCTAGGGGCCCTTTTATTCATTACTCTTAATGCATACTGTAGAAAATTAACCCCAGCTCTTTCTAATACGACCTGCAACAGTAGAATGTTAATACCTGAGAATTAGTATCGAACAGCTGTACTGAACAGTATTAACACCTTTAGCCTGCATATTTTCAGGAATATGTGAAGCTAGATATAAGTAAATGGAAATTTTCTTGCGTCTGTCAGTGAAACATTTTGTTGTCCATTCAGATTAGTTCTTTTGGAGACTAAACCCTTGGAGAGGAAAATGACATCGATTATTAAGTTGACTACGCTCTCGGGGGTGCAGGAGGAATCTGCCCTTTGCTATCTGTTGCAAGTAGATGAGTTTCGTTTTCTTTTGGACTGTGGCTGGGATGAAAACTTTTCTATGGATATTATTGATTCTCTGAGGAAGTAAGTAGTTGAGTTCATACACCTTTTTTGAAAACAGGTCTTGGTCTGTCTTGAAAGTTTTCAAAATTCCATGCAGTGGATAATGTATGGTGTTAGTCAATGCAAAATTGTTCTTTTGTTTTGTTTTGTTCGTGTATGTTTTACATGAAGGGAATCACGCTGCTGAAACATTTCTCGCAAAAACTTGGGATTATTTCATGTCAGTCCAGTGAGTTATGTCTCTTAACTGTAATTCTCACACTGTTCCTCGTTGTTTTGGCTTGGATGATTTTTTTGTTTTTTATTGTGATAAATGTGACACAGTTTAGGGGAGGCTGACCTTGACTCTCAACTAATTTAGAATAGTTAACTAAGTTTTAAATGGAAGAGGAAGCCTTGGTGTATGTAGGCTGAATAGAAAGCAGTTCAACGCTTGGCTCTTGTTTCAAGTTAAATAGACTGTCAGGAAAATGCCCTCTGCGAGGACACCAGCCCTGCAAAGGGAAAAAAACCCCTCCAAACCAAAATCTATCTAGGCTTTAATACTGGACTTCTGCAGGTGTACAGCAAGGAGCTGTGTTGATTGCCAATTTAGGACTGAAATGTGGAATTCTGGGAAAGAAACTGAGCTTTTTGGTACTAGTTTTATAGCATTGACACACTTGCAGTGTGTCTTGAAATCTTTAAAGTGAGGATTGTTAGGTACTAAGGATAATTTATAAAATTTTTCAAGTGTCTTACCTAAGAAACGATTAGATAAAATTCCCTTTTTCATAACAGCCATTGAGAAGAATGTGTGTGCCCCACTTACTATGCAAGGGAACAAAAAGCTGTCAATCCAGCTTGTATTTTCATTTGTTACATGTGTTTTATGCCCTCAAGTTTTTCAACTATGAAATGTAGAAAGGTTTAAGTCTGAGTTCTAATTTTATACGACACTTTGCAAGGAAAAAAAAAGTTTTTAAGTTTTTAAGAGTAGTAAAATCTCTGAAACTGATGTGATACTTTTCTTAAATGATATGTTTGATCTTTTCTATATGTAAGGAAATATATTTCGATTTGATCTTTTATCAGTTTAAGAATGGTTGTGTCTTTGGTGCTGTTACTTGGTCACTCCCATCAGAAGAAAAGTTGTAGTCTGTTTTTGGGTGTGTAAGCAATTTGTAGCACATCTGTACTGATACTAATTTTGGTCCTTCAGTTAATTTACTTTCTGGTGTTCATATATACTGAGGTCTTTTTCGTCAGGAGTTTGATGTGAAACGTACATCTTCAGATCTTAAAGTTATGCTTTCTGAAATTGCTTGTGTTTTTAAGTAGTTGAACATTAGGAAACACCTGTAAGTTTTAATTATGATTTTTAAAACTGTCCCAAACCTTGAAGGGTTTAAGTTTCATTGTCTGGCATTCAGACTGTGTATGTTTTCTCAAAATAGCCCTAGCAGGAGCTATACAAAACCATACAGAACTCTTTTCAATGGCTCTCTTTTTTTCAGGCATGTACACCAGGTTGATGCTGTTCTTCTTTCCCACCCTGACCCTCTACACCTTGGTGCACTTCCTTATGCAGTTGGAAAAATGGGGTTGAATTGTGCCATTTATGCAACTATTCCTGTATATAAAATGGGACAGATGTTTATGTATGATCTCTACCAGGTATGCTAAAGTTGATACTTTCATACACAACATCTTAGATATGGTGGAGTGTTTGAATGCTCTGTACCTCTTTGTTTGTTTTAGTCCCGCCATAATACTGAAGATTTCACACTCTTTACATTGGATGATGTCGATGCAGCCTTTGATAAGATACAGCAGCTGAAGTTTTCTCAGATTGTGAATTTAAAAGGTAAAGTTTCCGCCAAAGCATCAAGAAATTACTTTTAGTGAAAGACAACAGAGTAGTTAAGAGTTAAAGTAACTTTTTTAAAGGGACTGAGTTCTGAAATACTGTGTGTTTTGCAGTGCTGATTTCATTAGCCTCACATCAGTCTGTATCAATTGCATCAGCATTTTTATCTAGAAATGGATAGAATTTTCACTTAATGTGGAGGAGGTCATTCCAAAGAATGTTTAGATGTTTGTTTCTCTTCGGTGTTTTTGTACCTTTTCTTGGAATTTACTGATGTCTATTAAGAGTATTTACTTAGGTCTAGTGGCAGATGCCTCAGAGCTTTTCATAACCAGTAACGCAAGGGAAAGCTTTCTGGGGCAGGTTGCAGAGATGAAGTTACAGCATGTGCATAATTTAATGGGGAGGTCTTCAGTGACTCAGATCATGCTCAGTGTAGGGTATTGCTGGTGCCTGTGACAATCAGCAGTTTTCCACTCATGCTGAATGTAAAGATCAGAAGAAAATCAAAACTCTGTTCTTGAACAGAAGCACATACAAGCTGACCACCAGCAGTTTGTCTCTGAGGTGCAGTATTTTACAGGTTCATGAATAGTGCTGCCAAAATACTTGCCTTCTTATTTGGAAAATAGAAAGAGGATGTTGTCCTTGAAAGACTGTTAGCCCCTTTTCAAGATAGTTGTAGCAAGGCTGTGTTTGCTCTGGCAATTTTTACATATAAAGAGTAATTTTAGTGTACAACTTTTTTAAAATAACCAACTGCTTTTATATTTAATGGAGGTGATTTGAAAAGACTCAATGGAGGCATTTAAGAAGATCATATATGCTTATTTATTAATTATTACTGTGCACTTTATGCAGCAGAGTCAGTGAGTAATGGTTGTGGGTAGTCCTATTTTAATCTGACAAAGATACAGGTTGGTATCAGTGACAGGAAGCAACAGTGCATTTGAAAAATGAATTAGGTGCTGAAAAGTTCTGTCATCCCTGACTGCAGCCCATAAACACCTTTTCTGCTATGGTTTGACTTATTTGTTTGTCATTTTGGAAAGCTTCCAGATTGTGTAAGTTGTATAAGTTTTCCTAAGTACCTCAGAAGTGAATGATACAGTAAACATTTAGTGTTGTCCCAAAGAGCATTGTGCCTTTCATCATTGTGCTTGCTTTCTTGTGCTATGTTTTTTAGATCATTTACTGTTGTTTATGTCTATAGTTACAGCAGCTCTGCAGTGCCTCTAAGTATCAGTGGGAGGTGGAGGGAAGAAGTGACCTTTGCTTTATTTTCTTTATTCTGGAAGAAATATTTTGACATTACTGATTAGATGGGAAGGACAGATATTACTGCTTTTTCATACTTCATTTGATATTTTTTTTTCTCAGTAGTAATTTAGGCATTCAGTTGTTTAAAGTAACTATCTCTTGTTCAAAATAATGGATTTTGGTATGTGTACCTAAAATACTGAAAACCTTTGTAGGCAAAGGACATGGTTTGTCAATCACACCACTGCCAGCTGGTCACATGATAGGAGGCACAATCTGGAAGATTGTCAAGGATGGAGAGGAAGAAATTGTTTATGCCGTTGATTTCAACCACAAGAGGGAGATGTAAGTTCAACATAGTTATGAATAGTTCTTAGCTGAGTTATGTGTGTGCCATTTAGTGGGTGATAAAGAGGTGTGGAGGCATTTCCAGGAGTGCATTTCCAGTTCTAATAAGACCATTAATTTCATTTGCATCCCGATTAATCAGTTGGAAGCAAGCATTAGCTCTGGGTATTTGTAAATTTGAAGCAGGATACAGTCAGCAGCTGAGTAGTTTGTTTTCTGCACATGCAAATATCTGGAATCTAGCTGTCTTATTTTTTCTCATAAAATAAAAATGCAAAAAAGTGAGGTTTTTCCTTTTTTCCACAGCCATCTGAATGGATGTTCCTTGGAAATGTTGAGTAGGCCTTCATTGCTTATTACAGATTCATTTAATGCTACTTATGTACAACCCAGGAGGAAGCAAAGGGATGAACAGCTGCTGAGTATGTATTGTTTGGGCTTCAAAAATACCAGTAATGTGATTTATTAGCCACTATAAATTATTTTTCTATGAGAAATTCATTAGCATTTAAACTTAACAACTTATTATTAAAATGTAACAAGTTTTGAATTGCTCTTCTCTGATGATACTGATCCTGTGAGTTAAATGTTTTCTTGACAATGAACTGTATTTGGAAACAGTGTATTTTACTCAGTATCCTTATAAAACCCTTCATGGATTTTTAAATTACCTTCCTCAGCACTTTATTTTTTTTTACTCCATTTTTTGTTGTTTTTTAATGGAAAAAAAAATACCAAAACGAGAGATCTTCAGAGCTACTGAGAAAACTCTAGCTCCCTTTAATTTCAGTGGAAGTGTGAATTTGGATCTGTTTTGAAGTTTAATTTGTTTTAAATTGTTTGAATATGATTGCTAGTGTGATATAACAAAAAGAAATATCCAAGCTACACCACAAACCTTCTAATTTTGGTTCAAAGTCTAAGTAAGTTTTTGTTTTGTTTTTAATTCTTCTTAGCTAATGTTTTGGAGACATTACGAGGTGATGGGAATGTATTAATAGCTGTGGATACAGCTGGCAGAGTTCTGGAACTTGCTCAGCTTCTTGATCAGATCTGGAGAACAAAGGATGCAGGATTAGGAGTTTACTCTCTTGCACTTTTGAATAATGTCAGCTACAATGTAGTGGAGTTCTCTAAATCACAGGTTTGTTTTGATTTTAAAATCCAGTTATGAAGAGTAAAGGAACATTTATGCAAAACCTTTTCTTTTTAATGCTAAAAAATGGCAAAATACTGGGGGAATGTCCTTATTCTGTAGTGCATGTTTGTGTCTCAGCTCACAGCATCCAGTTGTGGGCATGTTTCTTGATAGTGATTTCTGTTTTTATGATAATACTTGTTATCATAGTTTATAGTTGTTAAAATGAGAACTTAAGTACTTGTTTCGGTGTTGGTTATGCTCAACATTATTTCTATACCTGCTGACAAATCCTGAAGTAATCGTGGGCATATTGCATCCTGTACTTCATATCAAGCTTGTACTCTTTAAGAACTTATATTTGTATAGATAACTTTTTCTAATACATATTTTAGGTTGAATGGATGAGTGACAAATTGATGAGGTGCTTTGAAGACAAGAGAAACAACCCTTTTCAGTTCCGGCATCTCTCCTTATGTCACAGTCTGTCTGATCTGGCTCGAGTGCCTAGTCCAAAAGTTGTTCTTGCCAGTCAGCCTGACTTGGAGTGTGGGTTTTCCAGAGATCTTTTCATTCAATGGTGCCAGGATTCCAAAAACTCCATAATTTTAACTTACCGCACTACACCTGGAACATTAGCACGATTCCTGATTGATAATCCTTCTGAAAAAGTTATAGATATTGAGGTAAGAGTTGTCCCTATAGCTCCAGGTTTTTATTGGGGGCCATCTGGGGTCATGTGGGCAAAACATAGCTTCTTTTTTGATCTTCTGGAAATGCTTCTAGTGGTGGAGAGAAACCTGAAATCAGTATATTGCATATTTATCAGATTGTGGATAAATTTACATAAAAACAGGTCTCCAGCTGAGAACTGCAAAATGCTTTTTCATGGCATGGCAAAATTAATAGAGCTGAGCACGAAGTTCCTTTTGCATATTTATTTTTAGACGACTCTTTCCTTTGTGTTTCTACCATAACAGAAAACAGTCTGCTTGCAGTTGATGTACAGATCACCACATATGATGGGTTAGTCTTGCTAGAAAATTTTCCGGGTTTGGAAGTGGAGAGAATCAAGTCAAATTAGTATAATATATCCCAACAGGATTAGAAAGATAAACAAATGCCGGGAATTAGGAGATAGTTAATAGCTATTCATGCTTTCAAATTGTTTTCAATAATCTGTACACCCGTGTCTACTTCTTTCCATGTTGTTAATTTATTGAAGTCCCCTGTGATTGCAGTGATAATTTCAGTACTGATGATGTGGCTTTATTTTGGTTTTAGATTGGATTGGAATAATTGAATTACAGTATTAGATTATTACTAGAATTTAGTTTATTCAAAGTGACCTGTACTGAGAAAACAAAAAACCAAAATCTGCTGTTGTTTTACCAGCTAGTATGACTTTGTTAGGTTCTTCCGGTTTGATGCTAATGATAGAAAAACTGAATAAGCACTGCTCATCTAAGAGCCTTCACTTATTGGGAGATATTTCCTGAAGACATTTTCAGAAATTTTTGGAAGGCATAATTGATTTTAATTTTTTTAGAAATGCTTTCGTTTAAAGTAGACTGTACAAACTGACACTATCATGATGTTGACATTTTTGCCATAGTCTTATCTTGTATGTGACACACAATTTATACTTGCCCTTGGTACCTAAGGACAAATATTCTTGTCAGCAGCATATAGGAGAAGTACTTAAGTTGTGTCAGCTACTCACAGTAATGTTAATTCTGTCTGCAGTTGAGAAAACGTGTCAAGTTGGAAGGAAAAGAACTTGAAGAATACCTGGAAAAGGAGAAACTCAAGAAAGAGGCAGCTAAGAAGTTAGAGCAGTCTAAAGAGTAAGTATGTTTGCTCGTTCTGCTGTTGTGATCAGAGTTGAGATTTGTGTGATTATTCTGCTCCTTCAACTCTTTTCAGGCCTAAATGAAAATTAGAGTTTCAGTAGCCTTGTTTGAGGACCCTGAGGAGTCAGGAGTGGTTGTCTTTAATCTGTTGTTCCAACAGACCCAGTTTCATTTGCCATTTGACTGAGCTCTTTCTCAGATACATAAACTGCCTTTGACCTTGGTTAGTGTTATGTCAACTGTTATTTTCTAGTCAGTGTGTTTGTGTAATATGAAACCTGTAGAAAAAAAAGAAACGCTAGGTTTTTTTGGAATGTCATTTCAGGGCAGATATTGATTCCAGTGATGAGAGTGATGCTGAAGAGGATATCGATCAGCCGACTTTACATAAGACCAAACACGATTTGATGATGAAAGGTGAAGGTAGCCGGAAAGGAAGTTTCTTCAAACAGGCAAAAAAATCTTACCCAATGTTTCCAGCTCCTGAAGAAAGAATTAAATGGGATGAATATGGTGAAATTATCAAGTATGTGGTGGTAATGTATACTAACATAGTAGCTATGAAATCAAAAACTAGAAGGAATTAAAGTCACCGTTTTGTCTCTTTCGCAGCATTGCTATATGCTCTTCAAACTGCTAAGTCTTACAGAAAGCTTGTGATAAGGATCGAAGCTGCAGAGTGCTGATCCTTCACCTGTGTTCACACCTCCTGGGATGTATTTTCACTGTAGGCTTTTTTTTTAATCTTTTGAGATAGAAGATTTTAAATTGTTTTAACCCGACTTTTTTCTGCTTTAAATTTCACTTAATGTTAAATTTGTGAAGTGAGAAAACACTGTTCATCCTAACAAAATTTTGTTATTGACATTGTTATTTTGGTATTTGACATCTTTGCATAAGGAATACTTCCTACAAGTCCTCAGTTTGCTGGTATTTCCTAAGTTATTCAAGTTCTTTTTTAAGATAGGAAGGTCGTATTTTCCAAATCAGCTCTGTTCAAGTATGGAAATATTTGGCAGGTGTAGTAAAATTGCTGGCAATAACAATTACAAAAAAAATCGTAGTAGTAATAATCAGCACTGTTTGTTTTTATATTAGGTAGTGCTTTGGTTTTACTCCAAAAAGCAAAATGCCTTTTATTCTTTAGACCTGAGGATTTTCTAGTTCCGGAACTTCAAGCAACAGAAGAAGAAAAAAGCAAATTAGAGTCTGGTTTGACAAATGGAGAGGAGCCTATGGACCAGGATTTATCAGATGTTCCTACCAAATGTATTTCTGCAACAGAATCCATGGAAATTAAGTGAGTATCTTTTTTCTTCTCAGTTCTGCTAGAACAGAGGCATGGGTACAGTGCAAATTGGGTAAAAGGCTAGCTTGGATTTAAGAAAGTGGGAAAGAACTTCATTTTTGTTTATTTTTTCCCCCAAGCAAAGTTGTATTTTACTAGTCTTTCTGGGAGCACAGAACAGCTTTATGGTTCCCCATTCTTAAGAAAATTGGTTCGTTTCCTGTCTTAGGGAGATAACTGGAAGAGACATAAGAAATCATACAGTAGTATGTTAGCATAGGTACTTAATTATGTTTTGTTTAAAGGATAACATATTCAAATATGTTTATTTCATGGATAACTTACTTTTATGATAACTTTGTAAGTGAATTTTGTGAATGTATAGTATTAAATACACACATGCTAGTATTTGACAACTGCATTTTACAGATCCATCATATACCTCGTGCTGACAGCTTTTGTTGATATACAATAATTAAAAAATATCTTAATGAAGTATTTTGGAGCACTCAAAGGTTTAATCTTTTAAACTAAAACATATTATTCTTGGGTTTTTAATTCAAACTAGAGCCAGAGTTACGTACATTGACTATGAAGGACGTTCAGATGGGGACTCAATTAAAAAAATTATTAACCAAATGAAACCAAGACAACTGGTCATTGTCCATGGACCCCCTGAAGCCAGTCAGGACCTTGCAGAATGTTGCAGAGCTTTTGGTGGAAAAGATATTAAAGTTTACATGCCCAAACTTCATGAAACTGTAGATGCTACAAGTGAAACTCACATTTACCAGGTAAGTTCTGGAATTCTTTAGATGTGTAACTGCTGGGGACTGTAGTAAAGCTGTATGAACAGAATGTCATTTGCCCTCTGTTCCTTGGGAGAGGAGAGGATTACTCACTACCTGTGAGTACAATTAGTTTTGTGTGATTAAGGCATTAGTAGTGGTTTTCTGTCTTCTAGATAAGCATTCTCCTGAGGCTTATTATTCAGAAGTGTTTGAAAGCTTGAATGTGAGATCAGTCTGTTTTCACCTGAAGTGCAAAAGGCAATGTTCATGTCCACAGGGCCATCAGTTTGCTTTATTGGAGTATTTACAAATTTATAATGCCTGTGTTTAGAATACTATTGTATACTAGCTGCAATTCAGGATTCTCTTTGGAATCTCAAATGGAGCCTTAAAGAGCTAGAATAAAAGAAGGCTTCATACTTAAATAGTACCTAAGAGTGAACATGTAAAATTAGGAGCAAGTTAATGATAAAAACAAATAAGATACCCATACCCTCCAAAAAAAACTTAATGTGATCATTCTGGGAAAGTAAGGTTATGATAATGTATTGCCATGTATTAGCCATGAAAATTAAATGCAATATATTAAGGTCTAAATAAGAGAGCTGGAATAGTTTGTGTGAATTATATGAAAATTGTGTGTAGTCCCAATTAAATTTTTGAAGTTGTTTAGAGGGAAGTCTCTCAAAACACTTTTTGCAGTAGTCCTTTATTCCTTTGTTCTTTTAAAGTTAATAGAAAAACATTGGTAGAATTGTTGAAAGAGGTACTTCTGTTTCTTTCCAGAGAAAAATCTCTTACCCTCTAGAAAGTAGAAAATTTCAGTTATTAAAAATCATCTGGTTATAACAGCCCTAAAACAGTTTGTTTTCTGCATGTGGTTTGTTGGTTGTTGGGTGGGTTTTTTTGTTGTTTTTAAGGTTCTGAGAGTTGCTAGTGTGTAAGAAATGAACCAGGAGAAGTGCAGTGGCAGTGTTGAATTTGAAAATAATAGATGTGAGTGAAGTGTCAGTGTCACTGTGTCCTTTGAGTTGGCTGTGCTGTGCATGGGTGGGTAGCTGGTGGTTGTTTCTTTCACACAAGGTTGCAGCCTTGATTGCGCTATAGGAATTGTGGACCTTCTAATATGGATAACAATCTCTAAGAGTAGAGCTTTATTTAAAGGATTAAAGTCCCAGAGTCCACCAGAGAAATCAGGGTAAGGGCACTTGAAAGTCTTGTATCTACAACATCCTTTCGTACAATAAAGTAGTAATTATAATTTTTTTGAGGGTTGAAATTTGGAACTATTCATCAGTAACCTAAATGTATATATAGAAATTTTCTCAGAATTTGCTAAGACCAACTAAGGAACAACTCAGCTTCAAAAAAGGTTTCTGGTTTTTAAAAGGAAATGATTACTCCTGCTGTAAATTTAAGTCAGGTTTGTAGTTCTATAGGTTCTTTTTTATTTTAGCCAAGATGAGAAAGATGTTGATCTCTGATGCTTTTTAAGTTGTGATATGAATGTTACACATATTAAATTATGAAGTGTCTTGCCTTGGTGATACCAGTTCCATCGTTTCCCTCCACAAGAGTGCATGAATCAAACCCATTGGAAAGATGGTGAAGAGAAACTTGCTAATCTTTAAAGCTTGAAGTAAGGCCTCTGTATTTTCTGTGAAACTGATAGTACTTTTATTTTTGTGCAACGCAGGTCAGATTGAAAGATTCTCTTGTCAGCTCTCTTCAGTTCTGTAAAGCGAAGGATGCTGAGTTGGCTTGGATAGATGGTGTGCTGGACATGAGGGTTTCAAAAGTGGATACTGGAGTTATTTTGGAAGAGGGAGAGTTGAGAGAAGATGAAGACTTAGAGATGCAAGTGGATGTGCCTTCTTCAGACTCGAGTGTAATTGCACAACAGAAGGCCATGAAAAGCCTCTTTGGTGACGATGACAAGGAGATATGTGAGGAGAGTGAGATCATCCCTACTTTGGAACCTCTGCCACCTCACGAGGTACAGAAATGATACTGGTCTGGATTTCTTTTATGAAGACCTCTGTATTCATTTGTCTTTTTCTGTTGTTTGGAGGTTGATACTGTGGTCTTACTCAAATGAAAGCCGAACTGAAACTGGATTTTTGTGTTTGAGTTTCTCTTTGTTAAACCTGGTGCAGTTCTTTGTTCAGCTTTTATGCTTTTCAGTAGGGATGATCTTTTGCATCCATTAACAATACCTAGCATACAGTACCATATATTTATGAAATAACATATTAAGTAGTGTATGTTGTATCTGTAATTAGTACTTGTAGGTACAGAAATCAATTGGTGTTCATCACTTCTGGGTTTTATTATGTTTTTTTGATGCTGTGGAAAATACTTCAGATACTTGAGATACAGATCTTTGACATTCATACGTCTGCTTCTATAGTAATGATCTGAGAGTTCGTGAAATTTATCTTTTCTATAAATTTACCCTAACTCTTAAAATACTTTGCATTTTAGGAGATAGTATTTCATCTTTCTGTTGAATGATTCCAGTATCTTTTAATCCTAGAATTGCTTTTTAAGATTCTTTGTTTCACAGTCCTAAATGCAGTCTGTCCTGAAAGCTAGAGAACTGTGGAGACGACTCTGAAGTCTGTTCAGATTCATGACAACAGATTCATGCATTCAGATTCATAGCATCCTGTGCTGGTCAGCACTACAGCTCACCGCAGCTTGGTCCCTGGCATAGCATGGCTCGGAAGAGGGATCTTCATTGTGGCTTTCTATTTGTCTTCAATTTGTGAACAAAAAAAGCCATTTGCTTTTTGTGATGGTTAACTTTTAAGGCTTTTCTCTCCTGAAGATGTTTTGCTGCAGGTGAACAGAAATAGAACCATTTTAGAGTCCTGTAGTCTTGGCCGCACTGCTGCCTACACAATAAGGAGATCTTTGGAAAAATGGAAGGTGTTACATCGAAGTAGTAAAAATGTGTGTGTTGTTTTGAAGGTTCTTGGACATCAGTCTGTGTTTATGAATGAGCCAAGACTGTCTGACTTCAAGCAGGTTCTCTTGCGGGAAGGTATACAAGCTGAATTTGTTGGAGGAGTGCTTGTGTGCAACAACCTGGTGGCTGTCCGCAGGGTAGGTGTTCTGTGTTTTAATCGCTTTGGCAAATAATATTATAAAATAATATATATTATTTTAGTAATAAATAAAATACTGGTTTAGTAATAAAAGAAGTTTTTCATTAGTGTAAAGATAATAAATTGAAACATGTCTTTTGTTTCAGACTGAAACAGGGCGTATTGGATTGGAAGGCTGCCTCTGCCAGGACTTCTATAGGATAAGAGACCTTTTGTATGAGCAATATGCTATTGTCTAAGAGAAGTGCTGCAAGGGTGTTTTCTCTTGAACTTTTACCGACAATGGAGGTTTCTCCTGGTTCTGACTTTCTGTAGTTTTCTAATTTATACAGGGAAACCTAATTCATAAAGAGCAGTTAGCTGCTGTGAACATGTAAGTAACTGCTGTTGTTCGTAAATCTGTTGGTACATTCCATGTAGTTGACTCTTAAACTGTTACAACTTGGCATCTCCCACATAACACATTATAAATGAGTTTATGACTATGAACGCTTCTCAGGAAAGGTTCAATTTGTCAGGGCATGTTTTGGTTTCACAGATTTCCTGTCAAAGACTACGAAACATGTAAAAGTCATTCTTTTGTTCTAAAACAAGATTGGATGAAGAACTTTGGTTTCTTTGGTTTCGTTTGTTTTGGTTTCTGTGTAGTTGTTTTTGGTTTCAGTTGCTTGGTTTTCTTTTTTTTAGTAAGTTTGATTTGGGGAACAGTCTCAAATATTTTCCTCTTTTGTTTTTAAATTCAGTTTAGTTGAAGTACATTATTAACAGCTCACTTAAAGGTAGACTGCCTAAAGTTTCCTCAGTGTTAATCTGGCTGCGTATTAACACTGTATCTGTTCCATCTTACTGATTTGTTCTGAAACAGCATTTCATATTGTAATCTGTAGGATAAAAAAATTACTTGGGCAATTACTCTAAGAAGGTTGGATGATATTTTCAGGCAGTTTAAAATGCAGTAATTGGTTCAGAGTAACTTCTGTACAAACTTACGGAATTTGTAGCTCTTAGCTCTTGGAAAATTACGCCAATTGTAAAACCTTTTCTGAGTTCTGCTTTTAATACTTTTCAAAGTCTAAAGCCTTTACCTATGCACTGCTGTTTGTTCAGAGAGCCAAGTTCAGGAAGTTATTTTCTCTTGAAATCTGAGTTGGTGTGATGTATTTAATGATTTTGTGCCATGTTCTGTTCTAACAGATAGTGAGATTTATTGTAGCTGCTGATGCTAGGAATTTACCTTTTTAGGTAAGGATAAACACAGTTTTGAGTTCATTAATTTCTCAGAAATTAAGTTATGAAAACAAATGGCCTCTCGAGTTTATTTAATCCTTTTCTCCCCATCCATGTGTGAAACACCAGCTTTGGCAGTGGATGGTTGTTTGATTTTTACATAAACCAGCAATGTTAAATATGCTCTTTGTGTGTATGCTTAAATAAAACCTTTTGAAAAAGTGTCAAAAAATAGCCCTGTGGGCTATCAATGGAAAGATAATTTACTTTACATCTCATTCTCAACAAAAGTTTTCTATCTGATCTACAAACTATTCTGTTTAAAATAGTAGCTTAAAAGTGAAGACTGTATTAAACATTTGATAGAACTATATACTAGAAATGTAAAAAGACTGAAAATACAATACTGAGTGAGAATGTATTTTCTTACACAAAATCTAGGGATAACTAGATAACTCAGTGTTGTGGGGTTTTTTCTTAACAGTTTAGAAAAATGTGTATTTCCCTTTTATTGAGAGCCAGAACTTCATAGAAATGCTCTGGTTTTGTAGCAATGCTATGTCAATCTATATGATGCTGAATACTATTGTATTACTACCGTTGCTGATACTAGTGAACTTTTATAAAGTGAGGTACTTTGTATATAATCATATTGGCCTTAGGACTTTAACCTTTAGGGCTTACAATGGGAAGGGATCACATATGCCTGCATGGAATATACTAATAAAGAAGAAACACCTTAGAAAGTCAAAATAGTGCTGTTTTTAAAAAAAGGATAAAGACAACGCAGTGTGATCGTAAACCTTTCTATCAGTTTTGTTTGTCTTTCTAACCTACTGATAGAAATTTGGCTAAGATTGCAAAATTTTAGTGTTATCAGTCACTAAATTCTAGTGAGTGCTGACAGAGAATCCCAAATCGGTGCCATCACTGAGGAAAAGGCTCAGGTCAGCAAAACAGCTGACTCCTTATTTTAGTCTATTCAGCATGAGTGTGGCTGAAGTGTGAAATCAGACCTAGAAAGCTGACATGCAAGGAGTGCTGGGACTGGAGTTTTGGATGTCTGTAGAAGATGTATCACAGGCTGCACTGGTGCTGTGTGATACATGTATAACATGTGCTCCTCAGCTGGGCATTCAGTGCTTGTAAACCAGTGTGCACCTGAAGCCAATGCCCATTAATTTTGCCTATTCAGCTGTCAGTTCCCTGATACATTCTTAACTGTGATTTGCTTTAGACAGTAATTGAACTTCTGTGTATAATTTTCAGAGTTACTAGTCTGGTACTTGTTTTATCTGAACTAAAAGATTAATTTCCCCTTACCTTCACAAAATGTCAGTACTGCCATGATCCATAAGTTGCATTTTTGGGCTTCTACATTTTCTTCGTTAGCAGTAAAAATGTGACAGAGTACCATTTCTTATTCTATGCTCTGTTGCTCCTGAGGGTAAGAACATTCACTTCAAACCCAGATTTGGTGGTCACCAGTTGAAAATATTTCCTTCACGGACTCCTGCATAGTATTCCTCAGATAAGAGGAGCCAAGGGTATGTGGAGACACAGGAAAGGTGGAAATTTGCCTTCTTTCATCCCCCAATCACAGAATCACTAGGTTGAAAGAGACCTTCAAGATCATTGAGTCCAACCCATGCCCTAACCTCAACTAAACCATGGCACCGAGTGCCACATCCAGTCTTTTTTTAAATACATCCAGAGATGGTGACTCTACCACCTCCCCAGGTAGACCATTCCAATACTTTATCACTTCTTCCGTGAAAAACATTTTTGCAATATCCAACCTATATTTCCCTTGGCACAGCTTGAGACTGTGTCCTCTCATTCTGGCAGTTGCTGCCTGGAGAAAGAGACCAACCCCCAGCTGGCTACAGCCGCCCTTCAGGGAGTTGTAGAGAGTGATAAGGTCACCTCTGAGTCTCCTTTTCTCCAGGCTAAACAGCCCCAGCTCCCTCAGCCGTTCCTCACAGGCCTGGTGTTCCAAGCCCCTCACCAGCCTCGTTGCCTCCTCTGGCTGTGCTCAAGCGTCTCAGTGTCCTTCCTAAACTGAGGGGCCAGTCTGTAGAACTTGTGGGAAAATCCTAGCTTTTGTAGTCTCTTCTTCCTGTACATATGTAGTAGAGTGTGAAGACGTGTTTTAAAAGATTAAGGGAATGAAGAAGCAGAACTCTAATGATAAAAAAATAATTCTAGCTAATTATGTTAATAATTTTAATTATTATGCTGTTCCTGTTATTAAAACACAGCTTTATACTGAGTTAAATAACCTTGTTTGTGACAGTTTCATTTGAAATCATTTTACTTTGACAATATGGGCTGGAGGTGAAGTGAAGCTGAAAATCTTCTCCATCCTTCAACAGTATTTAAATTTAACCACATCCACTTCTCAAAATATGCCGTTAATGGAAAGTTAATGGAAAGTAAATGGAAAGGTAAGATGCCCAGCATTCTGTCAGAATAACAGTCTTGTGAGAGCATTTGAGATCAACTTGCTGCTACAGCTTGCTTGGAAATGTAGGGATTTTCCCATATCTCTACTAGCTTTTAACTGGAGTCAAATGCTATTCATTAGGAATTAACAAGCAGAGACGTGCTCCCTCCTCACCCTCCAATCTAAATAATTGTTACAGATGGTTGTACTCTAAAACTCTTGCACAGAGTCAAGATTTCTTTCATAAGGCATGACATGTATTAATACTTCAGGTAGGAAAGGGGAGCGTATTGCCTGGGGGAAACACTTAAACCTGGTTTGGCCAGGACAGGGTTGATCTTTGCAGCGGCCAGGAGGGGCATGGCCAGGACCCAGAGGTTATTCCATGCCACCTCAGGTCATTATCCAATAATGGGGAAGGGGTCCCTTCCTGCCAGTGGTCGGGTATTGTTAGGCTCCTTTTGTTGCAGGAGTGAGCATTCACATGGGAATCAGTTCCCTTGTACACTTTTGTTATTAGTGTTGTTGCTGTTACTCTTCATTTTCTAATTTCATTGCTGTTTCTGGTAAATTGTTCTTATCTCAACCCATGATCTTCACTTTTTGGTTCTCCAGTTCTTCAGCCTCGAGAGGGGAAGGGAGGAGTGAACAAGTGGCACATGGTTTGGAGTGATTCGGTGGGAACACTAAATGCGAGAATACCATTCCTAAACCATGAAAACTACTAAAATTTTTTGAGTCTTTGTCAAAAGTAGTCTTACTGTAAGGATCCAAAGGTTGCATGATATTCTGTTTCATGGCTTTTAGAGATGTTTTCATAGTTTTGGAAAGGAAGTGCTGGGTAAGATGATCTCAGTGAAATCTGATAAAGAAATGTTTCTAGTAAACGATTGTAGTTCTTGAGTTCCTGGTCTGAAAACTAAGTAACCAATGGGATAATGAAACTAGATCAAAAGAATCTATAAAATTGCCTGTTGACATTTATTTTTAAAAATACTTCTAACAGTATTAAGTCTTACCTTCGCTTGAGACTCTTTTTGATTGGGTAAGAAACAATTTTACAGAATCATAGAATGGTTTGGTTTGGAAGGGACCTTTAAAGATCATCTGGTTCCAGCGCTCTGCCATTGCCAGGGACGCCTTTCACTAGACCAGGTTGCTCAAAGCCCCATGCAACCTGGCCTTGAGCACTTCCAGAGATGAGCCATCCACAGCTTCTCTGGGCAACCTGTGCCGATGTGTCACCCCCACCCACAGTGAAGAATTTCTTCCCAGCACTTAATCTAAACCTACTCTCTTTCAGTTTAAAGCTGTTTCCCCTTGTCCTGTCACTACATGCCCTTGTAAAAAGTCTCTCTCCAGCTCTCCTGTAGGACCCCTTTAAGTACTGGAAGGTGCTCTAAAGTTTCCCCAGAGCTTTCTCTTTTCCAGGCTAGACAAACTGAACTCTCAGCCTGCCTTCATGGGAGAGGTGCTCCAGCCCCCTGATCATCTTTGTGGCCATCCTCTGCAGTTGCTCCAACAGGTCCATGTCCTTCCTGTGCTGAGGGCCCCAGAGCTGGGTGCAGTGTTTCAGGGGGGTCCCAGCAGAGTGGAGTGGAGGGTAGAATCCCCTCTCCCTCACTCTGCTGCCCACGCTGCTTTGGATGCAGTCCAGGATAGGTTTGGCTCTCTGGGCTGCAAGAGCACATTGCCAGACCATGTCCATCCTGCACCCACCAACATTTGTTCTGGGAGTCTTGTTGCCTGGCTTGTTTCCTGCAAGTACGGAACAGAGTGATTAGCCAGAGTTGAAGTGAGCAGTAATTATTTTTTAAGAGTAGTTCTTTTATTTCCAGTGAAGTTGAAATCTTCCATTATAACAACAAAAGCTTTTGTAAAAACTCATTTCCATGAAGGGTAGAGGAAGGGCAAATATTTCACTGAGTGGTTTGGATGATCTAAAATGACATGATAAGCAGTATATGTTGTGAACTGTTAAATGTACATCGTGCTGCTTGACCAGTATTAACCAAGGGATTGAAGAGCTTGTTGTTTCAGATCAACGACATTAATTACGTTAATGAAATTCTTAATTCTGTATTGTAAAGCATGTGTTAGTGTTTTCTGGCAGAGGAACTCAGAAGAGTGGTTGCAGTTAAGTGGTAAGTGAACTGATCCTTCCTTTCAGCTCTAACACTTACTCACAGTGCTAGAAGAGGAATATAGTTATGAGTATTTGGGAGAACAAGATTGTTTCATGCAGTGAACTTCAAGTTTTACCATCTTTGGTAGGCTATGTATTACCAATGTGATAAGAAATAAAAAATCCAGAAAACAACCCCACTCCTGCGTAATTTAATAGAACTTCCAGTAAGCCCTGTAACTGGTTTCCTGGAAGAGAAGGATTCATACAAACTCTAAAGGTCAGAAGAAACAAGTTTGCTCATTGAGCTTTAAGCAGTAAAAACCTGCCTGTTGTAAAATCCTCTTAGGTGATGCAAGCTGGATCTGTGATTCAACAGCTGAATGATAATGAGTTAAGCATCTGCCAAAAAGTATAGTTTGTAACTGCAGTCTGGCAGTCACCAATTTTGGTAATGATCAAATATATTACTTCAGTTGTGCAGGCTTTTCTTAAATACGTTTCATTTTCAGTGCAGCTTTTCGGAAGTGATAAAAACTTCTCTAAAAGCTACTTATGACAAATGATTCTCAAAAGATTTGCAGTGGTAGTAATTTCAATTAAAAAATAATACAGCCCAAACAACAAGCTTTCTGTTGAACTTGGCCTAAGGTTGATACCAGTTATTGTAAAACTGACTCTGGAAAATTTCATGGGAAGGCAATGGAGAGTGTTCATCATGTTGTCTAGTAGGGGCTACCATGCCCTTGCTGGTATTTAAGATGTAGAAAATAAAACATAATATTTATTGTCAGTAACAATGTCAGAATATTGCAAGTAAATAAAAATTCCATCTTCAAAATGTTGAAGGTTTTTATTTTTAGATGCAACCAAAATGATTGCTTCCTTTGTTTGTGGCTAATTAGTAAATAGGAATATATAGGTGTGAAGAATGAACTCCTAGCAACACAGTTGTTAAGGAACAGCTCTTGGAGTGATCTACTTCTCAAGTGGTGGTTTCATTGATGCCCTCTTAAGTTGTCAGTTAACTTAGTTGCCTTGTCTGCAAGAGGTCTTGTTTAGTTGTCTCACCAGTTCTGAACCATGTTGTGATACACAGCGCAATCATTTACTCAAGTGCTTTATGGCTCTGTAAATAAGAAGAATTCTAATTTGGAGTGAGGCAGTTTACATCGCTGAGTTCTAGCAAAGAGAAGAGATTATTAATAGCCTAGAAGTTGCAAGATAACCTTTTATTGTTGTTTAAGGTTGTAGTTCTTTGCAAAACCATTGCATTTTATCTTATCCTGAGAACTGCTTCCTCTCCAGCTGTTTATATCTTTGTAGAAAGAGCAAAAATGTGACTGACCAGGTATCATACCTTATTTTCCAGTATACTTGATTTTAATAGTTGCTTCAAAGTGTGGGATTTTTAGTCAAATTTTAAGTCCATCTGTATAAGTTTTATAGTGTGCTCAGCTTGACTGTTATTAACAAAGTTTCTCAGAAATAATCCTGAGGCAGGAAGGCAATATGTCTTTATCAGTGGTAACACTCAAAATTGTGTAATAAAATTGTACAAGTGGATTTTGAAACATCCTTGACAAGAAAAAATGGGACTTAGTCAGAACTTAATCATCAGTAAAACTTAGTAGGACTGTCAGCCACTTAATTTCTGTATCTACCTGCGATGCAATTACAGGAACAGGTATCTCAGAAATGCTTTCTGATGCCACTGCAGTGAGCTGTCAAATTCAGAAAAAAAAAAAAAAGTTACCCACATTTACCTAACTAGCCTGTTGCATATGCTTCAATATAGGAACCTGAAAATGTTTTCATGGTGTGGATTACATAGCAAAAAGTGTGATATTGGATGTGATAACATTGCCACTCATTTTGTGATTTTACTGCATGACTGGGTCAACAGGTATAGCATATCCAAGTAATTATTTCTATTATGGCAATATTGTATCTTCGTTTGTTTTCAGAGAACTTGTTTAACTTTCATGGAGAAAAAACCATGAGTGTGATGTAATCAATACTTCTTAAATTATTGGCAGGTGCTCTGCAAGACATAGTAATGAACTTCTCTGGAAAATCCTCAGGGAATTACTTTTTCTGCCGTTTTGCAGCTCCTGAAGGAGTTGCACAGCTGGCGGAGCATATTGCCCGTCACCGTGCCAGACTTGGCATTTGAAAGGCTGCCAGATTGCTTTGTGCTGTTGTGCTAGTCATGGATCAGCACTTTGCGACAGTATGAAGATAGTAAGCGTTTTATTCTTTGCCCTTTGTAGGATCACACAAGTTAATACTGCTTTTATACAGTCCAACCTATTTTCTGAACCTACCAGGTACTTGGGTTGCATTACCTTGTTAGATCAGCCTCCATGCTGCAAGAATCTGTAGAGAAGTTATGTTTTTGACATACTCTGGTAAAATTTCTCTTAATATCAGTGTTTGGAGTCACGCTGCATAGCCTGTTTTTCATGTTTTATGTAATTTTGTTATGCTTTAGTATTTCTTTCATAATCTCCCCGATTTTACTAATGCACAATATTGCAAAAGCAGTATAAAACTAGTCAACAGACTTTAAATCATTTGTGTATCTCTAAACCTCTTATGCTGATTAAAAGTGTTAAGGCTATTAGTATTTTTTATGTAACTGAGTCTAAATTTAGTTTCTGTTGCAGTCAAAAAACACTCTGATATTGCAAACCATGATCCTAATCTGTTTCCTTTTGGAGTCGATAGTAACAGTTTTTCAGCACAGCTTTTGTGTTTCTGTGTACTAATGACTTGAATAGTTAACACTGTGTTTATTGTAGAAATTCAGTGTGACTTTTCATTTTCTGATTTCTTTTCCAGGAGCGTCAAAATACTACTTTTGTTGTGTGGAATATGATTTTATTTACTTCTGGGCATTGAGGTTTTTTTTAATTCTTGAATTTTTAAAAAGTGATTTCAGTAGCCCATAGGTTACTACTCCATTGATTGGAAGGACAGGACTTAATTAAGAAGTTAATATTTTTCCTTATGTAAAATTCTTCTGGTTCTGGAATGGAGAGGCAAAAAGAAAAATAAATTTTGAACTGGAAGAAGTTGGATAGCATGTCTGTAGTCCTTACCTTCCATGCTGAATAGCTGTAAAATGCCTGCATCCTGTAAAACTACACCTAATATCTATTCTGTGTAGTCCGGTCTAACTGTTTGAATAACCTAATTATTATGACAAAATAACAAAGTTGTGCCACCACATATCACTGATTTTATTTCCTGCAGTATTGTGCACTGCCTTTGGACAGTTACAATGTGTGGTCTTAATTTCACATGTACGTGAGTTTTATGTCATAGCTGCCAACTTGATGCAAAAACACAGCTTTAAAAAAACCAAGAAGACTACTGGTATGGAGGTATTAGAATATCCAGCGAAGGAAATCATAGGTCTGTGTTCAAGGAGCCCGTTGGAAATACTGAACATTTTGAACATTTGAGTAGTAGGTTTACTGCTATTTATGTATAAAAATGAGGGGCTTTAAGCTCATGTGTGGAAATGGGTAATTTACGTTACTCTTTTTTTAACCAAAATTGAAGATTGGATTTCTAATGCGTGTGTGCATGATCTCAAAAACAGCTGAAGACTGCATTGTGGGAGCTGTACGTACAAGTCAATGCTTACATACCTAAGAGTACAGCACTTGAGTGCTTTTGGTAATTTCACTCCTACATTGGCAGGACTGTTCCAGTGATAGTTTTTAAAGAAACAAATACTTCCCAAATTATACAGTTATTTTTTGATGTGTGAATGGGATCTTCCTTTGCTTGTCAGAAAGGCTCTAACAATGCTGAAGTGGTTCTAAAATGACTTATCTAGTCAGGGGGCAATATGTTTTCTTTAAAGTTGAGCATTTTTTTGACAGTGGGAAAGGATTTCTGGCTTGGTATTCTTGGTTTGGAAATACAGTATGGATGGAGTGAAGAAAGAACTTTAGGCAACGTGGAAGGAAGGAGAAATAACCAAAACTGTGATGACTTTTCTAGGGAGATGGTGTTCTGATTTGCTTGAGAGAGTTATGGATGTCTTGTCAATTTTTCCCCATAGAATTAAGCGTGAATTTTAGCTTTGGAAAGTTATAGTGGCTAATTTTTCAGCTTCTGCAAGCCTGTCATGTCAGAAGAAAATAATGGTGTATTTTTTTTTTAGGATGAGATTAGGTTAGGATTATGAACAGCATCATAAGGAATTAAATTCATTGATAACACAGCAGAGTATGTAGGTCTAGGTTTGATGGCTACAAGTTGCTGACGAAGTGTCCTGTGCTGGGTGATTTATTTGATTCATACTTTAGGTTATGGCTAAGGGCAGGGTTAGGGGCACCAAATTACAAATGAAATTTTTGTGCAGTCTCATGGGGAGAGAAGCAAAAATGAGGCTTAGTATCGATGACACAGATGCAGAAGAGCACTAAAGGCAAATCATGCATATTCTTGGAAACTTCCACCATATCAACTGGTACTGGGTTGACACCAACAAGAAGTTACAAGACTATTTTTTGTCTATTCATAAAGTTTTAATAAATACTGTGCTCCACTATCACTGGTCAAAATGTTGGTCTGTATGGTTTTGAATACACAGCTTTGTGTAACTTGTTGGACTAAGAGATATTTACTTCTGCTTTTTCTTTCATTATATTGATTATACTATTCTGCCACTTAATTATTCATTAGATAGTTCAATCATATGCAATTTAATTGTATGAAATCCTGAACTAGAGGGAATTTTTAAAGTTGGGCTGCTCAATACTGAAAAATCTTCCTCATGTTAAATGACTTTTCATGATGATATTGCCTTTTTTTAATTCCATGAGCTTTCAGAAATAGTCTTTAAAACAGTGCTAATTTCCTAAGTGTATACTACTGTAAGCCTTGATTTCTGATTGCAAGTGCTCTGCCACATCTTCTGCGTGTTGTCGCTCTAGATGCAGGGGAGATGCAAGGACACCCTCTGCATAAGGTGTTACACTTTCAAAGTCTGCTGCCTACTGATGCATGTACAAGTGTAAAATCTCTTTCCTAGCAGTGCCACACAGTGCTTATTGCACAGAACTTTGACTTCTTCCATGTTATTGATGAGAACTGCTGAAATATAGCATTATTTACATTGTTTTGGAAATTGTCAAGTCAACTGCTTTGTTTTAACTCCCAGTTTTTGTTGTGTTTTTGTGGTGGTTTTTTTTGGTGTTTTTTTTTGTTTGTTTGTTTGGGGTTTTTTTTGACTGTCTAGCAAATCTGTAGCCCTGGGGTTGGTAAGTAGTTTGTGTTGCTATGCAAGCAGCTGAAATTTAGTAGCAAGGCACCTCTAATATATAGTCTGATTTGGTATCTATCTATGCTGATAAAATGGTATGCTTTAGGGAAGACACAGGAAAGATGGAAGTGGTGAAGACAGGCAGATTCCTACTTGGCTGCCTAATTATATTCCTGTGACAAATACTTAAAAATTACTTTCTGGATCGTCAGCTTCAGCCTATTTCTGATGATTTCAATACTCTGCCTCAGCATAACTACCTCCTCTGGCCTTTTTTCTCGTAGTTGGATGGGTAGAAGTGTTCTACTCTATGATCTTCTGTGGTGTGTGGATAGAAGAGCGCTTATTTTTTACTAACACCAGGTATATCATGTAGGTGAATAGAAGCCTAATGCTCCCTTGCTGCCTATGGAAAGTGGAGGATGTGATCCAGAACATGGAGAAGCTGAGATCTTTGCTTGGTATCAGCTGGGTTTCTGCACCACATCTCCAGGGGCCTCTGTGCATTTCCTCCCCTTAGGAGTCTGTGTTTATCCATGAATACAGTGGATGGATGATTGTCTCAAATGCCTTTTTTTTTTTTTTATTTTTTTATTAGTAGAACTAAGCTCAAGAGATGAGTAAAAGCAGCATCCTTGAATTTCTTATTCCACTTTACAGTTTCATACATTTTGCCTCTTTCAAACACCTCGTTGGTTCACTTGGGACACTCAGCAGCTCTGCTTTTTGGTTTTTTTTTCTGTGAACTCAAAAGTCAACTCAATGCTTTGTTGTTTCTGCTTTTCCAGTCTTTTCAGCCTGTGCCAGTGGCAGTTCTGAAATCAAGCCAGAATTAGGATGTCGAGTCTCAGTAGCTCAGAAAGCTGGGGGTTATCTTGTCACACTTGTGGGGTATTGACTGTTCATTCAGAGAGCAGTTGCTGCTCTTTGGGGATGCATGGATGCCTGTATGAGACAAGGCTGTCCTTGGTTTGAATTCTTCAGTCAATAAATGGGATATTAGAAATAATAGAATAGAAATTGTCTGCCCCTGCATCGCTGCTTGTTCTTTTAACTTTACTGTCTGATTAAACTTATGGAATTCATGGAATAAGTATCTCAATAATACAGTCACAAAATGTGTGGAAGTTACACAGATGTCAGTCACTGTTTGAAACATGAAGTTTTTTCCTTGATTCCATTCTTCTGGGAATAAAAAACATGTCTAATTTTCCATGACTTTTAGTGAAATTTGATGGGCAGAACTGTCTTTTCAGAATATTGCATTCCTGAAGATAATAATACTGTCTTGAATGGTAAAATATGAAAGCAGTTCTAGATATTTTTGAGTGCTTTTCATCATATCCGGAAGCTGTAGAAATAACTAATTTCAGAATCCTCTTGGTTAGTTACTACTAGCTACATCATTAAAAGAATATGGTAGAACATATTGCAGTTCAGAGATGAAAAGTCCATTCTCCTGCAGTGGTCAGACGAAAGTAAGTAAAGAATTTCAGTGCAAACACTTTCTCTGTGCCTGCTATGTGTTTGAAAAGAATTCCCAATATAAATGCAACTGCAAGCCATTTTGATGGTGGAAAAACAAAACCAAAAAAGAAAAGGCAGAGTTCGTGATACAAGCTGGCCAGAAATCAAAACTAGTGTGGCTGATATGAGTGAAGACCAATCCTTTGTCCTACAAACCCAACTCATGTATCTAGGCTGTGTGTTTGTGTGATGTCTTGCCTGCCACGTTGACCTGCCCAGTTCCAGGTTCTGTGCTCTGGAACATGCAGCACCATCAAGACCCAGAACCGGCATATGTGGCTGCAGGGCACGTGTTATGTCTCAGCATGGTCTGAGCTTTGAAGGCCAAAGGACATTGATGATGCAGTTCACTGTGGACATTAAGGAAGCTTCTTTGGAAAAGCAGGATGTTTGTGTGTCTGGTCCAAATAGTGTCTCTTTTCAGCAAAGTACCTTATTGGAACCAAGGAAACTTCTTCTGAAATGTCATTGTGTTTGAAACTGCATTCTGTGTCTGAACAAACTCATCCATTATAACCTTCAAGTCATTTAAAAAGTCTTACTTCTGATACACCACTTAAAAGGATAATTGATTTTTTTGCCTTTTTAGCTCCCCTCTATTTATTTGAAACCTCCTGCAGAAAATGTTAATTTGTTTTCAGTATGTGTATTTTTAAAATGCGAGTTCCTTAGCAAGATATGCAAGCCTTTGAAACAAAAGCTACTATAAAAAGAAATCTGAATGAAACAATTTGCATAGCTATAGCAGCCCAATGTTGGTATATATGCTAAAACAAATGGAAATCTGTAGGGGAAAAAGTATCTCAAATCTAGAACAGAGAAATAAATCCAAAGTAAATCTTGAGAGGATTTTCCACAATTTCATGTCAAAGACTGCTGAAGTATTAGTGCTGTTCTACTTTAATATTATTTCAATATTTTGACTTATCTAGTGCTATAAGAGCAAGGATAGACTGATTGCTTTTTTTCTTTTTTTTTTCTTTTTTTTTTCTTTATTTTTTTTCCCCCAATAGCTTGTCTCAACACTTTGAAGCTGTGTGATGCAGAGCAGCCCTGTGTGACTGTGGGCTGCCCTGCCTGCCCCGTGGTGCTGCCCAGCAGACCGGGCAGCCCGTGGCGTGGGATCCTTTGGGGGACGGGGGCTGTGGGCGCCTCGCAGCAGGGTGAGGACCCATCTAAGTGGGCCCGAAATGGGCTCGAAACAGAGACATGGAGTGGCAATGGACAGAGTAAGAAGGGAAGAGCAGCAGGCGGGACTGTTACCGTGCAACCCCGGCCGCCTGCCTCAGGCGCTGCCTCAGCGGGGCAGCGGGACGGGCTGGCTGGAACTGGCCTGTGACCCATGAGAAGCTGAGGTTAGAAAGGGGGAGAGCTGCTCATGGAGGTGTTTATGCCTTCCCACCCACCCCCCAGCACTCAGATGAGTGATCAGGAGTTGGTGTTAACTGGTAGTAAATTACAGTAGAAAAAAAATACCCAAGTTCCTGGGGTGTTCTGTCTGTGAGAGGCTTGTGACTGCCCACCCTGAGAGGGTCCCTTTGGGCCCGCTGATCTGATGAGTGGATCCAGGCTGTGCAAATATCCAGTGGTGTCAGACACTAGTGCTTGATTAGCAGTGTTACAGACTTCATGAAACATCCCATTTGGCATGACTGCCTTTGAAAGGGTTTTGCCAGCCTGTGATTTTTCACCAGATAAGTAAATTACATGGAACGTGGAATTTCTTGGAACCAAAGTGCTGTTGGGTTAATCATGTTGCCTGCAATATGGTTGGGCAGGCGTGAGCCAGCTAAAGTCAAAGCAGCAGATAAACTTGTCGTTTAGGAACAGGCACTAATGAAGTGTGAGCTGCAACCATATGTGGAACAAACATCTTTATGGTGTCAGTCGTGACTTTCTTGTTGCTCTTGTTGAGCCGAGCACTGTGAGGCACTGTCTGCTCTGGAGGAGGCACATGGGGAGGGCCTGGCTGCATAAGCTGTTACAACAAAGCACTGGAAGTCGGGGGTTAGTGCTGAAGTTCTGGGCAACATGGGATTTCTGCTAGCGTTTCAAGAGAAAGGTCTTTCCTTGTTTCAGCTGGTACTTGCAGCCTCACACATAAGGAATCAACTTGCATTTCTGTGTCCCTAAATTTTTATTACAGTGTGCCTTAACTGACTATTTAGAGTTGTACTGCCTACCATGTTGTTAAATTTTGGAATCTATTTATCTACAATCACTTGTATCTTTCACAAAACTGACATTTCTCTTCAGTATTACTGTACCCTTTGCAGCTTTGCCACTTTTAAATGTGTTGGTCAAGGGCCTAATAGTTTCCTGGGGTGGTGGATGAGGGAATGTGTCGGTTAATGTGGGTTAGGAGGTATTAATCTGGCTGCTAGAAAGCCAGAGCCTGCCCCAGGGAGACTGCAAGGTGAGATGGTGCTGGCTCTGACAGTGTCCCCAGAACAGAATTTCTTCTTTACCTTTTCTCAGATCAGAGCAGTCGCATCAGTTCTATCTGCTTGTTTTAAAAAGGGAAGACTCCCATCTGGTCAGGGAAAGAAAAGACGGGCAAAACTCATTGTCAGCCTATTGACTTCTGCCTATGTTAGCATCTTATGCCTATGTTAGGGGGGATGGAGCCAAGTGGTCAGCTCTCAGTCACTGAGTGTGTCCCACCATGATGTTAAAGCTGAGTATGATAAAGGTGAATGTCAACCCCAATGTAAGCAACCTGGACAGGGACAGCAGGCATGTGGTGGGTTAGCGATAGAATAAATGGGTTGTATTGGCAGAAAGGGCCTGCTTCCTGCTGCATTTTATGTCAGCAGGATAGGGATGAAACACATGTCAAATGGTTTAATCTAGCTCTCGCAGTCTGGAGATGTGTGTTTTTATCTTGGGATATAATCTTTTTTAAATTCCCAGGCCCTGGGTTCATGGAAGCATAAAGGTGACTTTGAGTGCCGGATGGGCCAAGAAACATAGCTTGAACTGAGAAAAGAACAGCATTTACTCCTTGGTAGGTTTTGTCTTCTTCAGTTTATTTTCATTTTATTAAATGTACAAACATGCTGGCAGCTCCAGATTTCCCTTTAGTATATATACTAAATTCTTTTGAATAAAAAGGGGAGGAAGTAAGAGTTAGTAGTAGATTTACATGTGCACTTTATTTCATTGACTAACTTTCACTTACATAAAACATGAATAAGAAAAGCTGTTATACAAGATACGATTTTTAGGTACTCTTTTGATCTTCTCAGGATGTCAGGAGTTCAGGAATCTTCTGACCTACACCATTCTTATATTCACCTGACCTTGACTCAAGTGGGAAGTGAGGTAGAGGCACTCAGGCATTAGTGGTATGTGCATATGAAAAAAAATGGAAACATGAACCTTTTCTCCAATAAATGGTTGTTAGAACTCACATGGTAGTGGTGGTATCACTTCAGTTATGTCTTGATGTGTGGTATGTGAACCTTTTTTTCAGATGATCCTGAATTTTCTCTTCGAGTGTAGGCGGTACTTGCAGGGAGCAAAAGAAGTCAGCTGGCCAAACTTTGCTTAGCTTTGCTATCAGAAGGTTTAGAAATAGGATGGCAATAGAGGGGCATTGATGTCAGAGCATTTCCTCAGTTGCAAGCAAACACTTGTCCTTTCAGCCCTAAGGGGATAATGGGAATTGTGAAGGAAAAAATATATAATGAAAAATTGAAAAACAAGACCACATGGTGTGTAGGGAGTGGGTTTAATTGGTTGCACTGGGAAATCATCAAGAAAAGTCCCTTCTTTTGATTTGACTCACTCCAGACTGTGTTTCTCAAGTTGTCACTTGCCTGTGTGTGTGGTAGATTAAATGGCATCTGTTTCATGTTGCTGTAGTAGAAGTATGTCTGAGTATAGGAAGTAAAGATTTTGGTTGATCACATTCTTTTCTTAGTAAAAGGTCTCCAGGGGATCTTCCAATAAAGACTGGAAAATACGGCTATTAGAAATAAATGCAGAGCCCTTGAAATCAAATAAAGCTCACATGTAATTATAAAACCCAGAGATGAAAAACCAAAGCCAATTAGCAAATGGTATCATTTGCCTCTCTGGGATTTTTGCTTACTGTCTCCACTTTTTATTAATACCAACAATGACTGTAGATTTGATTTTTAGTAATGCTTTACTATTAGCCCTAAGGAATAAGATGCTGGATGTTTCCATGTGCCTATTGCGGAGACACAAGTTTTACAAATCCTGGTGTGGGCTGACCCAGCAGTTAAGCACCCACACAGCTGCTTGTTCATGCCTCCTGCAGTGGGGTGGGGGGGCACAACAGGAAGAATAAAAGCAAGAAAATGCCTGGGTCAAGGTAAAGACAGTTCAAAAATGAAGGAAGGAGGGTAGAGGGATGGTGCTGCTTTCGTTATCTTTCATGATGTCCAGCCAGACTCTGAGCAATGGCTATGCTGTTCCATCCTCCACCCCAAGATTTTTAGCTCCGAGCATGAAGATGCGCAGTATGGAATATCCCTTTGGCCGGTCTGTGTGAGCTGTCCCACCTCTGTTCCCTCCCAAACCCTTGCCCACCCCCAGAGTGACAAACAAGAAAGCTTTGATGTTGTGCAAGCACTGTTCAGCAGTAGCCAAAACTACTGGGGTGTTAAGTAACGCTGTTCTAGTTGCCAACTCAGGACACAGCAGGCATGGTCCCCTGTGAAGAAAGTGAACTCCATTTCAGCCAAAGGCTGTATACCACATTTGGATAGAGCCTTTCAAAATGAAGGAGTCCTTTCTTAGTGAGATGAATGAGGTGCTGCAGGTCTGATGACTGATGAGGATATTTCTGGCTATCTGAAGGAAGGTAAAATAAGGACAAGTCTGGAAATGTGTGAAGTACCAAAATAAGAATCAAAGTTATGTAAACCTTTACCTAAACTTAGGTTAGAAGTTTCACTGATTTTTTTTTTTTTGTCTCCCTCAAATGCTTAACAATTTCATGGAAATATCTTTCAAATGGGCTTTAGTCAAGTATCATGACAGTTAATAACCTTCTGATACATTTCCAAGAATAAACTCCAAAGAGCTATCATATGAGCACTGAGAAGAGGGAAGAACTCTTTCTCTATTGCTTAAAAATTAGAGTTGAGTGGGAGAAAAAAAGAAAAAAGGAAGTGAGAGAGAAGGAAAAAACAACTTTCTTATTAAATCTTACTTAATTTTCTGAAGGCACGACAAAGTATCTAATCAAATAGCAGAACAGAAAATCAGATTGACTGAGGGATCTAATATGAATTTCCATCCGAAGGTGGCACTAGCCTTTTGCTGTTGGAGTTTTTGTTGAGAGCTGGGAAATGCAGATACCAAGAAGCCCTCAACTAATCCAACGCTTACCATTAATCCCAAACAAACCATCATTAGTATCTAGATTTATCCTGCTTAGTCTTTGCTGAATAGTGAATTATGTAACCTTTGTTTTATTAACGTTTAGTGGAAGCTTATTATCAGGTAGGTTACCTCTGGAATAAAAGGAAGGCAAAAAAAGAGTAAATTTTCTGCTTTCTGGGGGTTTTTTTGTTTATTTGTTTGAGGGATTTTTAAGGATTTCTTTAAGAAATGAGGGTATACTTCATGATAGTTCCATAAATAAACTAACTTGAAACTGACTGAGTACATTTCTTGGCAAAAACAGCTGTTGGAAAAATTGCACAGCCCTTTTCTACTAAACCAGCAGATAATGTTGATAACATAATTTAGAAGAGGTCTACCAAACCTAATCTTTTCGGTATGAAAGACTTTGATGTGATATTCAGGTGCAAAAATAGATATTTTGAAGTCTTTTCAACAAATGCCTGTTCTTGTGTCCTCATACATTGTTGCAGACTAGTTTTAGTAGGTGTGGTATGAATAAGATGACAGAATTTCCACAGTCACGAAGCTCATAATGCTCAAGATCTTGGCCTACTTAGGGGAGGAGTTCATGCTGGAGATGTAAACAAAAGTGGTCACTGCAGGGAGAGGGAAGGATTTTAGGTTAAAAAATATTAAGGTAGCCAGTGCCATAGGATGTTAAGATTTTTATGTGCTCATGAAGCAGTATTGCAGTGGCTGGTGAGCAAGTAATTTTGGAGCAGTTATCAGGGTTACATCAGGCTAAATGCTGATATAAAAGGGGAGAAAAGTTTTGTAATTCATGATGTGAATGTGTATGCTGAGCAGCAGACCTGCAGCAGATACTCTGAGATTTGGGCATGTCTAATGTATGATGAGAGAGTATGTTTAATTCTCTTTATCAGATGTTTGCTTTCAATTTTTCTCTCATTTTTCCCAAATGATAATGGTTCATTATCAAAATGTCAACATTTTCTCAGTATTGATAGGACTGCAGAGATGGGAGATGTCCCAGCAGTCAGTCTGAAGCCTTATTTCATGCCTGGTCTGGGATAGAAGCAGTAATAGAGGCTCTACTATGGCAAGTGTTGGTACAGTGCTCTCTCCAAAACCGTAGGCTGGACAGTCCTGACTTGCTGTGAAACCTAAGGAAGCTCACTGAAGATCTCAAGTGCATTTTCAGCTGAGTCTTTGTGTCCTTCTGAGCTTACACAGCAGTTCAGCTCCTGCAAAAGGCTGAAGATTTTAATTCTGGAACAAACTCCAGAAAGATGTTTTGCTGTGCATGTGAGATGTTGCATCGAAGTTGTGCCTGTACTTGATTGCCACATCTGAGATCATCACTTGACAAACTTTGATATGATTAAATGCTTTTCCAGAAGTGAGAGACTAATCAAAAGGAAGTTTATTTTTTAAAGCTCTTCTTGAGAAGATTTCTCTTTGGCTTTTTTTTGGTTTTTTGATGTGTGTGTTTGTTTGTTTGTGTGGTTTTTTGGTTATTGGTGGGTTTTTTTAATAAAAAAAGCTAGTTGTCCCACTCACATAGTAAATGGATGACATCTTTACTGTTGATGAAAGAGCACTACAACTGTAGATAATCATTCCTAGTATTGAGTGAAAGTTACAGCCTCTGTCTTCTAGGAAAACTCACACTGAGAGTATAAAATTAGAGGAACTCCCATGTAATTTTGAAGGCAATGATGTAAATAGAAGTAAAAATGTTCTGACGACTATGTTTGCAACTACCTTTTTGTTTTGCTACTGCAAAAAAAAAATCTATGGTATTTGAATTATCCAAAAGTTACTTGACATTTTCAAAAATTGGTAGAAAAAAAAGTGCAACTTTTTTATTAGGTTAAGTGATATATTTTGAAAATACAAATATTGTCATGAATACTTTTTTTTTCCTAATAAAGGATTCTAGTTTTGCCAAGAAATTTTATCTCTGGTGTTATTAGACCATCATAGCTACCGCAGTGATTTATACTCATGAGAATTCTAATGAAGGTGTTTTGATGTATCTTCACAAAGTATGAGTTTAATGTGCCTGTTGCAAAAAAAAAGTATACTAGGATAATAAAATCACAGAATTACTGGGAAAAGTGCCAGCAATCTCATAAACTCACTAACAGAACATTACATGAACTTTCCCGTGGCTGTTGATATCTGCTCATATCTGAGCACTGAAAAGTTCTGGAAAAAAAAAAAAAAAAAGGTATTTTCCAGGTATTTTCAAGAACTGAATGTGTTTGATTTCAGCATATGTGTAGGAAACCTAGAAAATTATGGATTTCACACACAGGGTGATTTTAAAAAAGTGCCAATGTTACTGCTGATTCCCAGATTAAATGAATCAAACTTTTTTGCACATAATTAATTTAGACTTGACCATAATATTCAGTAAAACTCATAATGACAATTTCCTATCCCTTAAATCACAGGATTTGTATTAGTTCATCTGAGTGAACAGATCTTTAGCTCTTTAAAATAGTTTTAATAATGCATGTATTCTACCAGCTTGCAATCTGTATGCTTGGATTTCCCAGCTCATGCCAGTTTGTGTTGCTGTTAAATAATATTAGGAGAGAAGCAGAATTGTCAGTTAGAGGGAAGCATCTGGGACAGAGGTTTGATTACCAAGATCCTGTAAGGTATGCTTGACTTTATTGCCTTGTGTAGATATCAGCTATATTACTCTTTGCTCTTTATCAATTGGAAAATAGAAATGCAAGAGTAATAAAAATATGGCTAGCTTAAAGGAAAGGTTAAGCAATAATTTATTTAACTGATAAACGTCCACATTGTGACACATACTAACAGAGTGTGCTTTGCTTGGCAGCTGAAGGGATGATAAAAGCCCATCATCTCTTGGAAATGAAATGACACCGGAGGTACGAAGCAAAGCATTAACAGTGAAGGTAATTAACAGCTGAGTGCAACAGCAGCTGACAGGGTAGTTTCCCTGCTGGGTAGAATTTCATTTTGAAGGTGAAAGTCTTATAAAGCCTTGCTTCAACTCAAAGTTGAGAGCCTCATAAATAGTGGATTCAGAGCTGGACCAACCCTGTTAAATCCTCTGTTCTGAGCATGTGTACATAAGATGTTGGTGGGTATCTGATCATCCCTTAGGAGAGATCTGTGAATATGAAATCTGATGCCTAATGCTTGTAATGTGTTCCTGGAGCCTTGGCTAAGAGATACAAATAATCTTTCATTGTGATTGTTTAATCCACTTTATATCATGCTAGATAAACTAGATCAGCTTAAATTGATTGCAAGTAAATTATCTAAAAAATGAAAGCACAGGATAAACTTTGCTTCTTGCATTTAATTTTCTGATATACATGGATAAAGGGGTGAATTCTAAAGAACATAGACAGAGTTAAACCCTTATATTAGAATGAGGATGGACTTCTGATCAGTTAGTTCAGAAAGATGTGAAATCACCAAGCGCTTGCAGATTCTGGAGGTTTTAATACTGAGAAATCACCAAGGATGTCAGCAGCGTCAAGTTCTCAAATATAACAATTGCATTCAGAGAACTTGAATCCAGCTGGGACATGAGGTTGTTTCCAGCAGGTGGAGTTGGTGCCAGCAGCATGTTGAGATGGGAGTGTGGAGTGGCTGGCAGCACGAGCTACTCATGGGTAAAAACAGTGTTGTCTTATGCCAAACCTTACAAAGGTCTCTGTGTGCCAGTGTTCTGACGTCCCAAAAAAATGTGGGGATTCCTTTGATTTTAAACGATCCAACAAGCTGCCTGCAGAAGTGCTAACATATGTGGTTTATTCCTGCTCTCCCCACCTCCCTTCTTTACTATAGGAATTACTGTAATGGAGAGAGATCACCTATGGAATTCAGAATCCTCCTTCAGTAGTTTTGACCCTCAAATGAAACTTTAGTGGCAAAACAGCTGCTGTATAGTCTTCCAATCAGAGGTTCAGCAAAGAAACCCATTCTCTTGTAAATCATATAGACAGGGAACTTTTTACAGACGTTGTTAAGTTTCTGTAAGTGTCATCTCTATTATGTTTTTAGGGAGTTGTGATATATTCTCTTACTTTCTTTCCTAAGCACCAGGTATTCTCTGCTCCAGACTTGACAAGGTGGCAAAATTCTGCAATAGAAGAGAATTCCAAGATAAAATATTTGGGCAGAGCAGAGATGAGTGGCTTTCTCCCTAGCACCAGTTATGCTGAGACTGTGCCGGGTAGTGGGGAAAAGGTGAGTGTGCAGCCCAGTGCAGCTGCCAGCAGCAGGGGTGACTCTGCTAGAGATCTGTACTGAGCAACAAATGCACGTGAAGTTGCAGGTGGTTATCTGAGCTAAGTTAAGAAAGATATGCCTAGGCACATTAAATCCAGCTCGAATAATCTTCATCAGTGAGGACAGCAGATTTATGTTCCTATGAACAGGCTGTGTCTGAAATAGCAGACACAGCTCCCAGAAGGGATTTTCACAGGCTTTGGCAGGCAGTCTCCAGAGGGATTTTCACTGGGTGGGTGTTCCCAGAACAGATCGTGCGCATTATTTTAAGGGAAAGTTAAGAAATGAAAGCATTTCCCCTCTACTTGAACACTTGGCCAAGTCTGAAATCCTTCCTAGTCGAGTTCCTGCTCTGCTGACCTGCCTGCAAGAAGCCTGACAAGTGTAGATGAGGCTGGGGAAAGTTCTTGCAGTGTAATGCTGGCTGTCCTTGTGTTACATGTCCAGGGACTGTGCTGTACCTATATACCTCTGTCTAGGCCCTGTAAAGCTGAACTGAGGGAACTGGATGATGCTGGAGGAAGGGCAGCTTGCTTTGCTCCCTGAACCACAAACTGGCTGTGCTACCATAACCACACCCCTCCAGCTCTATCCAGTGAGAGCCCTGAACATGACTCTATTCTAAGCCCACTAGCCCAAGGAGCCTTGTGGCTGAGCAGAAGGGAATCAGTCTAGCAGCAGCACCAAGCACTGAAGCAGGACAGAGGGAGGGCATCTTTCCAAAGGTCACAGTCTCCCTCCTCTGCCCTAAACACATGGGGAAACTGTCTCTGCCAGTAGGTTCTTCTCATGGCTCTCACAAACCAGTCACTGTGCTGACTAATGAGGAAGCAGCTCCTAGAGAGTTTATTGAGTGTCCTCCTCGCCAGACTCTGTGCTTCTATTATATCTGTCTGCTTTCCAGCCAGCTGGGTTCTGCACCTTTACTGTGCAAAGTCGGATCTTGCCCTGGGAAGTTAATGTGATTGTTCTGGCAGGTAATTTTCAGGATCAGTTCTGATAATGCCAGGTAGGTGAGGCAGGACAGACTGTGAGAAGTCACACAGTCCCACATGTATGGGAATTACAGTGGGTTTTTTCTCCAGGGCCTGAGGAGAATTGTGATAAACTCCTTCAGCCTAAATGTGGCTGCTTCTTAATCCACTCTTTCTTATCTACACACTAATTACAAACAATCCCTAAAACAATCCCTGTGTCTGGTGTCCTGGAAATGCAGTGGCTGCTACGTGCAGCACTGGTGACTCCTACTGCAGCACTGCCCCAAGGCACAATATCCAGGATGGATGTGCCAGCTCAGAGTGGTACCATGCTCTATTTTGCTATAGTTTCAGAAAACCCGATTAGTTTACGGTAGAAGTAAAAAAGCTTTTTGGTTTATTTCTATAACAACTTGCTGTGCCATCTGCTCCTTTTTATTCTTGGGTGCCACTCAGCTAGCCAGCAGCTCAGGTGTCTGCTTTTGCAGTAGCAGTGGGACCTGCAGCTAAACATCAGTGGTCCTGTGCCATGGAGCAGCATTGGCAGGATCCCCTTGCTTCCAGGGAAAGGTGGCCAGCTTTCTCTGTGCTACACAATCCATATCTATGTCATTTAACTTAACTGTACTTTGAGGGTCTGGCACATACATTCATGCTTAAAATTACAGCAAACAGTACCCTGCTGATGTCAATCGGCTCGAGTCCCGTGGAATCAGTGAAAGCTGTTTTAATCTGACTGGCAAAAAGGTGCATTAGAGTTTAAGATGTTGATAGCCACAGACATTTTATATCCTCAGTGATCAGTGGAAGTGAGATGAGAGGCCTTGTCTCACCTTTGTGCCCATTTAATGTAAATATAGTGTCTCTGATTGTGGTAGGACTAGCCCAGATTTGTGTGTGAGAGTGGACAGAGGAACTTATGTTCTGCTCCACATCACTCAGTGACATTTGTACTCATATCAGAAGCTGGGAAAGTAATGGCAGAACATTCATGGCACCACACTGCCCACTGATGTGGTTTCACAGTAGTTTTGCAGCCTGGCCACTTCAGAGGATAGTTAATTATTATTTATTATTATTATTATTATTATTATTATTATTATTATTATTATTGCTCTTATTTGAAATTCGTTGTGAACGCACTGCTGCTTAGAGAACACTTCTGGATAATCAGGTAAAAAAACCCTTATGAACACTGATGAAAAGTCTCTCATAACCATATCTTTCCAGTTTAGCTAACTGGAAATATTAGAAAGCCTCTGCCCTCCTACAAAATTTAAGTTTTGAATCAGTTTAGTTTTTAACAGTTGCCTTCACCTGTAGTATTATTTTTTGCTATTTTGATCTAATATTTATTGATTTGAATCTCCTAATAACTGAGGGAAGTCCACAGACAGTTATAATGCAGAAAATGTGCTTTATGGCGTATTACCTATATTAGAAAAATCATCTTGAATCATCATCATGCCAGGTGTTTGTGTTAAAAATCATAAACCAGTCTTGTTTAAATCAGGGTTTAAGTTTTTTATATCTGGATTTTGTCTTCTGAACATGCTCTTCAGTGAAGAAGGTTAACTGAAGGAGGTTTTAAGCTGGCGGTTTTCAAGCTCCATTTCAACAAAGCCATGGTTGACCTGTTTCAGTGTTTTCAGGAGGAAACAATCCTCCTTCAAGTGAGAGATCAGACAGTTCAGGTGTCTCCTTCCAATGAAGATTTCTGTTATTTTGAATCTGAATTACATTTATAATCTTTTCCCACAGTCAAGAAAACTCAACTTTTACAACTACATGAGGTCATGAAAGCATAAAGGGAACCTTCTAAAGCTGAGACTTGAAATAGCAGGGATGGAAGTGCTAAAGAACAGCAGGGCCTGAGAGTCACTTCATAGCAAACTTGAAGGCAGACTCAGCAAGTTTCCAACTTTACCTTGAGAACTAGCCTGAAAAAGATACTTTGGGACCTCATTTTGGGAATATTGAACAAGGCAAAGTGACACCCAATTCGATAATAAAGATCTGTTCCAGCTGTATAACTTTAGGATTCTGTCCAGTGGGGGATTCAGCAAGAATGATTCCCTGAGTAACATGAACATAAACACTTTGCTCTTTATAGAAGTATGTGGGAAAATAAGGCTGTCAGCTATATAATGTGCTGTGGAATCACCAGCATAACAATTCTGATCAGACCTGACACCTCCCATCTGTTTCTATATGCAGTCTGTTCATCATAAATCATAAACAGATGGTGTCATGGTGTCAGTGTCTCACAAGTCATGCTGCAGTCACCGGGTGTTAGCTAGGACTTACTCAATACCTAACTTTGCCACTTTACCCTTAACTGTTGAGTGTGTTTCATCTGTAGAAATAACCTTTTATCCCTCTGAAGCCAACTGCTTGCTGGTTTCCATGGTGTGGGTGGCCAGAGAACAGGTTTTTCCACCAGCCAAGCTGTTCATCTTCCAAAGCTCCCTGGCTGCAGCACTATTGTCAACAAGTTTTTCAGAGGATCAGGGACTGTAACGCATACTGACTCCCTCCAACCCATTTCCCATCTCTTTACCACCCACATAGTTAGCCTGATTCTCAGAGCAGCACATGTTTTCACTCTCTCATCCTACTAATTTGTTAGCTGAGGTAGCCAGTCCTTTTGCTTTACTCCACTTGATCTCACAAACTAGGCAGGTCTAGAAGAATAGCCTACCTTCATGTAAAAAGCCTCCCATCAGTCAAGGATTTTGAAGGATTGGATAATGGTGATGGAGGGCTTAACCCTTATTATTTGTGACTACTGTTGAACATCTGGCACTTTAGAGGGAGTTGTTTCTGGTTCAAAATCCAATCAGCTAAATTCTTCCTCTCTGATTTCTCCCTGAAGTTGCAGCTGAGCATATTCAACTACGTTTGAATGACTGAAATTAATTTTTCTCTTTTGTGGTTTCCTCTTTGGTTATATCACGGATTGAGTTTGAAATTCTTTCTAATGCTCTTAGAACCCAATCAGCAAAGCTGTAGGAAACTCCAAATTTCTTAATTCTTCTTGATATTGTTGAGATCCAGAGTCTTGGCTGTCCTGTTTAGCAAAAACCTGCTGCTTCAAAGCTTGGATCTGAGTCTGGACCTGACCAGTTCAAATAGCTGGGAATCATCTGTGCCTCAGTTTAACTGATACTTCCATCAGACTCCTGGGTAACTGCTTTTAGCAGTGCAGCTGCAACTCTGGGATGTGACACTGGCTATTGATGGCTCTGTCCCAGAACCCATGACACAGGATGGACTTTGTCCAAGGGGGAATGACTCTTAGTTTGCAGAGGCAAAGCTCCAGGATATTAATTCCTCACCTCAGCAGCAGCTTTAGTTCTTCCTATATTTCTCCAAAGTCTATGTTTGAAAAAACCACCATGTGAGAGTCAAGAGCACCTGAAAGTCTTGCAAATCAGAACAGCCAAAGTTCATCTGCTGTCCTGTCACTTTGACATGTGTGTCTGTGTTCAGAAGTGAGGCACTGCATCACTGATTTATTTCAAATCAAGCAACAACAGACAAAACTCCAAAGCAATTTTCAGCCTGAGTAATCACTGCAAATTTGCTCCAAATGTTGAACAGATGGAATCTGTATATGACTTCTCTGAGTATAAACACAAGCACCCTCTCATATTTCAATTGCTGATGTAACAACACAATGTGGCTTTTGCTGAAGGGAAGGTACATAAATTTTGGGGTCTGATTATTTGTTTTCTCAGTGTGGTAAAAGATCTGGTGAATTCACTTGCAAATAACACATGACACTTGCCAATTGGTTCCTCTCCATTCAAATGTTTAATCAGCAAAGCAGTAGCATGAGTTCACTGCAAAAGGAGTATCATTAATATCAAAACAAATTTAGGCTTAGTTTGTCTTCCTCTTGCCACATTTGGTCACTTCTGATATGCAAACTGGCCTGAAAACAGAAGTGGAAGAGAGAGGGTTTTTTTATTGAGTTGTGGCCTCCTCCCCAGCTGAAGAGGAAGGAGCTTGGCAGTCCCCAAACAGGCCTCATCCAAAGTCTCCTCACTTCCTCTCTGGCTTTAGGAAAGTCTCTTACCTATTCATGGTTGTACCTGTGAACTGAGAATAGATGGTTTGAGATCTGTTGACAAAAACCATACAAGTTAATAATCTGACTGTAGTGGTTTAAGATGGGGATTTCAAATGGGAATGTGAGGCTTTGTTCTACTTCTGCTGCTGGTATTTGAGGCCCTGCATAAACAGTGTTGCAGCTAAGGAGAAAATAGGGTAAGACCCCTCTATTTCTCAAAGGAATGACTGGAGATCCCACAGTCTTCTAGTGGGTTGTCTGGGACAGGTTACCCTGACTCTACAAAGGTGTTCTCCAGAAGGGACCTGTGCCCTCCTCCCCAGTACCTCCAGAGGTGATTGGGAGCATGGTTTTCCCATGGATGTGTGGAAAACACATTGCTGCTCCCTCCCTCAATACCTGGCTTTAACATCTCTGTTTTCCTTCTGCTCCAAGAAATTAGCTGGAATATTCTTCTCACTTTCTTCCCTTTCACTACAGTGAGTCTCCTGGCACTGTTTTCACCTCCTGAGCACCTGAGACTGCTATCCCTTTTCCCTCTTCCCCTGCTGTCAGCTCCAGACCTGTGCATGATGGGAGGTATCCCAATACTACCCCAGTTGCTGAATCCTCAGTGCAGCAGGACTCTTCTTTCAAAAAACTTGAGCTGCTGCAGATGAGTGACCTGAGCTTTTCCTGCCACCTTTTCCCAGTCACATGAATTCATTACATCCAAAACGTATCCTGTCAGAGGGGCCAAGAAGCCAAACCATTGCTATAGCTGATTGCAGCATCTGCTGGAGCCTCATTAGTGTTTTAGCTTTCGAAAAGATGTAGTTGTGGGATAGATTTGCTAGCTTCATTTGCTTCCAGCAAAAGCTGCTTTAGGCTTACACATGAGGCCAAGTACTCCAAGGGAGGATTTAACATGGCAGACCTATGTGTTAATGTTTTACATAATGTTTGATAAGGAAGCCAGCTGTCATTTGCTCTTAGTCAGTTGACTAGATCTTCAGCAGATTCCAATACTTACAGCAAATTTCTTTCCTGCTGAAGATGCTGAAGGTGTCAAAACCTCACACATAGTATGATGTTTGGGAACATGCTGTATTCTGAAATGTGTGCAGGATTTTCCAGCTTCCGCTCTTGCCTTTTAGATCTTACTAATATCATCTATATAAAAATAGAGACATGGATTTTTACACCTTAAACGTCTTTTTACTTCTCTGTTATCCTCATTTTCTTTTTAATAGATGCCTTTAATCTCTTCACTGTTGGCAGATTCTCATCACCAGCCTCCACTCTGGATCTAGTTTTATCTGCTTGAATTTTTAAAAATTATTTTCATTATTTTTTTCTCCATTAGAAAGAGAAGGGGAAGGAAGATTAGAGCAGTGTTCCCAGTAGAGATTTCCAAGGGACTTCTCATCTGTGGCTGTGGAAATCAGTTTCTGGAATCTCTCAGCACTGCTGTCATCAAGTGCAGAAGTTGGCCCATGAGCTTCCTATGGTATCAATTGCTGACTCTGCTGCCTTGTTTGTGAGCTCTGGCTGATGTGACAGCACTTGCTGTCTCGCCTTTGGAATCTATTATACTGATGACGTGTCAAAATATATATCAATAATACTTGAAATGAGAAATTAGAATCTAGGGGATAAATAGCAATTTGCGATTTTGGTTTTTTCACCTTTTCTATTCCAAGTCTGTCCTCTGTGTGTGTGTGTGTGTGCCCTCTGACATGTGAGCAATTACTTTCAAATGTACAGATTCAGTCAGATTTTTTGTTGCTTTGAGTTAGTTTTTGGTGGTTTTTAGTGATGAATGCTGTGTCATAGCTTATAAGTCACAGGATGGTCTCCGGATTCTCACATGATCAAGTAAAGGAAATTTATTTTAGTGCCCCAAAGCTCCTGCTAGTCCCTGCATGCTATGTACCTTTTTCAGTTATATGCTGAGAGACTGCGTAAATCTTTTCAGGTTGTTTCATTGCTGAGCCTCAATATCCTTTAACTGGAACCTCATCACCCAAAATGGGCTTTCATCTTTGCTGGCTGGTTTCCATTTGATGTTCTGCAGCTGTGAATTGGGAACTGATGAGTTTCATCGTACCGTTGCTATTGGGTGGATTTAATAACCCTTTGCAGTCTGATACAGCACCTTCCCAATATTAAGCTAGGTAATTGTTCTAGTAGTGCTATTTATGAGAATTAAATGAAAGCACATTCATAGATATAGGTATCTTCCAAGTGGTTGAAAAATATGTCCTTGCTTTTTACTCTGCTCCATGATACAGAAAGCCACAACTTTCTGTAGACTTTGGAAAATCAGGATAATAAAATCTTGTTGAAAAAAATTATCATTAATTTGTTCAGGGCTGAGATTTGTCTTGGACCTTGTGTAATGAATTCTGTGGGGAAGGTAGTACAGTACCAAATGTTACTGCTCTGATGCTGTGCTTTAGAGCTTTATCTCTCCTCAATATTGCTGCCCAAGGGCAATCTACAATACCATGGCTTTAACCCAAGCTGCTTGCAGCAGTAACAGCCTTTAACCCTGCATGTGATTCACCCTGCTCCCAAGGGAGAGGACTTGTCTTGTAGGATTAGTCTGGTTTAATTTTTCAAGACCTAGGTCATGAGCAAGCATTTTTCCTCTTGACCAGTGTCACTGAGAAAGTGCTCACTTTTCCTTTTACTGTTTAGTATCAGATGGAAAATATTTTCTGAAGAAAGAGCAAGGAAGAGCATGTCCCTGGACACCTGACCTCAGTCAGGATGTGGTACTGCAGATGCTGCTGGAAGAATGACTGCTTAAAAGATCATGAGATCTGTGTAGTGTTTCAAAAGCTATCTGCTTGCTCAGCCCGATGAAGCATAAGATAAAAGGTTATGCTGTATGTTTTGTTTTTACAAAATCAGAGTATGTTTTTTCAAACTAGGTAAACAGATGTACATGTGTTTTGTCATCTGAATAATCTTTAGCCCCATTGGCACTTTTTAACTTTCTGCGTATTTTCAACTGCTGCAGAATTTTAAATTCTATCTATTTAATATAGGTTTCACTGTTTGAATCCTTGAAAAAAAACTTGAAGTGTTCCCTGTACTTACACTTTTGAGAGCTGAAGCTGTGCCAGAATGCCTTCACAGATCCTGAAAATGGTAATTATAGAAATGGAAGTTAGATGTATGCACCAGAAACCTGAGGAGCTGCAATGTTTCTAGCTGCAAATATATCCATGGCCTAGGAAAGTTTTGCATGGTGATTCTTGATAACAGAAAGGCATGTAAGAAATGTGGACTGAAGCAAGAACTTTTCCTTCTTTTCCCATTATTCCTGTTATTTGCAGTATTACTTTTGGTCACACATGGCTTCTCAGAGGAGAGCCCCCACTTAAGTCTCTTACTGGTCTCTGCTCTCTACAATTTTATGTGACAACTTGAGCTGTGGACAGCAAAGAGAAAGAAGGGCCATACTGGGGAGAATAGGACCAGAAGGCTGCTGGGTAAGCAAATGCCAACTTAGACATGGTGAAATCTTCTTTTCTCTATATGGAAAACATTACTTAAAAATAAAATTCATAAACATCGAATTCATAAACATCAGTGAGATTTTTTTTTCCATTCTCAGCAAATGAACTCCAGGAAACTCACCTTAGCCAAATTTATCCATATTTTTGCTTTTCAAAAGAAAAATATATATTTTTAAAAAACAGTACTTAGAAAGTATTTGGCTGAAACATGCTCTAGTTTCTCTTCAGGTAATATAAATCTTTCATATAAAGAGTATACTCTCTGTTGAATAAGTTTTGTAATAAAATTTCTGGCCAGCCTCAGTCTTTATAATGAGCACTGCAACCAGTCTGTGGCTTCAAATAAAACGAAACGTAGCTTGTAGTCATGCTGCAAATGACCTTCTTCCTCCAGTGTTTCTGAAAGTTGCTGCTTTTTCACTGAATATTTTTGTCTTGGTTGTTCCTGGTGTGTGGCAGCTTTGCATGTAACCAGGGCACTTCTCCTGTGCTGTATATAGCTGGTGCTGCAAGTGCTGCCTCTCCAAAGGCAAGCAGGCTGCCTGGGAGGAGGAAAACCTAAAGTCCGGGTGTCAGGCTGTGCTGTACCCTGTACAGGAATCTAACCTGCATAAAGAGAGCCCAGCACAGCCTTATGATTCCCAGGGTGTTGATGTTCTCCTGGCAAGTGTTAAAGCAGCCCCCAGCTTGGCTTGGCAGCACATTTACCCTGGTTAGATCTCCCCAGGGCCCTTCTGCAAGCAATTTCTTTCTGCAGGGCTTGTACCCTGGGCATTAACAGCACACAGAGCTAGTCTTGTCTTCTCAACACTGCCTGAAGATTTATTTCTCCGTGCAGTGACAATGTGTACCTGCTTCTTGGAACATGTTTGTGGCATCTTTGTGTTCCTGGAGCTGTACATGGGCACTCTTTTGACAGCCTTAATCTAGTCCAGAGGAAGTTAGTAGGGCCATGAGGTCAGCTTCTCTCTTTAGTGAGCTATGTAATGTTTGTATTATGTGACTTAGAGTGAAAGGACACATTTAGCTTATATGATATCTCAACAAACAATCCCATCTTTGTTGAGTTGTGATGTCGCTGGAGATGCAGGTCTTGCGTTGCTGATCTCAAACAAGGGCATTCTCTGCAGCTGATCTTTGAATAGATGAACAGACACTCTAACAAACATCCTGAAGAAATTTACATATATTTTGAAACAAATTTAGTAGCTAGATATTTTTCCTAACAAATGATGGCTTGTTTATGATAATTGAAGTAATTGTTTTATTCTTCTTCCTGCATCATCTTGTGGTAAATCCTTTCTTTAAACCATCACAAATCTGTTGAGAACAATTGGAGAAAAAGAAAAATATAAAAAGCTTTCACACCCAAAGTGCTGCTCTGCCTCCCTGATTTTTCTCACAGCCATTAGCTCCTCAGTGCCCCAGTTCAGTGGAGATGGCATCTGGAAAGATTTCTGTTGTTTTCTAGAAACCTTTTTGTATGAACAGTATCAAAAAGATGACAGGGAACATCCACATGTATTATTCACTGTTAATACCAATAGCCTCTTTTGGTCTTTTTATAAGTGACACCAGGTGAAGGAATCTGTGCCGGCCTGCAACAGAGCAACCTACTTAGCTCTGCTTTGTGGTCCTGAGTAAAGGACTGCTCTAAACTTTTTGCAAAAGCTATTCAGTAACTTTTTTTTTTTTTTTAATCAAAGAGACAATGTTGGGTTTTGTATATGCCTTATTTCACTACAATTTGTAACAGTTTTTCAAATTACAAAAAATGGGATTGTGTAAGAAACTTTCACATCCTTTTCTCTGTTTCTTTTAAATTTTACCTGGGGGAAAAAATCTGATCAATTTAAAAATTTTTTTGAAACAACCTCTCTGTGGCTTCATTTCTTTACAGGGCCATATACACTGGTGCATTTATGTACAGCATGCTGATGGCTCTGCATAATTCAGCTATGGTCCTTCTCAGAAAAAGCATCTTGATGGGATAATTTCCACTGCAAAATCAACCACTCACTTGTAGATTCATCCTTCTCCATTGTAGGTAACTAACCTAACTGAGGTTTTAGGGAGATCTCACAAATTTGTATCTCATTTCTTTCTGTTAGCAGTAGAATCCAGGGGTGGCAGAACTCTTAACTTGTTTGGCTTAAATTACATGTCTGAACACAGAAGTGTGGTGAAATGAATACAGGTTACTGCCCCTTGCCCTTTGTCCATCTGGAGTGGAGTTAAAAACAGTATCAGAGAGCACAGGGCCCAGTCTCATGTGCTGAAGGCTACTCTTGTTATTCACAGTAGGGTTTGCAGCAGGATTTCCTGTGTGCTCTTTGAGTCCCCTCTGAAAGCAGAACTGGTGTTTTCTGGACGGGCCTTTTCCTAGTGTTTATTGTCCTCTCCATGCTCTGTGGACTGCAGCAAATTGATTGCTTCATCCCTGATTTGCTATTATTCGCCTTTTGCTATAGGAAGTCGAGGGAGGGAGGGGAAAAGGCAAAAATGTCTGTAAGATTGGGCTCTTGGGTTAAAAGGTTATCTGCACTTTTAGAGTTAGTCCCTCTTTTGCTGACATATATAGTCCTTTTCTGGGAGGGTGTTTGGGTATAAGACTGTGTCCACATAGCTAAATAAATCAACATCTGGTAGTGAGCTTAAGCACTGGGTGGTAATTATCCATGTCGCTCAGTTGGCAGGTTACTGCTGTCTGTGGCTGGGCTATGCCAGTTGGCCTAGCTAAGGGAAGATGATGCTCCAGAGACCATCCCTCACAGGCAGGATGGAAAATACTGTGCAGTGTCTGAGCCTTCGTCTGTCCCCTGACATGCTTCAGCAAGCTTTGCTTCCTCCAGCACTCCTGTAATGCCCTTATGCCCTGCTGTATGGCATTGATATTTCACCTGCACTTGCTATAAAATTATCACACTTCTGAAATCACATAATGTGTTTAAGTTGTGTTATTTCAGGCCTTTTGAATAATCACCATCCTCTGCCCCAATTCTTAAGGATGCAAAGCTGCAGAGGACATTTATGATCTGGTCTATGCAGTGTGGATATGAAGATGAGCAGAAGGCTGAAACACCTCTCCTGTGCAGAGAGGCTGAGAGAATCAGAGTTGTTCAGCCTGGAGAAGGC
>WBMY01017210.1:128-25832 GCA_013397315.1 Donacobius atricapilla
TTCAAGGTCATTCAAGGTCAAATCGAGGTCATTGGGGTCAGGAGAGGTCACTTCAAGGTCATTCAAGGTCAAATCGAGGTCATTGGGGTCATTTCAGGTCTCAGAGGTAACTTGAGGTCGTTCGAGAATTTTTCGATTTTCCCAGGGGTTACTTTAGGTCATTTGAGACCCCGATTTGGGGTTACTCCAGGTCATAGGGGTCACGAGAGGTCATTTCAAGGTCATTCAAGGTCATTCAAGGTCAAATCGAGGTTACTCTAGGTCATAGGGGTCACTTGAGTTCATGATCGAGGTTACTCTCTGTCCTAGGGGTCATTTGAGGTTGAGGCCCTGATCTGGGTTATTTGAGGGCATTTGAATCTTTTCAAGTTGATCTGGGGGTACTTGAGCTCGTTTGGGATTACTTGATTAGGAAGCCCGGTCAGTACAGGCGCTGCTTTTGGACTTTGGTGTCCAAAACATCCAGGCGGGACTGCAGGAACTGCGGCCGGGACAGCCGGACACGGGGGAGCCGTCACACTCGGGTCCGGGGCTCTAAAGCCCTGCAGATTTGGGAATTCTTAGCTGGAAGAAAAGGATGGGAGACCTGGGCCCTTAGTAGCCATGGGCAAGGACTTGTAGGGATTAATGGGCTTATACAACCTGTCATTTTATTTGTCCCATTTATTTTTATTCTCTGGATTTACTTGCCACACCGAAAAGTTGGGAGGGGCTGTTTCAAATGTTCCAGGTTGTTTTAAAAGGGTTAAGTTAACAACAAGGGTTTGTAGAGACAAAGTCAGAAATAAGAAGAGGAGGGGTTGAGAGGAAAGCTCATGTCTTTACAAACAGTTTGCTGGGTGAAGCTGTGGGTGTTAACGTCTCTGAAGTGAGTCTTAATATCTCCACTGACTTCGAACAGCAGGTCTGTTGCAGAGCCCAGGCAGGCAGGTCGACTCTCTCCCTTTATTCCAATGAAGTTGCAGGACTCCTCTGTCTCCTCTCTGGAAATAAACCTCTGGCATTTGTGGATTTTCCTGACACTGGAAATTGCTATACCTGCTATTCTCAAGTACCTGTGGAGGCAATGGAAATACTACACCTCTTTAGAACTGCTCCCATGTGTTGGTTTCTCCTGAAAATTTTCCCCTGTTGTAAAATTTTGCAGCAGAGCCCCAAATGTTTTTGTGGTTCTTTTTTTTTTAATCTGTGAAAAACATCTCTCAAGAGATGGAACTTCTGGAGTCCAGGAAGCTGCAGGTATTCCTCTCATTCGCCTCCTCTCTGCTGGCCCAGAAAGGAATCTGGATCCACCTCAGCAGCCTTACCTTGACATCCCTGCGGAGCCCACAAGCATCCTGAATCACTCTGCTCCTCTGCTCTGCCACAACCGCTTCATCACGGTTGTTACAGCCCCTGCTCTGGTTACCAGCTGTTACATTCCCCTCCCAGGCAGGAGGACATTTGTCCTGCCATCACACCCTCCACAGAAATTTCTTATGTTTTGGGACGTGGCAGTAACGTGAGGTTTGCTGCTGAAAGTCTCAAATGTTTGTTTTCTGCTTGCTCACTTCTAATATCTGAGGTGCTGGTGCCTGGCAAAGCTGTGCCTTTGCACCACCAAGCATTCTGCATGGCGTGACAAGATAGTCTAAAAACGCCCAGAAGAGAAAAAAAACCTATCCAAATTCCCACTTTTCCCAGGATTTTTACCTTGCTGTTAATCCATGTGACTCCTTTTCAATGAGATCATCAGATCCCGAGAAACAAGCCCTGCATTCATCTTGCTTTTTATAATTCTGACAATTTCAGCTTTTGCTACTGCTCTGAGTTGCACTTATTGTCTCCTTTTGACTTCACAATTCTTTCTCACTTGCATCTTTGTAAAGGTACATTTATATTCACGTGGATTTGCAGCACATTTCTAAGGTAATATGCTCCATCCATATATTACAGGCCTCAGAATCACACAGTCAAGGGTAGGCACAGAACTAAAAATTTATCCCAAAGGCAAGATCCTGGGTTTCTTAAGGTTGAGAATTGATGAGGAATGGTCCCGCATCCCTGATTTTTAGTTGTGCTTTGGGGGGAAAATTCAATTTATGCTTATAGATTAGAAACGTTTGAGGGTTACTGTGATTTCATTCAGAACTTGAGTATAATTTTCACTTACAAGTCCAGGAGGAATATTTATCTGTATTGAAGGATATGTAAAATTCATTGATCATAACTTACTGGAGATAAAGAGGTTTGAAGAGCCTCTCCACAGTTAAATCTTGAATCGTGGCTGGAAAGCATGGACATGGAACTTCCCTACAAAGGTTGAGAAAGTTGGGAATTTTCATTGGGAAGCACTCACCATGCTTGGTTTAGGGGAGTCACTACATAGAGAACAGGTGTTTTATTCATTTCAATTTTTTACAGAACTAAAACGAGGTATTTTCCCTTTTATTTGGCACTTATATGATGGATAATCTATCTTCAGACAGCTAAATTTCAAGTCCACATCTTATTAATGGAGATAGACCTTAAATTCAATATTCCAAACTGCTCTGAGCAGCATTTCTGTCTCTATGTTGATTACTTGAGAGCCTGATTTTTAGTCATAGACAACTAAAAGTGCCTTTCAGTGCACAGTGTTAGAAATTGGGTCAAATAAATAAAACCAGTGACATGACTTTTCAGGATGGCTTACACGTACCATAAGAAATATAAATCTGTGATTTATGCCATAAATGCTTTTACAGTTAACTACCAGCAATGCAACTAAAGCAAATGCAAACCCCTGAGATCTGAGTCCTAAAGAGTTAGGAATTATTGACTTAAATTTTTCTGTACAAGCCTCCCAAACAATTACTGTAGGTCATTTTGATGTTGGCCACATAAAAGAGTGCTGGGATCCCTTAGTTGTTACTAAAATTATGCTGATTGCATCTACCCTGACATAACCCACAAGTCCTTTATTTCTTTCTTTACTGAGCTTTCCTCTCCAGTTTCTTACATGTTTTACCACCATTTCACTACCTTTGCTTTGGGTGTTTGGATGTTTTGTTGTTTTGGGGTGGGGTTTTTTTGGTTTTTTTGAGGGAGGGTTGCAGGGGGCAGGGGAGACGCTGGGCATTCTCCTCAAAGAGGTTTTGCCTACAGTAAGGGCAGTTATTAAGTTGTTGTGCCTTTTAAGAGTGGGAAGGGCTCACTAAACACAGATACACCCGCCAATATTTACCTGAGCAAGATTTGACAGAGGGGAGGCTGGGAATGGGATGCAGTTTAACTTAAGCTTTAACAGTGTTCCCAGTTGAGGCCACATCAAGCAGCAGGATCCGGTGTTTGTCTCCATGGACAATCACACTGACAGTGTTTTGCAATCCGAGATACAGCAAGAAGTGCCAGCACAACAAGGCCTGTCCCCACGTTGCCTGAGGCAGTCCCCTGGCACTGCCCCATTTCTGTGTTCCCCCTATTAATTTGTCCTTGTCTAGGCTGCTCCTGTCACGGATCTCTGGAGCAGCTCCCATCTTTCAGAGCAGGATTACTTATCCTGTGGCCTTTCTCTCTTTCACAGATGTCTAAACCCATATACACCTGTCGGATTTCTATCAGCTCCCTCCTGGGGAGACCTAATCTACCTGTCACTGGCAATCTGCACAACAGCCATGAGAGGCAGGAGCCATCCTGCTAAATGTAGCCTGTCCTGGCTATCTGGAGCCGGGATAACATTTCATTCCTGGCTAAACCAACAGCCCACTGACTAATTTTAGGTATATGAAAATGTACAGTGCTAGATGTTCCATGTTTTATGAAATAGCGCTCATCTGTTCTAGCATGGGGTGGCACAGAGGCAGCAGAAAACAGCAGAAAGGAGTGGCACAGAGGCAGCAGAAAACTACTGGCTGCCACACACGGCACTGGCGTCTGCCCTGTGCCTTTAAAAACTGACCACACATCCCATTAAAGGAATCCCGTAAATGTCAGTCAAGGCATAATTAGTGTCTGCAAAGGTACTTCCTGGCAATAATTGATTTCTCAATCCAGATCCCAATCTGCTCCACTGATATTCTTTAATGACTTTCTGAAGTCAGTGATAACAAATTGGATAAGAAAAGATGTTTTTGTCAATCTGGAGGACTCACAGGAGACACAAAGGCGGAGTTAACGTGGTGCTGTTGCCAAGAGTGACTGAGCAAACAGTGTTTGCAATTACAATTCACCTCCCTAACTTCGTTTCTAGCAAAGCAGCAGCACTTTTAAGTTTAATTATGGCAGCCCCAGAGTAAAGCAGAGCAGGGGGGGAAAATTGCTTTCCATCACTTATTTGTTCTTTTGTCTTTCACACTTCTCGGCAAACTCCATCATATAATTAAACTCTAAAGGCTGTTTGCTGACAACCTGTGGTCAAAGATGATAACCATGCTCAAGTCAGGCCCCCTCCTTCCTACAGTGCCAGGTTCTGCCAGAGCGCTTCCTCTGCACGAATTACTGCACATCAAAATCAGGCCACTGGGAAACGGGGTGTGGTGTGAGTGCCGCTGGCAAGTTTTAAAAGCTTAACGAGGAGCTGCATTCATAGCCTGCTCCTCCCACACCTCACATTCAGAGGAAAGGGTAAATTCAGCCATTAGGGTGGCTGGAAAACACTGGTGTCTCATTTCAAAATTCCACTCAAATTCACCCCTAAGAGTAATAAGCTGCTGTGGCCTCTAATTTCAATAAAAGCCATACATAGCATGGGGAGGGAGGGTTGGGCTCCCCAAGGAAAGGGGAACACCAGAACATTTTCAGACATCACGGGGAAAAAAATTGAATTACAAAGATTTGGGATTCTTAATGTCATAAAAAGCAATCCCAAGATTGTTTTATATTGCTTTCCAGCTCATATCTGCACACTGTAATATACCAACGTATAAACTGATTTTTTCTTCTACTACTGAAAAATCAAATAAATGAAAGAGAGACTCTTGAAGGACATTCTACAGCAAGAAAAGCTTGCTAAATTTCAATCCTGTGAGTAAATCGAGACATGGCACACAGTCCTGTCATTTTAACAGTCTTCTGGCTCTACTTGGCTGCCTCTCTGTGGCTTACCAGTCTAGAAAATGACAACATTCTGGGTCTGAAGTGATAGGAGAAACAATCAAACACAGAGTGATAGGAGAAACAATCAAACAATCAAATCCTGCTGGGACCCAGGATGAGTTAGAGGAACCTTGGATCCAAAGGTATAGCAAATCCCCCTGCCCACTGTGCACTTACTGGTGTCTGAAGAAATAGGTAGGAGGAACGAAAGGATCCAAGCTGGAAGAGGTCTGGCTGCTGCTTGGATTAGGTGCAACTCCGTGGAGAAAAAAAGGGATTTTTCTCCTCACCTCCCTTTAAATATAACACCTGCTGAAGTTTCTGGCAGGTGTAGGGTGCTGGGCCCAGCTGCAAGAAAATTGGGAGAGCCTGGTGAGGACTGGTCTGTGGCAGAGAGCCAAGTGTCAGAGGTAACAAAACAAAGTGGCTTTTGCAGAGACCCACAGGGTCAGTGCAGGTGTTTGTGCAAGCCAGAAAGATGCTGAAGGCTGCTGAGGCAGGAGGTGAGCATGGAGAGGAGAAATGTCCCAGGAATTTGGGAATATTTGCTCTCCAGCTGGCTCTGCCTCAGCGCAGCATCTCTGAGCTCCTGCCCTTTGAATGAGCCTTCCTCGTTCCAGTTTGGCGCCTTTGTTTGCTCTAAACATGAGTTTAGAGCTAGAAAGTCGCTGATCACTCTTGATGAGCTCACCTTGAAGAAAAGACCCCCGCCAGGACTTCAGGGGCTCATAAACACTTCTCAAACCACACCGGGTGTTTGCACCAGCTGCTCCCCGTGAGCAGCGGCAGCCTGGGGATGCCTTCCCTGCCGCCCCTCCATCCCTCGTCTCCGAAAGGGGCTGAGGCATGGGCATGATGCATGATGGGGATGACGGATGGATCCAACTCTTCTGTGCCTCCCAATCCTGCATTTGACGCTTTTCTCCACGCAGGCAGGGATAACTGGATGATTAAGGTGTGTCCCTCTATCACACAGGCTGATGCAGAGATTCCAGAACCAGTGCAGGTGCTGCAAACACCACCACTCTGGCCCTGAGGGCAGTCAGACTTGGCTTCTCTAGCTGCTTAAAATCCCTGTCCGCCTGATTTTTCCACCATTTATGAACCCTCCCTCTCTCCCCAGCTTCTGGGTTTCAAACTCGTACATCATTGTGTTGCCAGTAGTTTTCTTTAGCCTTTGACATGTTAGTTAATCTAATGTCATTTAAACTGCTGGGAATGTCAGCATTTTAATTTTCTGGGAAGCTGCTTGCTTCTCAACACATTCTAATCTTGAATTTCAGGGTTTTGTTGGTTTTTTGGGTTTTTTTTTTTCCAGGCCTAGACCTTTCCTAAGTATACATAGGACAAAAGCTCCAAATTATCCCGTGGTTTGGTGATTCTGAGCAAAATGTGCCCTGGGGCTTAGCCTGAGAACATCAACTCATTTTCTTTAGTGACCCAGAGACAGATAACCAGAGGCTGCGTTTCCAAAGGTGAAAGGCTGCTGTCACTAAGCCACTGCAGCAACTTAATTGAATGTTTTCTCCCAGCACCAGCAGCAGAGGCTGCTTTTACTATTTGTTCGGTGTTGGGATTAAGATGAAGTATTTGCCCGACTTGTCTTCGAACAAAAACTGTAAAAGAAAAAAAAATGTTTGCTATTACTTATTGAGTGCCATCCTGACATATCCCAGGGTCATTTGCACAGTCTTCCAGCCACTCTGGGTCAAAACTAATTTCTGCTTTGGTGAATCACACCCAGGATGGCTTTGTTGCATGTTATGACCTGCCCCACATCCACAGATCATCAAACATTTGAATTAAATAGCGCAAACTCCATAGTGCTATTTCTTTTCTTTTTTCCTGATGAGCTCTTGCATGCTTGGGTTTGTTTTTTTTTTTTCCCTCTTTTTTACTTCCCAATCAAAGACAAATATAAAGGCTTCATTCATAATATTTTGTTTCCATTCGGTTTGGAATGGAATTGGGCGTTTCTCTGGGGTGGGGGGAGCCTGGAGGAGGAGTCACCAGGATGCTCTTTAATTTCCCAGGAGGGCTATGCAGATCAGCTCGCATCCTAAGCCTGGGAAGGTTTGCTTTTCTTCCCCGCCCCTTTGCACGCACACCCTCCTAATGGAGATGGAGGAGAGATAATCAGAGAGGGAACAGGCAGCTCTTCACCATCCGTGAGACTAATGAGCCCCTTCATTTAGTCTCATTATAAATATGCCACCTCTGGCACCAGCCTTTGGTTCTGTTCCGAGCTACATCAACATCAATTTCGAGGCACACTGATGCATCACTAACACACACACGACAGCCGAGCCTCTCCTTTCCAGCATTTTTTTTGTCACTGCACTGTCTGAGACCTTCCCTTCTTCTCTGCTCCCCCTCCGAGAGGCAGAGAAGCCCAGACTGAAAAGTAATGAGACTATTAATTAGAGCTTCTCTAAAGGAAACCTACCCTGACTGGGTGTTGTCTCTGTCTCAGTCTTTGTTCCAGTCATGTTCTGTGAGATTAATACTTGTTTACACAGATTAATACAGTAAATTAATAATATCTCCAGCCAGGGGGGAAAAAAAAAAAATCAGCCCAAGTGAAAAGCCTGATTATTCCTGAGGTGGACAGTCCAGGTTCATTTTGTGGAGACACAACTATTTTGTCTTCTTTGCAACCTCTTTTCTTCTTTAAAAACCATGTTTTAGGGCAGTTGCCGAGCGCAGCAAGGGAGAGACGCAGAAATGTTTCGTAGGCTGCTCATCAGTTTTGGCTGTTCACACACTATCCAGTTCAGGGGGGTGGGAATCTGTTTCCTCAGCAATTTAAAAGTCTGGCTGAAATGAGTTTGTGGTCTCCTGTCCTAGAAAATGCAACGCTCTGTCGAGATTTTATAGTTTAACCACGTGCATTGAGGACTGAGCAGATAATGGCTGATTTTAGCTCAATTAGTTTCTTTGTTGAGAAATGGAAATGTAACCACAGTGCAGATGAACAATGCATAACACAGGTTGTGTTCTACTGTCAGGAATCAATCAAAGTACAAGCTGTCCAGGACTTCAAGTTGTTGATTTGATCATTACTGTTTATATTGTGCCTTTTTAATCTAAAAAAAACCCTAAATCGAAGCTAATTATACTCTTACTGTCTGCTAAATATCTTAAGGAGACACCTGTCTGTGATATTAATGACACAATGCCTTTAACTAGCTGATCTTTTAAGAAATAAGATTTTTAACCACTCAAGCAACATTATATTATTTTATTTTCCCTGTTAGCAACCTCTAAAGTGAACAGGATCTAGCTGAAAGTTAGAAAGACAAAAAGCTTTTAAAAAAATCCAAACCTGGAAACCAATGCCATGAAATTGCCCCAAAATGTTAAAAGATCAATAATTTTCCAAGCAACTTTATATGTATACCTTTTGTTTCCTTAAAGTATGCAGCATGTACCGAAAGTTCATTTTTGAATAAAATCAGATATCTTCAAACAGAAATAAATACAACTGCTGAAATGAAAGTCATTAAAATTGTATTGTTATTAAAAGCAGCAGCTAAATATTCCCGAAGCAGAAATTTCAAAATTAAGCAGAAGAAAAAAATGGTCAATAAAATGGATGAATTCAGAAGGTCAAGATGACTCCGTGCATTCAAAAATTTGGTACATTCACTCAGCAAGAAGTTTCAGTGATTTTAATGGAGTCCTACTATCAGACTTGTGAAAGTCTCTCTTGCTTGTAAAAAATGACAAACAGTAAGTGCCAGATCTGCATTGGCAGAAGGATTCTTCCTTTCATCTTCTAAATACAGGCTGCTCTGGCTGGATCTGAAAGCCTGGCCTGGAAGCAGCAGTCCCAGCCAAATGCTGCCTCAATATCCAAAATCTCCTCCCTGAAGGAAACCCGCAGAAAATATTGACAAGTACATCCAATTGGTAACCTTCTGGTTTAGGCACAGTCTGGATTTAGACCAGGATATACATTTGAAAAAGAAATATTCTTAGTGATAATGAAGAAGAGATCTGTGCTTTCCTCTTCTCCTGGACTTCTCCAACACTCTGCTGAGCACAATTTTTGCTACTGTCTCACAGAACAGAGAAAAAATGTGGTTTCTTCCTCAAAAGATGCAGCTTTCCAGAGTTTACTACTGATCTGGAACAAGAAAAGATCTGGTTTATTTCCTCGAGCCACCTAGATGTGGAATCCTGTCAGAAAATATCGGTACACCCAACAAATATAACCACAAATACAGACAAAGCAGACAATGCAGCCAGAGCAGAGGCAGTATTTGTGGAGTTCACAGCACTGTTGGTCAGCTCAGCTGTTGGACTCCTTCTGGCCAAAGCTTTCAAGAGAAACACCTCGAGATGCTGCTTTCTCACACAACTCAAACGGCCAGGGGGGTGATCTCACCTTGGTAATTCCTGGTCCCGTTACCTCCTGGCTGAGCTGCCTTAATGTAACACACGTGTTTGAGAAGTGTTTTCTGCTTTCTACTGCTTCCCTTGTTCTCCTAGAAAACAGTCAAAGGGTACTCTGTAGGACCGACTGCAGGGCCTACCACTTCCATTGGCTTTGGATTGAAAATTCATTTATTTTGCTTGACATCAGTACCAAACTCTCGAACTACTTGCCCATAAAAATCCAACAGGAGTAGCATCAAAGGAAGAGGCTGTTTTGTTATTCCTGGTAGCCCCAATCTGTGTCCTGCTTGCTGGAATGACAAGTAATATTTTCAATCCAAGACATTCTGCTTCCTTGTCCTTCAGCAAGGCAGAGAAAAATCTCGCTGTAGAAGTGACAGGCTAAAAATTCTAGTATTTTCCAAAAGAAATTTGTTATCATTCCAGAAACCCTGTTCACAAGTTTTACAGGCAGCTTTCTAGGCAGCACAAATGTGTGAATCTCCTGCCCTGAGACCTCCCCTGCTTCCACCCAAATTTGAGTCTTGCACCTTCCTTCCCATCTTAACTGATGGAAAATCTCACATCCTATCCCCAGGAAATATTGAGATAATTGCTAGCCACAAAAAAAATCTTTGCACTCTGACCTTATTCCCCTCTTCCTTCTTATTCTCATTCTTCTTATTCCCTTGTTTCAGATTTCTTGCACCTATTAGTAAAAAAGAACCTTTGGCAACAAGAAATTTCACTGTCCTTAACAAGTATCACAGGTGCCACAGAGAATAGGAAACAAAGCTTTGTCATAACAAAACAAAATTGACAAATGCTTACCTCTCATTATTTCTTTTGTTTTGTGACCTCTATCATCAAATGAAGATCTTCAAATCAGTTTGTCAGACATGTACTGGAGATTGGAATGGAGCCATGTAGAAAATCTTTGTATCAGACAGAATAATACAAAGAAACTTGAAAGCAGTCCAGCTCAGGGCTCTCAGATAAAAGGAATAGTGAAAGAGGGAGATATTAGGTGGTCTGGATGAAAATAAAAGGTTTTTTTTTTTTTTAATTTCTCTAAAATCCTCCAATTCCATTTATTTAAGCAGAAAAAAAATATAGTCTTGTTTCTGTCTTTGGCTACTAAGCCATGGATGTTTAGTTGTAGAACACTTTATAACATCTATTTCACTTGACAGAAGCCATAAAACTTTCCTAACTTCCTTAACAATCTTAAAAACTACAATAAAATCTCCAAAACTAGAATTATTGCCAGGAAACCAATAAGCCACTCTCTTGACGTAGCAGGAAAAAAAATTCAATAAAAGCCCCAGCTAAATCTTAGCAGCCTACTGTGTCCATACCACAGAAAGAAGTCAAAAAATGAGCAAAATCTAAATCCTACTGTCTGAAGGGAGAACTTTTCTTCAGCCTCAAATTTGACAGTTTTATGGTGTGAACTGGGTAAAAAAAATAACATCAGTGCATGAAATGTTAGGGTTTAGGGAGTATTGGGAAGTTTCATCCTTTTATCATTCCTGTAATCTTTTCCAGGGGATCAGAGGGAGTAGAGAAAGAAATGTTCCAAGGGTGTGAGAGAGGGAGAAGCAATGAGGAGGAAACTGATGGAAACCTTGGAAGATGGGACATCACCAAACAAACAGCATGCAAAGAGCAAGCCCAACAGTTTCAAATCCTCTCAACGGCAGAATTTCTTCTCCCAGTCACAGCAACTCCAGCTCAAAATGGCTCATATTCTTCTAAACAGAAACTTCCCTCTCCTGATTATTAGCAACCTTCTAATTTTGAGTCTAAATTTATTCATTACTCCATGATAAATAGTGATTTTTTAACTGTATCTTCCTCCTTAGTGATAATTATCCCTCAGCCCTCGATGCATTTACCGACATCTGTTCACTCAGCTCTCCTCTGGCTATTTCTATAACCAAGTTCTCTTTTCATAAGAGAGACAATCCGTTCATTTCATCATCCCAGGAAGTTTTGTTCCATGTCCGTTTTCCTTTCAGTTTTTGTTCTTCGGGAACCATGACCAGAACTGTTTGGATTCTGATTTCTCTCTATAATTTCCTATCTATTCTACAATTGCACTTATGCACCCTGAACGCTATGAAAACTACATGATTTGTCCTTGGAATTTTGAAGCTCCATTCTGCAGCTCTGTCATTCTCCAAATTATCAGATCAGCCCACATGCTTTTGGTCTCTTTCCTTTCCTGTCACCTCCAGCTGACAAATTCTAATTAAACCTTGATTTAAGTCCACACAGAGATTTTTTACTATGCTTTCTAATCTTAATATGACCTGGTTTTGCTACTGTTACAGCTTTAAATAATGTATTTATGCTGTCCACAGTCAAAGATGTTTTGCTCCAAGTTCTTGAAGAAATGCCTGTCAGAAACGCCAAACCCACTAAATATGTTTTATCTTTCTAAACAAACTCCTTAACCAGTTTTTAAATCTGAAATATTAATTTATTAGAGCAAGAGAATGCCAGTAATTGATGTACATGTATATATGGGCACCTATCTCCAAGTTATCCTCATTAAGCACTGAATGAGGGGATTTAGATTTTTTTAGTGAAAAGGGCTCTGTTCAGAGTAGAATAATTAACTGACTTAAAACTAAGTTGCTGACAATGATTTCAATTATCAGCCTCATTAACAGGGTGAGGTTATGACTCCAGGCTGGAGCAGTCAGCAAAGAGTGTTGCTAGGCTGAAACAATGTTTGCACGCAGTTCAGGTGTCTATATTTGTAAAATAAGGGTCAGGAGGGCAGAAAATCCAGCAAAAACGTGTCCCACAGCTCAGTAATAAAATTAAAGAATGCATCTTGCTTGTGAAGATAACCTGATTTGCTCTACAGATGATTTTCACCCACCCCCTCTGTTTTTAGAACTGTCTGAAGTCCAATTATTGTGTTCTAACTTTTATCTGAAATTGCTTTGGACTTCTGAATTTCCCCCAGATCTACTTGCAATTGCCTGGGTCTCTGCTACTCAACAGCTTGGAAATTCCATTTTCAAAAAACGAAATGGCAAAGCGTCTTTGTGCGGAAGAAAAGGCAGACTTTCAGCGCCATAAAGGAAGGTTTAGCTTCTATAAATACTGGCCTATTTCCCATTCAGCTGAACATGTCTGCAGCGTGGGATGCATCTCTCCACAGCAGATCATTCAGAAAGTGTCACAGGGGTTTCAGATTTCCTATTGGAAATTGCCAATCAACAGATTTTTACACCGAGTTCATTTTTAGTCAGTGGCTCATCATTCTGGAGTGACAAATTACAGGGAGATATTTAGGACTATGTCATAAATTCTGGCAAAAACTTCGACAACTCCGTGTGGGCTGAGCCTAAGCTTCAATGGATACCAAATATTTTTACATTTGCCCCTCCACCCCCCATAACAAGACATATATTTCTGGATAGATCTCTATGGCACAGCACTAATAAACATGGAAATAGAAGTGGTCCAGCCCCACCCAAAAAGCTCCCAAATGCACCTAGGAGGTTTGAACTTTTCAAGGGTACGATCAAAGCTGAGAGAAGTGAATGGAAAGGCTCACGTTGACATCAACGGGCTCTGGAATAGGCTTGATGTGTTGACAGCTATAGAGAGATGCTCTGAAACCATCCGAAAATAAATTCAAATTCTGATAGGCCACTGTGGCAAAGAGATACCATTGCTGCATTCTCTGCCATGTCAGGAAATTATCTCTGAGCTGTCAGAGCGGGTTTCTCATTTTAGTGTTTGTGTTTCTAGCCCATCTCTCACCAAATGGCTCTCCTTTTGTGTGCATGACAATTGATTAGTAACAAAAAGCAACAGGGTCATAAAAGCAGCACTCTTTGCATCTATAATATGAAATATTCTTGCACTGGGCCGAGTATTTCAAATAATATTCACCGCACACCAGAAAAAGCTGAGACAAATTGGTCTCTGCTAACATGGGGCCCACGTACTTTAGCATTCCCTTACATAACATTAGTGAGAAAATTTTAACTTTCCCCTAAGCTCTAATCCACCTTAAAAGCAGCAGTCTCATTCCAATCGATTTGGTGAGATGAATGTTATTTACACTTCAGTTTGCACCTTTTTCTAAGATTTCATAAAGGAATAAATCCACACTTCCAGGGACGGCTGTGCATGAGGAAGTCTGGGGCTGTTAAGAAGAAGTGTTAGACACGTATGGGAATGTATTAGTAGGGGTCACACCTCCATCTTAAGATTTTTAAGTGACAGCAAGAGCATAAAAGACAGCAGGATGGCAAAGAGAGATTGATTGCATGTGGTTTTTTCTTCTTTATAACCAGCTTTTTTAAATTGTTAAGCATCGCTCTCCAGCCTCATAGACAGAGTGGGCTGTCTAGGTGCACCTACATAAATAAGACAAATGAAGCTTTGATGAAATAAATCCTTTCCATTAAATATATCATTTCCATGCTGTGTATGCTGAGGCCAGCAAACACCTCATAACAAATGTGTTGACAAAACAGAGGTTGGTTAAAGCAAAAGTGTGTTTTTTCATGGTAAAAATTCCTTAGAGCAGCCAGGTGAAATTAAGACGACTCTTCCCAAAGGTTAGAATTAGGGCTGGAAAAAGTTCTGAGGAATTTACGCTGAAGTAGAGCAGTGATTGTATCACCTTTTAGCGCTAACACTTTTCTTCCCTTTTTTACCCCTGTCTTTTCCCTCATCCCAGTGTCAGTATTTTCCCCAGCCTTCAGGAAAGTAACACTGAAAATGTCACTACTGTGATCTCTCCAAATTGACTTGCTCATGGATCCTGCAAGCAAAACCAAAGGGATGAATCTGTTCTCTGGGCTTCACTTACATCTGCTGCAACACTTAAATCCCATCACGGCCTTTTGCATGGTCTGGTCATCCAGAGAGCTGCTCTGGAGGAGAAATCTGTTCAAACTCTGCCCCCATGGTCAGTGCCCTTGGTCCTGCTGGAGATCCCACTGCTGCCTCTCTTTGGCTCTACTAGGAGGTTCCTTCAGGAGAGCTACCAGCTAATCTTGGCTTTGCCTTTGTGGCAGCAAAACAGGGTAAATTGTCAGCACTTAACAAAGCACCTGACTTCATTGGCAACCAAATTATTATTTTTTCTTACAGGTCTTTGGGGCACTGCACATAGCTGTGGTCTCTTGAGCAGAACAGTCTGAGAATGCTGTAAAAACCACAAACCTCTTCTCACAACATACCAGTGCAGTCTGTGTTTGAAATCAGTTGTCCTAAAAATCAGCCAGACTCAAACTCTAAACTGCAGGAGCAAAAATGCAGTGGTGGCCTGGTCCTTGTTTGGTACCACTGGGTTGTGTTCAGGGAAAGCTGAGGGTTTGCCACACTGAGAAACTCTCTCCTAGTCCAGGCTGGGATGAAGGACAGTATTTGTCCTTGTTTTGTCTGAGTTACCAAAGGATTCAAATGCATTTTTTTGAAACCTTTAAAGACTTGAAACTATCTTCTCTAGTCAAACAGCCCCCTTCCAACCTTGCTAGAATGTTCACAACAATTCTTTCTTATTTTCATTAGGGCAAAATCAGCCTGGGCTTTAAGGGTTTAAAACAAAGGTCAGAAGGAAGCCCAGTTCTGGACGATGGCTGATCCAACAATCTTCCCCGGATGCTCACTTTTCTTCACCATGACCCTGTGAACTCATGAGGTCTCACCCACAGCGTCATGTGAAATTTTATATATGAAAACTTTCATTTGGGGATGAGTTTGAAAAGAATGGATTCAACAGCATAGAAATATTTTGTGTTCTTATATTTTTTTTAATTAATTCTTTGTTTTAAAAAAGTTCCGGAAGAATGCAAATAGAAGGGATCTCCTCTTATGTTTTTCATTTCAATGGGGCAATTTTAAAACGGACATCGTTGAAATGAAACTGTTTATTTATGTGCAGCATCAAAAATGCCTTTTCTACAGAGTGAATTAGAGGTATCTTTTGATGGTTTAAGGGTATGACAAGTGTTGATAGCAATCATTCTGCAGTGGATGTAGGAGAAGCAAGCAGCTTGGGAGGGGTGAAGCAAGATCTCCCTGAGGGTTTTCTCTTGTGTGACACAAATTTCCCCCACCTTCCTTGCTACAAGTACTTCTGGCTTGATTTTTTTACCAGGCTGTCCAGTAGCTCCTTTCTGCCTGTTCACACAGCATCACAAATCAAGCAAGAGCTGTCCTAGGGAAGCCAGAGCTAACAAGAGGGGACTATTTTTAGCATCAAAGTGAGTTTAACAAATGGATCATGGCTAAGGCAGCATGACAGCCCTGCTGCCTAATTAATAGAGACACCAAAGGTGATTTTGCAACAGAGCCAGAATCCCCACTACGTTGGGCCTTCAGATCAGGCAGATTCTGCAGCTCTCTTGTGTTAAGCAACCAGAAAAAGCAGCCCAAATATACCCCAAACCTGGCCCATAAATGCTCTAACTTACCGTGCTGAGACAGATAACAAAAGGTTTTCTCATTTTGTCTTGGCTTCACTCTTTGTTTATCCTAGCATATAATCAGAACTCATTGTTTTCCCTCTTTTTAATCATAAAAAATGACTAATACCTCTTGAGATGGACCATGGTGGACTGTGCTGAAGCCCTCCAGGTAAAGAAGAGGACTGAAACTCCTTCTCTGTAGGGAGATAGGTGACAACACTGGCACAAAAGTGGGACAGAAACCAAAACCACTCAGAACTTGAGATTTTTTCTCCTATCATGTCACATGATTATGGCTAAACCCTTTTCACTCTTGTGCTCTAGGGATTTTATGGGTGTGCAGATTTTTGAATACTTGGCATGGATAACTGAAAATATACCAGGCTCTTTATTAATCTCTCCCAAATTCCCCACAGATCTTTCTTAAGAATATTGAATGCAATTCCCTGAAAGATCATTTTATAGCAAACAATTTTACCAACACAGAATTTTTCCACAAATGAACTTGCTGTGCCTGCAAGACAGTCTCTCCATGCTTTCCTATCCTTTCAATTCCTATTAAATTTGGCTGAACCCACACGAGTGGGTTAAAGATATTTTTCTCAGTAGGCCATCCTGTTTCAGGAAGTCCTCAGCTCACCATGGCTAAGCTTGTCTTTGGAAATTATTATCTCAGAAGCTTCTCTCCAGGGAAATTACTGCAATCCAATCACCACAAATGTAAATTAAATCAGCATCCGATACAGCCACAGTGGTTTGTGTTCCTCCCCACTCCTTTCTCCCTTTGAGAAATCTAATTCTCAAACCACAGGAATAAATTCTTTGGTCCCCCCTCCCACAAGGAAATAGCTGCAACGATCTGAGAGGAGATACAGTCTGTAGGAAATCACAGTACAACTTGTTTGTGATGCTTATTCTGGTTCATGACTTCAGCAGCTTTCCTGCTGCTCAGCCCCTCCCCTCCTATGCACTTGTCCCGTATTCTCTGTGCCAGGGATAAAACTTCCAAAACTTTTATGTGGGACCCTGTTTCCAGCATCCCACTCTGTTGGGATTCCCTGCATGCTCCTCCTCCTGTGAGCTGAGATGCAGAACCAGGCAGGAAAAACTTTCTGAGGAGTTTAGGATGTGCCTCACCTCACAGCTCTGTAAGTTTTTCAGCTTGGAGAAGTGTAATACTATTTAGGAAAAGCATCAGGTTTCATGAAGTAGCAACTAACAAACCAAAATAAGGAAAGGGGTAGGTGAGAAGAAGCTGAAGGAGTGATGAAGAAAGTCTGCATCGTGTGTCTGAAGGAGGCTGGTGCTAGAACAAATCACCCTGAGTGCCTTTTAAGGTTGTTTAACCAAACATAGGTAGTATGTAGAACAGTGATGTTCTCTCTTCAAAATTAAAGGTCAGCTGATGTCCACATAACCTGCAATGATGAAAACTGGGCTTACTAAGAAATGTCATGTTTAACACCTAAAAACTATTCCATATCAATATTCATGGAAAAAAAAATATTGTTCCGCTTGGTGTCAAAAATGTTATCCCTCAAAAAATGAACAATATTCAAAGAGTTGCTACAAATCTTGAGAGACTCTTCCCATCGGTTACACCTCTTTATTTTGGTTTTGAATATGAAGGGTTTAAAACCCCAGTCACCAAACACAGCCCAATCTTACTCTATGCCATCTATAAACCTTTGTTTTGTTCACATGGTGTCAAAGTGCATCATAGCTATTATTATTTACAATATTAATAGCAGCTAATCTTCAATACTTAATCAACAGTGATATAAAGAAAAGATAAAAATTAATGTCTTCACCCTGCAAATCTAAAAAGATACATTAAAATTTTGGATTGCTTTTTCTCAAATGCATATGTACACACTCACACACTCATTCACTTCTGCTCAGCAAAACTACGGTTTTCCTTCTAAATGCGTATTGGGAAGGAATGGTAAGTATTGCACAAAATACGTCTCTTTAGCTATAAGAAAACTTTTAACTCACGTTAATATGAGTATTTGAATGTGCAGGCATCATCCAGGAATTTATATTGACAGCCAGTGTTGGTGTCACAGCGCAGCACACTTAGTGGATATAGAGGTTTTTATGTCTTGGAATGAAGATGCAATACAGCTGGACAATTAAAAAAAAAAACAAACAAAAAAAACCACAAAAAACCCCACACTTTTATTATCTAATAAAGATAGGCTTTGATGAATTTCCAGATTTTCATTCTGCCTTTCTGAACCTTTAAGTTTTCTAAGTATCAGCAGTCACTACAATGTTGCTTCTGAGCAACTTTACCCAGTCTCAAAAAGGAAAGATTATTTGAATTTATACATAGCTGTGTTAAACTCCCATTAAATCAGAAAAATCTGAAAAATCTAGAGGTAGAAAAGGCAAGTGAATCAGTTCAGCTGTTATACAATTTCTGGCACGTAGTGGGGGCTCAGAGAAAAAAAAAAATCAGGGACAATTCTGTCAGTTGTAAACATGGGCAGAAATGGTAAAATATAGTTAAGAAGTGCATTTAAGTATGCAGCTGTATTCCAACGGATGGCATCATCCAGGGAGTGATAGAGGCCCAGACTGGTAATGTAATGTAAGCAATTAGTTCTGGCAGCTACAAAAGAACTGGCGAGGCAGAAAAATCAGTCTCAAGAACTAATCTGTATCTGCACAATAGCAATGTCTTGATAACACATCGGAAACATGGCAGTTCAAACAGGCAGGGCAGAGGAGCTCTATGGATGCCTCAGAGAGCTGTCACCCCCTAATGACTCCTAGGGCCAGGTGGAAGCAGGGAATTGTCATCTGGGAAAGCTGGGAGGGAATACAGGCAAACCACCTACCAACAAAAAAAAAAAAAAAGAAAAATGTGCAATAGTGAAAAAAAACCCCCATCAGTTACCAATTTTACAGAGCAGTTTTCTCAAAGAACACTGTTTGCAACTCATCAGTAAATTTAAAGCACTGTATGCACTCGCAGCATAACTGGCTCTAATCCCACAAATCACTTATATTTAAAATTGCACAGATGCACCATTCCAACATAATTACAATTCGCCTAAATGATTATGTTTTTCTGTGTTTTTACAGTACCTACGGTTCTCACTGTGAACTCCTTTGTGGACTTTGTATAGGTTGAGCTCATGCTGCTTCCTGGGACATTAATAGGATCACTCTCTTTGTTCATCTATTTCTCCCAGAAATAAACAGAACATCCTGGACACACCTCTTGTAATATCAGACCAAAAACTGGTCAGAGGTGCTGTGGATTTTAGGTAGAAGAGGGCAGAAGGAAGAAGAGGATCACAAATTAAATGCGGATAAGTCTTGCTGCTTCAACAAAGCAATCTAAAAAAGGGCAGGCAGTTTTGCAAGTCTCCAGCAGGGGAGGATTGTACAGGTCCTGATCTACACACTGTGAAAGCTATTTTTAGAAATCACGCAGGTAAGTATCCCAATATAACTTGAACAGAATTTTTACAATATAGGGATTTTTAAAGGCCTACTGGTTTGAAATTGCAACAGAATTTGTAATTGCAAAAAGTAAAAAGTTTGCCTGGGGATGGCAAAAGACTTTAGAAACATATCTGAAATTTATCTTTCATTTACAATAGTTAAACTGGAAAGACAGAAGAAGGAAACTTCAGATTATTTAATCCAGTGGATCATTCTTGTTGCCAAAGTAGCTCAGATCAGCCTCAGGCTATGGATCTACGAGTGGCATTTATGTAAAAGCTAAAAAGTTTTTTTCTCTCTTCCCTCTGCTATCAGAAAGAAGAGAATGCCTTGCATAAGATGTCAGACCAAAGCACAAAACCCCTATTAAGATTTATTTCGAGAATTATCACAGCTTCTCTTCATTTACTTCCTACATTTTTTTGGTTTGAATATCTTAGCAAAGTACGCAATGAACAACTACAGAGGCTGGAACAATTTATAAATTCAGCTGTGGCGAGACATCACAGCACTATTTCCCACAGGAACTTTGGTGAGGGGAGAAAAATGTTGGCTCCCTGCAAAACAATGACACCCCATAGCGTGTGGCAGAACACCTCAGAGCCATCCCATGCCATTGCCCACACAAAACAACGTGTCTGTCTGTCCCAAAGGGAAGGTCGTGAGCTTGACCGTGCACCCACCACGGGTTGTCTGCTCTGCCTCTCCCCTGTGCCTTCCAGAGCTTCCTCCTTCGACACACACAGATTCCCTGCAGCACAGCGGGAATCGCCTTAAATTCTGCACGCTTTCCTTCCTCACCTAGATTCCTGCAAAAAGCACTTTTGTAAATGTCATGATGCGCTGGAATCAATTGTAGTGCATACCCTTTAAATAAAACAACAAAGTAATTCCTGAGAGCCGTGGTATTTCAAGACATCCAGGGTAAACAGAAAATTTTGTTGGTGCTTGGGTTTATTCTCGGGTGATCCAAGAAGAAAAATCTGCGGTTGTAGCAGAGACATTGCCGGGAGGGGATTTTACCATGTGTGTATTCCACTCTCCATGGAAAGAGAAGATAAAGCCAAGTGTGGTTTCCTAAAAATGTGTGACTAGTGGATTACTTCCTGCTTAATAAAACATGACTAAATGCATCTAAGTTTCTCCAGATGGATATTATTTATGAATCGGGGAAAAGATAAAATTAATAGGAACATCAAAGATGTGCTGAAAAGTTTCCTGATTAAATATTATCTGACCTCCAAATGGTCTTCCTCTGCATTTCCTGGAGCAATTTGGCTATTTGTCAACCCGCTCTTTCCACAGAAATGCAGATGACAGGTTTATAAATATCTGAATCAGAACTGGAATCTAAACTTCACTTTGATTTAAATGCTGTCCAGCAAGGTGACATTTTTTTCAGGTACTAGATGCCCTGGCAAGAGAGGGAGGGCATGCTTCTCGCACTCGGGGTTTTTCCAGCATAGCCAAATATTTATTATCCATGGTACCAGAGAGAGGGATTGCTCGCTGTGAATGACCGCAGCACATTGCTTTTGTTAGGGCAGGAGTTCTTGTGTGGATAAAAGTCTGCAGGCTGCTGTGGTGACTGAGCCATAAAAGTATTCATCATACTTAGGCTTGCTCACACATTGCAGCTCAGAGCAGAGCACAGAGACACAGGCATTGCTCAGCCCCAAAGCCAAGGGGATTCAAAGGATGCAGAATGACTTCTCTACCTTCTTTCTCCCACCCATACTTGAGGTACATATTAGATAAGCCGTGCTTTTTCAGTTTCTCCCTGAAAAGAAAACCCCAAAATACAAGGATGTCCCTGGGAGAGCTTTACTCTGCTGGTGAACTTCCATACTCTGAATTTTCTGCCACTTCAGTAACATCTCTCTCTCAAAACACAAACGTGCTGGGAGAAGCTCATAGCTGCAAATCCCAGGAAGCCTCTTCAGGCTCATCATTAAGAGCATCCTCTGAGCTGGCACTTCACAGAAATCAGAGGAGAGAGAGTAATAGCCTGTGTTAGAGAGAGTTTCATTAAAATAAAGGATCCACTCTGTGTACGTTCTGAAGGAGCTTTACGAACAAGTGTCAAAACACTTCAGAGACAATTGTGACTATTACTCCTTCTGCTGAACAGGAGCTTTTACTACTGTAAGCAGAACTCCAGGAACATACCTGCTGCTCCAGAGCTCCACATCCCACATCAAGCAGATCTGGCAGGGCAATTCCGGGACTTCTCTTGCAGGAGAGCACGGGAGCTGCAGCGCACCAGGAAAAGAGCCCAAGCACACACAGAATGAGAACACACCATGAGCAGTGAGGCTTCAAACACCACCAGTGCCACCAATTGCCAAGTGTAATAAAAAAAAAATTACCAGCTCTGAGTCTCAGAGAAGGGCTGCAGAGGAACCACAGACGTCGCATAGAGGGCATTCCCACTTTGAGCTGCAATCAAGGAGAAAGGGGGATCTCTGGTCTGCATAGTACATTCTGTGTGTTTAGTTAAAGATTTGTCAGATAATTAATTCAGTGAATTTTTAAGGGGCCATATTATTCTCCCCGAAAGTTGAGATTAATTTACATCCCAAAGTATCCATCTGTGTTTGCTGAGCTAACTCGATCGCTCAGCGCTTTTCTGTGCATTTAATCTTTACATATCCAGAGAGAGAACTTCAACTTGGCGATAACCTGCAAAGCCAATACATTGCTCTGGGAAACCCAGCTGCTTCAGGATGAGCAGAAACTAATTAGAAATGCAAAATAATCTCATCCTGCGCCACGGGTCAGCGTCAGTTTCTGCTGAATGCATCCAGAGCCCGGATATTTTTCAAAGAACACCTCAAACGGCTGTGCCTCACGCCAGGAATTCCTGCCTCATCTGCAACAGCTGAGTGATCTTTCACTGCCACGATGGGACTGAAATCCTGCCATAAATGTGCCCCGGGATGAGCTCTCTCAATCGCATTGCTCCTTTTTATGCCCACAAAGACATCCATGCCGACTGTGCTGGGATAAATGGGATAAATACAATTTCTAGGGGGATGAAGACAGTCAGGGTTGTCAGGCTGCTGCAAATGTTTAAACTCTGAAATGGGTCATGAGGCCACACGACTCCATAGGAACAGAGAGCCACAGTTTTTGCCTTGCATACAATAATGCAACAGAAAGACTGGGAACAGTGGTTGCAGTTGATCTGTTCTGCAATTGTACCTTTTCCTCCCCCTTCCTGCACATGGGAGAGCTCTCCATGGTTGCTTGGGCTTTGCTTTGGTGGTTTTGTTATCGTCTTTCCTTTATTTTTACAAACAGGACAGTTTTGTCACATGCTGTCATTCATTATTCATTATTTAAGGGGTAACTGGAACAGGTTGCATCTCTGAAATTAGGATTCACTTTTTCAAATGTCTCCACTCTCCATACTGGCAGAACGAACTTGGCCAGACACATTCCAGCCCGGGATTTTTTTAAGCAACCCAGTCTAGTGGAAGGTGTCCCTGCTCATTGGGGAGGGTTTGGAATTAGATTACCTTTCAAGGTCCTTTCCGATCCAAACCATTCCAGGATTCAATGAACATTCCTTTTCAGAGGTTACCTTTTACTACCTATGAGGCTTCAATGAAAATAGTATGAAAAATAATAAAAATTTCTAGTACACCCATTACAACACGCTGAGAGCAAAGAGATCTAAATATCCAGGTTGATTTTTGCAGTAATTTTGTTTTCAATGGTAGGGTACATATTATTAAAATTTATTTTAAACGTATATAAAATGCTTCTATCCACAACAAAATTACTTGATGGGCTGTATTCACCAGTTCTTTACACAAATCTTTCTATTCCAGAATTCAGTCAGTCATTAGGAAAATTACATTCTCTTGCAAAAGACATTAGTTGTCATCTTAGGAAAAATATCAGTTCTCCTTTTCTGCCTGTTCTTAGGCAGAAAAACTATAAATGAAAATGTCCTGAACCAGTTACTCTAGAAAGCTCTTTTAAGTTTTAAAACTAAATTGCAACAAAAAGGTTTGGGTTTTTTTTTTATTCCTAGCTAGAATTAGAATTTGCAGAGTCAGAATTCAGTGGAATTTTAAATCTGCTTGTGTGTAATACAACACCAGCACTTATTTCTAAGAGATGTTTTGCAAGACCTATATCATAACAAGCTTCAAAACCTGATTTTTGTTCCATTGGTGCCTTGACCCACCGCTTTATTACCAATGCTAGATAAGAAATCAACTAAAAAATATTTACCCACTATGAGAAAACTCCAGTGGAGTGCCTAAAACATCCAAAATACACCCTGCAGGCAGAAAAAAAATGTCCTGACCAATTATTACATGAGCATTTTTATTTGTGGCTGAGTTATATGTTGAGATCACAGCAACACCAACAGCCAAGCTGGGCGCACTGCGCTGGCTACCACACCCATGCATCATGACAAATAATGAGGGCGCAAACACTATTAATTCACCTGCACAGCTCATTATGATGAAAAATTTATCTGTAGATACCTCCTTGATGAATGCCTTGTGCCTGGTTAATCTAAGACACGTCCAATAGGAAAGAAACTGAAGTCAATGCGAGGTACCTGACATGGGAGTGAGCACAATTTATCACTCCAGTGAATAGTCCACGGCATTGTTCACTGTGCGCACAAACAGACACAAACCCTTCCACAACCTCCCTGGAAGAATGGGGTATCTGGCAAAAACACCACAGGCCAGAAAACTCGTGGGGCATGTAGCGCAGGTATTTGCACAGACAGCAGACAAAGGCAGCTGTGAGAAAGAAAGAGACAGAAGACATGCGGGCTGGAAAGAGAGCTGCTCTGCTCCATTCTGCTGCACTCAGTGGCGTTTTGGGAGTTGCCAAAGTTGTCAGTGCTTTCTGCTTCAGCACACCTTCCCAATTTCCTCAAGTGTCTGGAGCTGCAGCTTGCCTGGATTTACTCCATACGAGTACTGAGGAGCATCTTCCTCGTGTTGCTACGGCTCATATCTTACATTTCTACTGGGCCTCTTCGGAATAATTACAAAGGTTTGATCTATAAAAAGCACTGCATTTACTCCTCTGCACTACGCTATGTTATACCAAGTCCGATCTTCCATAACTTTTGCAAATGTTCAACTAGTCTTCAATCTAAGATTAGAGCCTTTGGGGAGTGGCTTACACGCAGCAGGTCACACCAATGCCCCATCCAGAGCAGGAGAAGCAGAAAGTGCAGCCTGGAAAGAGTATGTGAGCCTGGCCCTCCTCCTGGACCTCCCCACACTTCCCACCTGGAGAAATCTCATCCATTGCCAGGCAGGTGCTCAACCTTCCCTGTAAGCTTAGCCTTAGACCCACATCTAGCCCCTACATTATTTAGAGTTATGTGCACGGAACAGGCTCTCCCAACAAACAGATAACGGGATGATCGCGCTGAGATAACTTTTCTTTTACAGCAACCCTATTAATCAAGAGTACTAATTCAATGGAGTGACCCCTCAGGATGCACACAGTTACCTTGAGCTCCTCATGAGCTCTGGGAGACGATGCGATTTTCTGTGCAGAGCAGAAGCCAGGCCCAGAGTACTGACATCCCCCAGCAGCAATGTGTACCAGCCGTGACATTCCCCTTTTGCTCCTTCCAAAGCATCCTCTGGGAGAGGGGGAATGGGATGGGCAGGAGGGGAGGGAAGGAGGGCAGAGTTGCCCTGATTTTTCAACTTTCTTGTGTCTCACAGTTTCACAGTTCCTAAATTGTTTCTCAGGCACGGGTGTTATAAACAGAAGCAATGTTTTCCTTAATTCAAGGTAGTTTACGTTCTTTATCTTAGAGATATGGACAGCTGAGGGACAGTTGTCCTGACCAATGGGATGGGGAGAGGTGTCGACCTTCTCCCCCAGTCCCTGGCCTTTGTAAAAATACTATAAAAGTGGAGTCAAATCTTTTAATAAACAGTTCATGCCTTCTCACCAAAGTGTGTGTGTGTTGTGTGTCCAACAACAACAGGGCAGTGCCAGGGGAGTGCTCGGTGTCCTGCCAGACCCTGCAGATCACCTTCCACAGGAAAAACCACGTTTTAAAATGTCCCAGTCTCACACTGGTGGCACACAGCTCCCACTGAAGAACATCCAACGACCGCTTTGCAAGCACTCTGGAGAAAATCTGCCTGGAAATTCAGATTTATCAGCTGCTACTTTGCGCTAGATGGAATTATGCTAGCGTTTCATTTCTATCTCATGTCACGTTTTTAAATGTAACATTTAAGCTAATTGAAGGGGGAAATTTACTCTATTTCAAGGTTTTCTAGAGATGGTTGAAATATCTAATTTTAAAATAACCCAGAAATTTGTTATAGTACTTTCACTGGGAAAAAAAAAA
>WBMY01017210.1:31767-71931 GCA_013397315.1 Donacobius atricapilla
TATATATATTTAATATGGATACTTATATCTATATATACTTTCAAGTATATATATATACTTACAAGTGTATATACACTTTTTTGTTGTTGTTTTTTAACCAGCATCTGTGCTGCTGCACATCTGTGAAGCTCAGTTGTGACAGATGCAAAATATTTGTGTGCTCTTTATGAGTGAAGGGCAAGGGATTGTCACCTTCAAAGCCCATGGTGGTAAGAGAATGTTTAAACACAGCGACATGAAAGGGAGGATTGATTGTTACATTTATGGACTCACCAGTAGGTCCATCACTCACCCAAAAAAGTGTCACTGGCGTCACTCCTTGCAGGCTTGAGGAGCTAACTGATGCAGCTGCAGCTGAACTCGGTATTTTTGCTGGCAAGAGAACCTGAGGTGGCGTTGAATTGGAATCCAAAGGAGTTGCAGGTGGTCTGAGGAGAGACGCAGCAGGAGGCCAGGTTCACTCCATGTGCACGAAGCAGTCTCAGAATGGAGAGGCACTGTGGGTTTGGGGCACTTGTGAGGACGGACAAAATCTGGGAAACCCCCTAGCAGCTCCTGGCCTGGAGGATCAGGAGGCGAACAGCTGGAATACCAACACTGCAACTTAGTGATCTCTCATTTAAAGACAAAATCCACTCTTTATCCACAGCCTGAACCAGAAACTTCGGGTTTGCATTTACCTTTTCACAATATTTGCTTCCAGCTCCTCTCCATTCTACCATCCCTTGTTCTTTTTTTCCCTTTAAGNTATTATTTAAAAATCATTTTTTTAGATTTAGAAGCAAAGCACACCATTAATGCTGTATTGTACTGTGAGTTACTACAACTGCTTTACATCAGTGACAGAGAACTTGATCATCATCACAAGGAGCCGAGTAGAAACTCTTCTAAAGGACTCTGTGTCTAAAGGCTCAGCATCATCTCCCTAAATCTGAAAACACCTAAAAACCAGCATAACTGCATGTTCAAGCATTTTTAATTCACCAAGAGCAAGCTGGGGAGCTGCTTTGTGTGGATCTGTTTGTGCTAAATGCATTATATGTACACTGGTAATTCTCAACATATTTTTACTGCACCGAAAAAACAATGGCAACTTGTAAACTCCCCTGCCTGTGGTAGGAAAACCATAAAGCCTTTTAGATAAAGAACTTTTTCTTTTTCTTCTTTTAACCTAATACCACACAAAAAATTGCATTCAATAGTAGATCTCAGCCATGCTGCAGGAGGACATATTATGAGTTTTTTACTCACAAGACACTAATGCTACACACAGGAAATAATTATATATAGCAAAGGGAGGAGTGTGCAAATTTACCAAATGTTTATTATTTTGAGCGTGCTTGCAATCATAAATCACTCCTCACCTAAGAAATTGAGTTTCAAACCCTAATTTTCCTTAACTAAAGCACTACCTATGGAACAGGCAACAAAAACTTTACAGCAAGCACACAAAAACTTATTATACTTGATTTACACTACTTCTCCTCATCAAAACAATCTTCCTGCTCATACCACTTGATAAGTTAGTGAAGAAAGCAATACTACAGCTGTATGGGTGAAACTTGGGGATATTTATATGTATATTTATAAAGAAGAAATACTATATCATGAGTTGAAAATAATAAGGGTACCGATAGACATTTCATGGCCAACTTGACATCTATTTTTTCATGAATTTTTGAAACTTATTCCAGTTCTTAATTATCATNCAAAAGTGACCCCCTGTGATTCTCTGGATAGGTATGGATCACCTAGTTCAGGAGATTCTTCCACCAAATGCTTTGTTGTGCACTTCCCAGGACAGGATTTTATTTAATCTCAATGTATGAAAGTAATTGTTCTTGTAACCAAAAATTTGGACACTTCAGCTTTTATCCTGTTTTGCAAACCTGACATTAATATAGAGGACAACTTCTTGGAACAGAACACTGTGGTGCCCCATAAAATTTTGCCCTCTTATAAAACAATGATTTATTTGTAATCTTTGTCTATTCATACGTGCTGTTAGGATCTCTCTTCTTTTGTTTGGTGACTGTTTTCATGAAAATCTCTAAATATTAAATCACCAGAAATTGGGACTCCTAAAACCTGTCAAGGTTTTTTTGTACATCTGCCTGTCTTTTGTCTTACTAAGGCACTAATATTAGGAATAAAGATTATAGGAAACCTCCTAGAGCACCAAAGCATCAGAGTAGGATCTGTTTTTCTTTTCTAGAGTCTTTTCTGAGTGCTCAGTATGAGCTTTGCAAGAGTGGAGNAATCACTCCTCACCTAAGAAATTGAGTTTTAAACCCTAATTTTCCTTAACTAAAGCACTACCTATGGAACAGGCAACAAAAACTTTACAGCAAGCACACAAAAACTTATTATACTTGATTTACACTACTTCTCCTCATCAAAACAATCTTCCTGCTCATACCACTTGATAAGTTAGTGAAGAAAGCAATACTACAGCTGTATGGGTGAAACTTGGGGATATTTATATGTATATTTATAAAGAAGAAATACTATATCATGAGTTGAAAATAATAAGGGTACCGATAGACATTTCATGGCCAACTTGACATCTATTTTTTCATGAATTTTTGAAACTTATTCCAGTTCTTAATTATCATGTCTGTTCTCTGAACAAAAAAAAAAATAGACTTTACCATGCATATGAACACAGAGGCAGAGGGAAAATACAGGAAAAAAAATAACCAGTGAGAATAAATTTTTTGAAAACTCACTTTTTCTACCCCTGCTTCCCAGAAGCCACAATGAATGACATCCAGTTGTGTTTCCTAAAGATAAATTTCCACAGAACCAACGTTTTATTTAACCTCATAAGTAAGAGGATAAAATTTGGGGATCAAAATTACAAAATTCTCTGTATTATTCCTAAGTCACAATTCACAGTTTTATGGTTTTCAGATGTAGAGCATATTCCTAAAATACTATTTAAAAAAAAAAAAAAGTAGAGCTCAACTTCAGCACATTACTGAATACCTTTTCCACATTCAGCTGATGCACAAGAGAACATTTCTGTAGCAAATCCTTGACAAAAAAAAGGGCAATAAAAATGCATTACAGCTCAAGCAGAGATTTACAAGTGGATAAATTGCAATCAGCTTTTAAAAGGGAAAAAGAAATAACTGAATCACTACAAACCTCACATGAGCAGAGTTTATAAATTTAAGAATTATACGTGAGCCAAATAAAAGTCCCCATAAATTCTCCATACATTAAGGAAGTATTTACATTAAGGAGCTTATTCCTGGTAAGACACCCATGCAAACACAAGGCATTGGAGAGGTCAAGGCCAAAATTGATTCCTGTTAGGAGCTCACAACTGTTAAAAATTCTATATTTAGTTTAGAAGAATAAAGCCCCATCCAGACAATGTCCAGGGAGTGCTTTTTGTCTGTTTTTTCATGCAAGCTGATGTAGGTAAACTAATTTGAAACCCGTGAAGACTTATCATCACTAAATAGCTTTTACACAAAAAAAAAGAGGTTGGGGTTTTTTTTAGCTACCATCCCTTCCAAAGTGGAAGATAAAAACTTCTGTGCAGCTGTAGGACAGTGTCTATATGTTCGAGATGCTCCAGAAATCCAACACAGACCAGTGTCATTATTCACAGGGAGAGAGGGGGCCTTGGTGACAACACACTTGACAACTGGCTGAGTTGTTAACTGCAATAAAATTATTTGTAACAGAGAGGCCTGATGTTTTTAGTAAGCTGGTTCATACAAAACCATTACTGCAGCAGAGCTTTGAGAATCACTTTCTTTTTTTTTTGCCAAACTATGACACTCTTGAATGTAGCAACACTGAAATACAGAACAAGACAAGGGTATCTGTTCTTGAATGAACGCATTTATGGGTATGAATGAGATAATATATGCTTGCATGTATATACATACACATGTTCTGCATATGCAGACAAATACGCTGAATTATTTTCACATGGAGCTGCCAGCTGCAGCTCCAAAATCCTGAGTCTCAGCTCAAGACTGAGTGGTGTTTCTGTCACAGAACTCAAATGAAATGCCCAAAAAGAGGCCACACCCTCTCCAGTCCACACAGAAGGTCCCAGCTACTCCCTTAGCTGCCCACATGGGAACAGAAGTATTGAAAAACCTTGAAAGGTTGCAAAAAAAACCCACCAAAAACCAAACCAACAAAAAAATCCAACCAACCAACCAAAAAAACCCAAACAAACAAAACAAAACCCTAACTGGAGATGCAAGTTCAAGCCTACTGAAAATGGAGACAACAATAGATTAGTAACTTCTGTCATTTCTAATGGAGTCAGCGCCATTAATTGTAAGGGAATTGAAATGGGAAGGTGATGGTGGGTGTTGGAGGTGAATCAAGTGCACCTACTGAAACCCTTGCACAAATGATTTTTATTTTTTTCTGTGCTCTTCATGTGCTGGGTTTCTGTGTTTTAATGTCAAAATACTCTGAATTACCGAACTTCACTGGAAGCTGCTTTTACAACGTGTGATGTGTGTCCTGCATAAATTTCTAAGCTCCAAAACCCCAGCACTGATGATTTTTTTTCCCCATGATTACTTGAATTACTGTTTGGAGGTTCCAAATCTTGGAATGACTCCAACTTTGCTGAGTTTGATATAAGAGAGGAAATACGAAATATCTGCTCTTCCAAAGCCATAACAACCACACAAAATTTTTTGCTAACATGCCCTGTATTTTTAGGTGGACTTTGCACTGAGTATATTGAAGATAGACCAGCCAATCCCACCTTTTCCCATTTTCACCTTCTAGATCAGACTGAGAACTCCCGACTCATCCCATGAGCCTGTAGATATCCCTTTCACAGATTTAACTCAAGTTTCAGACCTCTGGAGTTTTGTCAAGGGAAAAAGTGCAAGTTCCTCAAACTGTACCTGGCTCGACTGACACAGGTTGCACCATAAATATATTTATGGATCTTCCTGGAACTTGTTCTGGTCAATTTTGCAAGCTCCAAACTGAAAGGCAAAGTCTACCTGCCAGGACAGTCCATTCTTGCCATCCCATATTTTTTTCCATCCAGCTATCTTATAACCATATAACCCCCAAAAAATCCCACCTTAAGATTGAAAATTAGGATCCCGTGTTCCAACGCTGGTATTTTGACAAAACTGATCGGTTCTCAAACTTGGTTTAGTGAATTTCCACTGGCACGGACATTTGGAGAATTCAGACACTGAAGGTTTTTTTTTTTTCCTTTAAGTATTGGAATTTTTAGTCAGACAGCATTCCACAGGCTGTACCAAGATCACCTCCCTTCTTGCTGAGCTGTATGATGACATGAGAAGCCTGCTGCAGAGAGGAAGATGAATTCATGAAGATTAAAATACATATTCCATCACGCACTAAAAAATTTACATGCTTTTGGACACAAGCCATACCATGTTAGGCAAAATATTTAACTTTTCTCATGGGAAAAGCACATTTCTCTTCTCTCCCAAAACTGTTTTGGTTTGCTTGTTTTAAAAAAGGAAGTGTTAGCCAATATCTCTGTAAAAGATAAAAATGATTGAAAGTATTTTTGCCATTTATACATATGAATGGTGTTTCATTTTAAGCTCTTCTAGAGTTTGCATCCTTCAGATTCCATGTCCAAATCTGTTACAAAAAGCCAACCAGAAGAGCAGGGCCTTATAGTTAAACTCTAATTCCTCACCACTGGTTGCTATTCAACTCTCCCTAATAATGTCTTCATTAAAATAAGAAATGTCTAATTTAAAAAAAAAAAGAAAAGAAAAAAAAAAGGTGGAGGGAAACTTCTTGTTTTTCTGTTTTGTTTTCATTAAGGTCCACGTAAAAGTAATTTTAAAACAAAATTAAGTTTTTTAAAAAAGAGACTAATTTGGGAAGTCTGCAGACATTAATATTAAATCTTCTCTTTGTTAAAGTCAACGGATCCTCTAAGGAATTTTTTAATGTACAGAAATTATGTCTAGCATAGGTTGTTTGATAAAATAACACAACAAGCTCATGTTAACCACAGAAAGAAAATCAAGCTGACCACTCTCAATACTCACAGCAAGCTGGAATATGCTGAGAAACTCACTTCTCTAAAAATGAGCCCACTGGACTTTTCATGCCTGTAAAGATGCATTTTTCAAAATTACATCTGGATAAAACCTATATCACTGGAGTCACCTGAGCTACCTCTTGTTGTGTTACTTTTCTCCTAAATATTGGCTGCCAAATATTTCATAAGCAGACAGAAAAAAAAAAGAAGAGCTGGGTTGAATTTAATATTAAGGAATATGTTTACAACAATTATTTTCTTCATAAAAGTTGTCATGCCTGTTTTAACTGACTTTTTTCTGTTTTTCAATATTTTCTTGCTTCTGCCTACATCTGCAACAAATTTGGCACATAATGTTCACAGCTTTGTATAAGGCTCGGGTGCCTTGTATTCACACTGATGGAGTCCATGATTGTGTACAGATGCTTGTTTTCCTCTTCCAACTAATTTTTTCTTCCCTGTCCAGACTACTTCTGGCAGCGTTTAAAGTAGAAGAGGGGCTGAGAGGTGAAGCAAACTAAAAAGGGCGGGATCTTGGGAAGAATTACATGGCGTGTATGCGAAATAAACATTTGCAAAGGCAGAAATTTGCTGCTCAGAAAGAAACTAAAACTGCCCAGTCCTATTTACACACCTGGGGAGAGTCTGTAGGATTCAGTCACCTGAGCAGCTGACAGAGCTTGGATTTCACCATGTCCTAGTGCAGGGCACTTCAGCTCCCCCTGCTAATAAATAATTTTAATTTTGACTGCACATTTACTTTGTCGATGGGATAAAGAATTGATGAAATTCAGATGAGCACGTACAGCTGGACAGAGCACCAGTCACACCAAGTGCTGGATAGGTTTGGGGCAGGAAGCAGCCAAAATCCCCACCCTGGCAGCATCCCTCTGTCACACCTCTGTGTCACACGATAACTTGTGGAAATGCTGAAAGAATGAATAATGTTATGAGTTTGGATTTAATGTCAGAGAACTTATGCTAGCAGGTAATTTTGGAGAGCAGGGTGCTGAGAGCTGTGTTGTGTTTTCAGCGTTGCAACAACCTGTCTCAGCCCTCCACAAAAGAGGCACAAATTTTTCCACTCATCGCTTTGGTTAGAACAAGGCCCTGAACAGAGAAAACGTGAAATCCCAGAACTGCAATTCTCTTTCTGGGTCCTGCCTAATCTGGAGGTTTAGATTAATCACTCAAGCTCAAATTTCCACAGCCTCACTGTTCTGGGGTGCTGTGAATTTTAATGGATTAGATCATGTGAGGATTGCCAGAACTTCAGAAGTTCCTGCTGCTCTTAAAACTAAAGACTTAGCTACAAGCAGTCCAAAACAAAACCCAAGTGGATGAGCACCGGACAAACCCCACAAATCAGGCTTTTACAACACTGTCAGGATGTTACTCATCTGCAAAAATGACAGCAAAATCCTATCCCAAGGCAAGATTACCACCAGATACTTACTCCGACTGGAGTATGGATGAAGGAGACTGCCTTCAAACTTTTATCAAATTAGTTGTCCCAAGAAGAAAGGAGATGCCCAGCTTGCTATTTCACAAACCTCCTTGCCTTCAGAATCATTTTCCTTCTTGCATTCTCAATTTAGTTCTGTTCAGCTTTCATGGAAAGCTGCTACCTTAGTCTAAGCACGGAAAAATTATCAGCACTATATTTTTATTACCTTTTTTTTTTTTATGTACACAAACTACACATCTGGCTGAAGCTTTCATTTCAATTATAAGGTCTCCGCAGCTTCCTGTAGAGAGAACAAAATTCTTATTCAGGCCAGAACTTGTCCAGCAGAGTTCAAATTCTAAAGAACAATTCTAGCCAAGGTCAAGGAATAAAAAGTGAGTCTATGAAGGCAGGTTGCATGGAAGTCAGTAGATCTGAAGGTGATGGATGACATCTATAGGTACCTGTGCTCTGGTTACTCTTGGAAGAACAAGTTTATATCACAGTTGTCAAAGATGAAGCCTTAGTTTAAGGAGTTCATGCTAATCAGGCTATGACTGACATTCTCCTTGGGTCTCCTTCCAGAAAAACTCCGCGTGAATCCGAGACACCGAGGCATCTCAAATGAGGAGAAATTTGTTTGGCGATTTTCACTGACGTTTGTTCTGTAACAGCTAATTTTGTGCTGATCATTTCACACTAGCAGGTCACCCCTCTGCCACAGGCCTGCTTCGACTTGGCCGCTGTTTGCACGGAGAATCAGACACCCACAGGAGCTCACAGATCTCCTCGGGAGCCCTCAGCTCTCTGTGCTGTCATCTCCTGAATCACCAGATCCCTGCCGGTCCTGTCCCAGCCTTTTTCTGGAACCTGGATCTGCTCTGCAGAGGAGCTGAATTGGAGTCTCGTGGAGCATGGAGCACAGAGGAAGTGTCCTCACACCTCCCCTCTCCTACAAATAAGAACAGGTTTGGCTGCCTTGGGGTCCTTCCCAGCTTTTGGAGTCATGAGGTGCTTTTCCTAGACTGCTCCTATTGACTGTTTCTGCAGCTCCTAGATGTTGCTGTGAAGCCATGGGCACAGCTTCTTGTGCCGCCCTGATTTAATCCAGATAATATTTCCACTCGCTTATGAGTTAGAATTACTTAAAGTTTTGTTTTCAGAGAGGGTGGCTTGTGGGTTTTTTCCTCCTTGTTTTAAGTATGGGTTGGGTCATCAAAAAACCCCCCACACTCTCACTGAATGAAATTACTTCTGATTTAGGAAGAAGGGAGCACACACAAGGAAAGACACACATCTGGAAAATACAGGAAATGCAATTCAAGTTCTCTGAGTAGGTGGTTCAAGTTACTTTTCCCAGGTAATTATTCTCTTGCTCCCCTTCTACTCACAGACATTTGCTAACTGCAGCTTCAATGTCAAGCACTTCATAGACTTAGAACAGAAACAGAAGTCTTTTCAGCCTGTAAAAATTGCAAACCTTCAATTTGCTCTGTATGCTAAGAAAGGATCTCTGCTTTCATTACAAAGGAGGGCAACTTCTCCCTAGTTTGCCTGAAAACAAATTTATGTCTTCTGGTGCTGTGAGTTACACAGAGCCCAATTTGAACAATCAGTTTCCTAAGAGTTTTCAATCTGCCAACTTCTCACAGCATTTTCATTGCCTTTGAATTTCAGTATCCCTAAGAAATTTACCTAATCCTTTACAAATTTCATTTGGAATAGCTACGTTACTGCAGAGAGAGTGAGTACATGTACATACCTTTGCAATTTACAGTGCAAATTGCCTTTTTTTTTTGCAAGTGCATTTTTGTACCAGTGAAAATATCTGCAGTCAGATTTTCAGCCTCTGTATTTCCTGAAAAACTGTGGTTTAGTGGTATCTCACCCTACAGAGCTCCCAGTTCCCAAGGAATGCGTCAGGAAGAATCACATTTGCCTTAAGCTTGGGTTAAATATTTCAGTTCACTCTTAAAAATGTCGAGGAATTAAAAAGTAGTCCCAGAAATCAATCTGCATTTGAAAGTAATTCAACAGTTGAGGTGTGGTAGAGGCAAAATTTTGTACCATGGAGCTTTGCTCTGGTCGTGACTTGGATCCAAGCCTCAAACATATCCTGAGCTGGATTGTGTGGATCTTAGTCCAGGCCCCTGCAAAGGAAGCTTGTCCTTGTTAAGAATGCCTTCCAAGCTTTGTTACAGTCACAATTCTTAAGATATGGTGATAACCCAGGCGTGAATTTTTGCCTTTGCTGATTCATCTCAGCCCAAGCATCAACACAAAATCAAGTCCTCCATCCCATTTTGCTTCCCCCACAAATTGATCCCTAATCCTTCTCTTACAGCCTTCCCTTCCAAAAGGCAGGGATCCCTTTCCCCTTTTCAATGGCCTGGGGACAGAATCCTCTGCCATTCCTTTGCCATTAGCAGGGAGTCGGCTCAGAAATTAGGCTGGAATTTGGCATTGTTCCCCCGTCCCCTCTGGGACCAAGCTGAATTGAATTCCCATGCTTCTGCAGGGAAGAGGGAAATCAAGAAGGGATTTTCTCTCGGTGCCCCAGATAAACATCAAACAGGGACTCCCAGTCTCAGCGTCTGGCCTTTCCAAAAGGAGCCAGCCATAAGGTCAAAAAGCCCTAAATCATCACTCTCAGCAGTGCCTTCCCCAAGTGCCAGCTGTCCTCACAGGTTTCACAAGCCAAGGGAAGAGACAGGACAAGAATCCACCAGTCTCAAATCCACATTAATCCTGAAGCGCCAGTTTCTCATTTTTCGTCGGCCTCCTGGTTTCTGAATTTGAACTCTTTTCAATCACAATAAACAATGCGATCCTAAATAACTCACTACCAAGAATGAAGCAGCCTGAAAATAAGAACATACCTGCAATTTCTTTCACACCTCATCTCAAAACCATCATCTCTATTAGCGATAGCTGTCGTTCATGAGTTTTTATCTTTTTTTTCTTTTTTTTTTGTGGCTTCCTGAAGTTGCCATTGATTAAAATTCAATGTGTAAACCAATGGTGAATATAATCATGCAGGATTCTTAGGATGTCATGGGAATGGGTTTTCTCTAAGCAATTTTTTTAGGAGCTCACAGAACCCCAACAGCTCAGCATCTGCTGGTCCTGCAGCTCCACAAAGGAGGTACCAACCTTATGCCAACAAAAATATCACCGCTGAATCAAATGCCTGGTTTAATTCACTTCACTAAGAAGCAGCAGAGCTCTGCATCTAAAACTATTTTCTTAGAGTGAGCAGGAGATCCTCAATATATTTCATGTACATTTCACTCATCAGACTGTTCACAGGCAGGTCAATTTTTTACTCACTACTTCCTAAAAGGTTTCAGGAAACTGGAGAAGACTGTGATCAGTATTTGCTTTACCATTCATAAATGCCAGAACACACCTAATCTTCATTCTTAATATTTGTGAAATACCTTTGCAGATTCAGCTTGGATCTATGCTTTGGAAGCTTTGTATTGAAAATCCTGCATTTCTTGCTATTTTACCACTGACCTCTGATTGTATATAAATGCAAGCATTAAAAAAAAAGAGAATTCTGAAAAACAAATGCAGAAGGATAATAATCTTAAAAATAATATTTTGAAATTGTATTACCTTTCTCAAAATCAAATCTTATTGAATGTCTGTAAAAATAGCTGTGTTTAAAGCTGACTGTGCTAGCTAAGATATTGCTGAATGTAGAGCTATTTTACTGAGGACTCAATTTGATCCAATTCATGGTCACACAGAGGCCAACACTTGAATCCCCACTCACTTCACCGGGACTAGAATTCAACTTTGTTAAAATGTCCATGTGATCCCTTAAACTTTTTATGCGAATATTTCTCCAGAAATTCCTTTTAATATTCAGCAGCAAGTGCTATGAGTTGTGTAAAAGCAATCCACTAGAATTTTAAGATAGGGGGTTTTGTTGGGTTTTTTTTGATTTTACCTTTTCAGTGAAGGTAAGATGCCAGATTGATTTTCCTTTTTTCTGTCTTCCAGCTCTACTCTCTGTGCACTTGCCCATTTTTCCTTTGATTTTGCTAACATCTGGAAACGAGCTGCAGGAGGCTGTTTCCCCTCATGAAGCAGCAGAAATTTCTTTCCTGGCCAAAGAATCCCCAGCCACTGCTGTGGCACTTCACAATCTGCTGCTCAGCCTGTGCAGCTCCACGGGCAAGGACTGACTGATGTCACCCTGGGAGAGCTGCGCTTGGTGATGCCTTGGGAAGGTTGACCTGGAACAGAGACTGGACAGAGCTGGAGAATAAAGCAGGGATTTATTGAAAAGCTTCTAGGATACACCTTGGGCAGGACAGGGCCTGGCCAGGGCTACACCCAAGGTGGACACAAAATGGTCACAAAAAAATTGCTAACCGGGCAGGAGATCTTAATTTTTATAAGTTTTGGTCCATTTGCATATTGGGGTTTAATTGTCCAATGACAGCTTCAGGCTGTGAGGTCCCATCCTTCTTGTTCCTCCCTCCAGCCCACTGTTGTTGGTACTTTTGGGCCTGAAAGTTGTTGGTGGTGTTCAGCACGAACAGGATTTGTTTTGTCTCCCTGCTCTGTGCAGAGAGCTGAGTGACACTGAATGTGAGGCTCAGAACTGCACCTAAGCAGCACAGAATCTGAAATACATGAAAGCTAAAACTTAAGGCACTACTGTCATGCAGCAGCTCCTTACTCCCACCGTGACCTGCCATCAGCCCTGTCCCCATCCCACCAGGCGTGTTTGCCTCTCAACAACAAACTCGACATGGGCTTTTCCCAGCCTCCCTTTAATTCCAGCTGCACCAGCAGTGGCCATTAAAAAGTGTCGCTTTGTGCTCCCTGGCCCTCTGCCAAGGATAACTCCTGCTTTCCACCCTCAGTGCGGATGATATTAAAGGTGCACTCTCTCATGACTCCCGTGAAAGCAATCCCTGCTGGAAGCCCCCCAGTTTCCTCAGAGCTGCCAACAACCCATAATGGGAGGCACGCTGAGAGAGGGAACACACAAAAACAAAGGGGCAGCCACTGCCAGCAATTAAAACACCCCAGGCTGGGCATGGCTGGCAGGGCAAAACAAAGGCTGGCAGGCCAAAATAAAGGCTGGCTGCCACCGTGGTGTGGCCAGGCCTGGAGAGTGCCATCCCAGAGCACTGCATGTTTCCCTCTGTGGTTTATCTTCTGAATGGAAACCACTGTGTCTCCATCTCTCATTTTAAGAATGGGAGAAAATGGCCCCTTCCGTGGCAGACCTACTGATCTAATTGCCATTTATAAGGCAGCCAAGAGACAGTCACTGATGCAGCATTAAGACATCCTGAATTTATTCCTTCCCATACCCAGTGAGGAAAGAACAACAGGAACAAAAAGTGCCAGCGAGATCATTTAATTTGCATCCCTGCTTATTGACATTTCCATAGCAACTTCATTAGGGAGTCGTTCATTTTAATTTGCCTGCTTGTTTTGTTCACAAATTCCTGCTCACTCTTTCTAGTGGTGGCAATTCGCAGGAAAGGGGTTTTTTTGGTACAAGTCAAAGAATTCACTCAGAAACAGACTGACGAGGTCTGGGGATCTACACTTTTCACTAAAAAAAAAAAAAAAAGTAGAAAATAAGGAATGCGTTTGGTTTACCTTGAGGGAGTATTATGCAGATCATGATTCATGGAGGTATTTTAGCACAGGCTTCACTCCATCCAAGGCAGGGCTTTAACTCACTTGACTTTTACCTGAATAGGCATCAACATGAGCCAAAAAACATTCTTGAACCAGGGCCTTAAAACATCTGTCAATCAACACTTACTCTACAGATCTATGAAGTATTAATGCACCGAGGCCAACACAATAAATAAATGAAGCCAATAACGTACAAACTGTTACGGGCAACTAAAGTAACTCAAAACATATGGGTTTCCTCATGATCATTAAGTCACTTGGTTTTTGTGTAGTGTATATACATCAAGGCCTTTCCTCTCTCCTGTTATTTGAGTATCTTGGTAATCATCCCACCTGAAAACGTCACATAAAATCCATAAGCCTTTTTAAGCCCCTTGGGCTAAAGTCAACATTTGATCTTGGAAAGGAAACCTAAATCATCTTCTCTGAAAAATCTTTCACTTGGATTTATAAGTTTTTTTTCTCATTATTGTTCCAGAGAGCTAAAAAGGTATAATGGAATCACTGAAAAATTCCTATAAAGAAGAAACTGTAAGGACAGCCCTGCAGAGAAATAAGCAGCAATGCAACTAATGCAGTTTCTCTCTTTGAATTTCTCCTATAACCTAAGGTGAGAAAACCCAAATTCTTTCCCCAAATGATTTAACTGGGAACAGACTCAAATTAACAGATGGCAAAATCTGATGTCGTTACAGGAAGAAACACATAGAAGTCCAGTATGTGAAAGATAAGGAGAAAACACAAATGAAGATATTGAAATGCCCCTGCCAACCACCTACTGCATGCAGCCTGGAGAAAGATATGCAGATATATATTTGATATATAAATCAACAGAAACCTGATTTTGTAGCAGAGTCCCATAGGTCCCATTTTAAGTCTGTCACATTTGAATATAGGCTCTAAAAACAGCTAAAAAGGAAAAGGAAATGTAAGACATTCATTGATCTAATAGAGCATGAGGATACAGGATATTGTGAGAATTGTTGTTGCTTTTGAGATATGCAATCAAGTAAAAAAATGTGTTCAGGTGACTGCTATAAATGTGGAGTTTTGTGCTTACCTGTTTTTCCACACCTTGTGCTTACCTGTTTTTCCACACCTTGTGCTTTCTCAAGTACAGCACTTGAACAGAACGAGTTCTTAACCTAAAGTACCACAGAACTGTGAATCAAAGACTTCTGTGGAGCTGCAGTGAGATTTCTTCTGAATCAGAGATGGCTCCAAATTGAAGGATCCAGATCCAAACCCAAACAACCTATTCACACTAAATAAAGTCTCTCTTATACTTACACACAACCATTTAATTCCTCTTTCCTTTAGGTGCCTCTCCTACGACAAAATCTTAGGAAAAGGGATTTCTCCTGCTCTTAAGATGCACAGCACATGTTGCTTTGTACTGAATGTGTGAACATGGCACTGCTGAGCTCTTTCAAAGAGCACCTGAGGATCTCTTAACAGCTGACACACCGAAAACTCAGAAATACCATTCCAGCAGTGTTCCCCACCTCGTCCACTTTCCCTGAAATGCTACTGCTAAAAGATTGGTTTAATATCTCTGCTTTGATTTATTTACACTCTCCCATCCCTCATAACTGCCTTGTTATGATTCATTCTGGCTTCCCAACGTTTCATCAGTCATATCAGCTCAGGGTGCAGCTGTATTTTCAGCAGAGGTTTGCACAGAGGGCACCAAATTTCTCAGCACCAGAACGCAGGACGTGTCCCACATGCACATTCCACTGGTGCTGCAAGGTCATCCCGAGCAGGGGGTTTGCTTCCCGGACAAAGATGGGGGGGAAAGAATTAAAAATCCAGGCTACCCTGGGACAAGGCCACTTGTTTTCTCCACTGTGACAGAGTCTGACATTTATGTGATGTCAGTATAAACTGCGTGACATTATTCTGTGACACACCATGGCACGCAGCAAGAATTTATGTCCTCGTCTGACATAATCTATGGGCTTGGTTTTCAGATCAGAAAAAGAGACACTGCTGATCCTTGTTTGGATGTGATGCCTCTGGAGAAGGCATTTTCCTGCCCTGTATCACTTTTATCACTAATTATGACAGTTGCTGTTCAAGGGGCAACTTGCATTCAGAAAAATCATCACAATTGTACCTCTGATACCACGTTTTGGTCATTATCAATGAATGAAAGCTGATCTTTCTGTGGAAGTCATTACCCTGGAAAAACAAGGACAAAACAAAAAGATGAATGATCAAATGAAAATCGGAAAAAGTTAATTTTCTCTCCAAGGAAGCGTAGGTGTCAGCAGTGCAAGAGAATAAAGGCTTCCAAGAACAGCATTTTATGCAGGTTTTAAAACTTTCTATTGCACAATGGGGAAAAAAATGCTAAACAAACAATTAAAAACCCACTTAGAATAAATAAAACTTTAGCTGTTATGAGATTAAAACTTGCTTATGAAATTTTTAAGCCTTAATAAAGCTACATACTATAAAAACAGTAAGAAAAAATTGAGGAAAAGAAGTCCTATAGAAATAGTAAAAAAAATTTCAAGCTCGCTGGTTTTAGCCATTCTCTTGCAGAAATAAAAAGATCTTAGTTAAATTTTATGCAAAATGTTTTGCTTTTCCTAAGACTTCATTTCCTAGTAGAAGGCATTTCAAATAAAAAATTTTAAGTACTGCTTGGAATTTACAGGGTTTGACAAACAGGATTTGTCCTCTAGTTCAGGTTTTGGTGTCATCAAGAGCCACCGTGACACAGATGAGCCATAAAATAAACAGTGTTACTTCAGAATTGATCTTGGTTTTATAAAGATTTACAGATTGTTAGTAATTTACCAACAAATCCATCTTTCATAGGGAAGTTTGAGATGCTGAGACTTCCAAGCGGTGCCAGCTACTTTGAAAAATACATTTTGTGATCCTTTAAATTTAAAGGCCAATAAAATAGAGATTCTGGGAGAGGGAGAGCAGGCAGAGAGCTTCTGCCATCTCTCTTAGCATGGATTATTGCAAAAAAAAGTGTTGGGATGGGTCTCACAGAGGTGGGAAAGAGATAAAAACAGGGCAGACAAACAATTGGGACAGTGTTGGGTCAAAATCCTTGAGTGACAACCTGAAGGGGCACGGTGGCATTTCCCTGTGAACCTGGGTCAGGACGGTACCCTGCTGATCAGGATGTTCATTAACTAATTACTTAAAAAGTGTAAGAAAAATAATAAGTGGAGTCTTCTGGAAAAAAAAAAAAAAAAAGCAACGGATACGGAAAGAAAAGCTGCAACAATTTATTTTATGGTGATGATAATTTGTAATCAGAACAAATTACCAAAATCCAGGAGCAGACCTTTTCGTTGTTAGAAATTTTCCCATTTAAACTTGATAATTTTTTAATTTGAAAATACTCTAATTTAAACAAGATTCATTTAAGCCATAAGATACTTGATTTGTGAAACAGCCAAACACCTTCTTAATTAGCTAAATTAGAGTTTTCTTTTTACTTTGCTTTTCTTTCTTCTTGGAGCTGGAGTTGGAGAACCCAGGCCCTGGCCCATGTGTTTTCCCCAAGAGCACACTGCACCAAAGACAAAACTCCAAAAAATTAAATAATGTTGGGAAGCAAACCTGAGGATTTATTTCGATTTTTCTGGCTCCTGCTCCTCTGTTCTCCACGCTCAGGACTGGGAGGCAGTGCAGTCCATAGCACAGCGATGAGGTGATCCTTTATGTCATCCTGAGTGACAAGAATTTCTGTTATCCAGGTTGGACCTTTTGATCTCACCAGAGCTCTGTGTAAACCTCAGGACTTCCTTCACGCAGACAAAATCAGAAAAACAAAATAAACCCCAGACCCATCTCTATTTTGTTTCCAGTGAACTCTAGCTGTTGAAAAAAGAGATGGCTGTTTTCCCAGAAAATAATAAATATTCTGCTTGGAATTTATTTACTTTTAGGTGATGTTGGCAGAGAGATTTTGCCCTTCAACTGAAACTTCCACATGAAACACTGGAAAAATTAGGGAGTTCTTTACCTTAACTTTGATTCCTACCTTGAAATGAAGAAATGTGTTTGTAAAGACACATTCTTAGTAAAAATCTGAGCTAAGTATTGGAAAGGCACCAAAGTTACCCGAATACCCTCTCTTTAGATGTCTGTGCTTCTCAGACTCATCAAACTGTTTCCTTCTGTATTTCCTGGCATGCCAAGGCAGAAATTAAATTGCCTCTCCTCCACTTGGAAAGCAAAAACCCACCAAGTTTTTATTTTAATAGAAACCTTGTCCCTACTCTGTCCAAACTTCAATGAGGAGCCCTCTGACACACGATCCGGCCGCGTTTAAACACACCAGGGCAGGATGGCCCATGCCAGACCCCGAACTCACCACTGAGCCTCCAAAAGGAACCTGATTCCCTTTGTCCCAGGGTGCCACGGTGAGCTGATGTCATGGAATGCCTCTGAGGAGGAGTAACACCATCAGCACTGTTTATTTAATTAGCAACGAGGGTAAAACCCTCCTAATGCAGCTCGATCAAGGGTCAGCCCGAGGGGTCTCGATGCGAGTATGGGCAGCCTTCAGTGGCTGAGGCTTAATAATAATCTCTAGACTTCAATTTCCTACTAATAAAGGGTAATATAATGTAGGGTAAACCCTCTTATTTGTTCAGATCTTTTTAACCACTGAGGAGCTAATATGCAACAACTGAACAAACAGTGGCCACACAGGTTTCATTTTTAGAAGCACAGATGACCTCTGATGAAAGAAATGATCAGTCAAGCTCTGAGGCAGGGGTGGAAAGCCAGCTAGAAAATGCATTCTTCTTTTTTTTCTTTTTTTTTTTTGCTGTGCACCAAAAGAAAAAGTTACTTTTAAATAATCACTTACGATAGCACGTGAAAGTGCCTGAAAATCACTGCGTAATTATTACACTACAAAAATATTATGGCTTTCAATGAATTTGTCTTCTAGGTTCTGGTGAACATTGCAAGTGTATTTTTCTAACTAGAGTCTGTAGAAATCCCTGCAGTCGTTACGTTTCATTTGTGATGAAGTTGCTCAAGTCTGAACATTGTCTCTGTACAATTTTAATACCACCTAAGCTCACTTTGTGTTGTTTACTGCCACACTCACTCTCCCAAATATCTGCTAAAGTTCAGTCTGCCTCAGGAAACCCCTGCCTATGCAGCTCAAACATGGAAGAGCTTTCCCACTACAGAAAAACATGACTAAAACATGACTTTTCCCTTTTTTTTTTTTAATTCCAAAGTCTAGATACTGCAGTAGCCTCCAGATGTCGGGGCCAATTTCAGCACAAATGCAAGACATCACAGTAGTGCCCAACGTCCCCACTTGCTGGAGGAGGGTAATAATTCTCTTTAATCCAGGATTTTTAAGAATGCGTTCCAAATTTTATTTTCCTCTTGAAACTTGTGGGGTTTTGTTTCCAGTATGCCCCCAGGTGTCTGAGTTTAGTTTGCAGTTCTTTGCTTCCTCACTTTTCTCTGGATGCCACCTGCCCTGACTTTCCTCTTAATTTGCCACCATCTAATTTACCTGGGTGGTTGCTCTGACAGCATCTCCCTCAGGGATGACCCCGAGTTCCCACTTCAGAATTTTAATCCACTGAGTCTTTTTTTGCTGGGGTGGGTGATCAATACGGAGAGTCAGATTTATCTCCCTCTAAATGTACTAGCTATGAAATAACCATTGCTATATTATCAGGAAAGAGGTGCAATAAAACCACTGTTATTATGTTTTTATGCCTCTCTGACCAAAACGAATTTGCAAACTAAGTTGCATAAAATCAAATATTGGAAACACTTATAAATACTCTGTAGTATCTTATCTACACGATTCTTTTTGCCTGTGTATAGAAAGAAAGAGAAGCAAATTAAAGAATATGGTCTCCAGTGAACAGGAAATGTAAATCCTATTAATGCTTATAGGAATTACACCTAGACATTTAAAGGGCAGTATAGAAGACCTTTAAATTGATTACCTAACAAATGGCTATAAAATGAGAATAACTTCTTTTTTCAAGTACTACATGACTCTATTTCAAACTCTACATTTCATGGATTTTACAGCCCAGGAAGCAGAGTTTGTAAAGGTTATAAAAAATATGAACAATATAGAACAATGGAAAACAGCACAAAAGCTTATTCTTTACCAAAATAATAATAATAATCACTAAACACTATGGTTAATTCAACATCAATAAAATAGGTGACAATATGGTTGTAATCACCAGGCAGGGGCATTGTACTGGATAAAAAGGAAGTTCTGGTGGTAGTAAAGTAACTTAAAAGCACCTACTTAAAAGGCCAAAGAACTTAAATAGCAGCACAGCTATGGAGCATCTCTGGGAAACCTGCACTGGGCCATTTTGAAAAGCCCAATATTGGTGTAAACAGCAAAAATCCTGCAGCATGTGAGAGAGAGGGAGGAGGACACAAAGGGTTGAAACAATATCAAATCTCTTGTTCAACAAAAACATGATCTGAAGGAACCTGAAGAAATTCAGTGACTCTGACAACCTCATGCTTAATTTTTCCTGCAGACATTCTCCAGTGGTGTAGAATTCTCAGAACTTTATTCTCATTCTCCCCTTGCAGCAACATAAGAAAGATTATTTAGGATATTGGCAGGAGCAAATGCCTCTCCAGTTCCTTCCAGAAATGTTTGATTCCAATGAATCCTGACACAGTGAGAATATAGATTATTTCAGATAAGGTTATTGGCGAGGTGTTTGAGGGTACATACTCTCTTCAAACTTTTTGATAGCACAGCGGTTTGCTTTCTGTTCTTGCATTTCATAAATATTTTTGGTTATCAGCACCACCCTGCCCTCCTCCCACCTCTCCCCTTTCACATCTTCTCTTCCCCCATGCCGTGGATTTCTGGTCTTCATTCTGACTGCTTTCTACAAAGGCATTATCGATATTTTTTCCTCTCATCTTCAGATTGACACAATTTCTGGTAAGTGAGCAGTAGTTGGATTCCCACCCTCCAGTCCCCCTCTGATGGCAAGCAGAAAACTTTCCCCAGACAGATCCTCAGCCAACAATGATGGAATAAAACTGTAACATCATCTCCCATCCTTCCAGAGCTCCTGAGCCCTCTCGGCTTCATTTTTCACTGTCATTGGCATGGCATAGACAGAGACTTGCTAGATTGGAAGAGGTTGCACTGCAAATTAATAACGAACTAGCTAAAGTAATTAGCTAAGGACTGATTGCATCCTATGTCATCAAATGCCGTAATCAGCCTCCAGAAGCAGGCACAGTCAAACAACATCAAATCATAGTATTACCTGGGAGAAGAAAAAAATCCTCTCAATTAAATAACCCAGCTAAAAACTCCAGGCACTCTTTTCTCAATCTTGGTTAATAAAATAAGCTACAAATTTATTCCTTGACAAAAAAAGCAAATCCTGTGATCATATATAAAATGGGGGAATTAAGCATATACTTTCAACACTATACAGGAGGCTTCTTACATGTAATATTTTTACATAAAAATATCATTATCATTGAGTTGTGCAGGTCAAGGAGATGTCCAGGTGAAAAGGTCCTGTGCAATTTGGACTGCAAACCTCTGCTTTTCAAATTGTTGACTTTCTGCAATGTAAAATGAAATAAACATGAAGCCTTTATCCTGTATTGCTTGCACAATCAGATCATTAGATAATTAAAACAACAAAAGACACGCAGAAATATTGGCTATAGATGTAAATCAATTACTCCAGAAGCAATTACTTTGGATCTAAATTAGCCAGGGTTATATGGGAGATATATAATATTTAATTTGCTGTATGACTCTGGCACAAATCCAGCCAGCAGCAGTAGCAAACAAAAGTCACCACTTCTCGTTCAAGGTAAAGAACAACCCAATCACTCTCTACTGGTGACTCCAGCTCTGCAAGCAAAGATGTGATTAGTGCTGCAATGAGTTATGGCACGGAAAGAGAATTGTCCCATCACAATTCAACTCAGAATGAAAAGAGCTGACCAGAAGGCAGAACGACAACTGGGATCACAAACCCTTCCAGGAAAAGACAAAGTAAGGAAGGGAAGGTTTCTTTCACAAGTGTTTCCTCTATTTTGAAAAGCTCCATCTATTTGCTCGTGGCAAAATTCACTGCAACATTCATGTTTCCTTTTTTCCCAACCTGAGCACGTGCCGCCTTTCTCAAGCCTTTCGGGGATCTGCTGCCTGGCCCCCAAACCCCTCAGCCCTGCCCTGCTCCGGGCAAAGCCTCAAGAGCACCTTGGATTAAGGGTGCTCAGGTTCAGTTTACAAAGAGCTGCTTTGGGTAGTATTTTCTGTGGTTAAGGAGGACTTTATGCAGGCTGTGCTCTGGAATTTTCAGAGGAAAGATTTGCATTTTCACCTGTTTATAAAAAAAAAAAAATTAAAATCTTAGTCCACAGCTATACAAAAATATCTTTCTCAGCCAGTCACCCAGATTTGGCTCTGGCACACAGCCCAAGAGCACCAGGGAAAAACCTTCACCACCGTGTTCAAGTTCACTTTGCATGGGGAGAACTGCGCAGTGAATGGGTTTTTCTTCTCCAAAAGCCAAAAAGCCCCTGGAAAACACCTGCAGCTCTGAAGTTTGGTTGATGTTACTCATGCCCCAGGAAAAGAAATCTCTGTAAGTGACCGCTGAGAACACAATCCTGAGGCGCAGCTGGCCAAAATAACACTCACATTAGTTGTAGGACGTGTAGAATCTCTCAGATGTCCCAAAGAGCTTCAAAAAGATGCATAATTTCAGACAAATTAATTTTTGTGTCAGGCCAATGCAAATCTAAAGTCAGAGTAAAGCCTTTTCTTTCTGGTGGAAAGCCCAGTGGAGGCAATATGAAGTTTCATTTTAATTCCCCCTCAGAGTGAGAGGAGGTGAGGAAAAGGGAAGAGTTGGGGTCTTTGGTCAGAGGGAAAGAAGGTAACAAAATCCTACAAAAGGAGAAGGGTAATAGCTTCAGCTCATCAAAAAGAAAATTGCTCAAAATACCGTAAGTAGTTCTAAGAAAACCTCAAATCTGCCTTAAGAACTTAAAATAGGACAAAAGCGGGGCTTGGAGTTGTTCCGAATATCTTAGTCTGTGCTGCTAAATCAACTCTCTTCCACTGCACATTTAATCTGCCCCTCTATAAACAAACATTTGGGTGAGTAAAGTTCAAGGACAGGGTAGGGATGTAGGAAGGTTCAGTTTTGGCAGCAGATCTCTCCAAACCAGTAATTTCAAGACTGGCTTTGGAGAGCTGGCCCCTTTTAACACACTAAATGAAATAAACGATTAATCAGGGGGACAGAAGCTTTTGTCATGCCTGTGCCTCAGCCCCCACCACCTCCTGATGGGGGGAGCCTGAGCACAAAGCCCCCATCCCTGATCCTGTGCAACTACCGGGGAAAAAAAAAATTACCAAGCTAGGAATGTGAGAGAAAGAGCAATTAAAATTTTTCCCCCCTTTTTTTTAATCAAGGACTGTTTTGCCTCGGGGGCTTGGAGGGATAGGAAATCGGGCTTTTCAAGCTTCTGCAGAGTAGGCTTTGGAAAAAATATCTGTAACAGACATGCTCGTCCTTTACAGATTGTGCTCTGCCCTTTTTCCTTTCCCTTATGGCACGCGTGGGGCGGGGGGGGGAGATTTGTTAGACCTTAAACTTGTCACAAATGTAGTTGCTAACCATTTGCCCCGTGTTCAGATGCTCTCGAGATTGCTTTCTCCAGTAATTACTCAGTGGGAACGTCAGAGCAAGCTCCATAAGTTACAGCTAATCACTCTTAAGTGCTGGAAGCAGGACTGTATTTGTGCGAAGAAACAGCAATCAAATACGGTAAGCAGATGGCTGCTCCTTGTCCTGTTACCACACTGAGCACAACAGATTAAGCCATGATGGATTTATCAGCACTGATGGATACATTAACACCATAAGCTTTTATGGAATAAATAGCTCCTGACATCTCGCAATAACTTCTGATGCCCCAATTTTTCAAAATCTGGGTTGGTTTGGTTTGAGGTTTGGTTTTTTTTGGGTTTTTTGAAATGAAATCATAGATGTTTCCAACAGAGCCTGTAGGTTTTTCTACGTTCTCCTTAAAAGCTACATCTCAGCACCTTATATTATGAAAGGCATGATTAAAGCCTCAGAAACAGTTGAAGAAATCCATAGCATTTCTCTCAACCATAAATTCAATATTCTACAAGCTTTGTGACAATCAATTCTTGTAATTGATAAGTGCCAGTATTTTAAACTGATGTGAAAGCATTAGCTCATTTGCCATATCTCGAGAATAACGTATAATATGATGCAAACAGCACTAAAACAAACATAAGTATCCAGACCCTTTTTCTTTCTGATTTATAGGCTGACCTGTAGGCTGGGGGGATGCACTTGAAGGCTCACCTGCTATTTTTGCAATCCTAGCAGAAAACACACCCTCAGATTTTTCAAAAGCCCTCATCTTGTGCGATGAAGAAGGGATAAAAATGTAAGCAATTTTCGAGGAATGTGGGTGTCAGCTGCCCGGGCGGCTGTCAGTAAATGAGCAGCGAAGCGTTTAATGGGTGCCTGGGTGCACTGACACAGCAGACACCTCAAACCTGGCTCTGGGCAGCCACAGCCACCGCACAAGGGCTGCAGGAGGCGTTCGCTTCTGGTCCTGCTGCCTCTAGAAAAGCAGAGTGCTGGCTGCCTAAACGGCAGTCAAACTGTTCACAAGGCCTTGTGCTTTCTGGGGACAGCAGGCGCTTCGGGGCTCCTGATCAGGGGCTCACAACAGTAGAAAAGAGGCAGAAAAGCCCCTTTGGGGTGATCAGCCAGAAGCAGCTTCCCGTGCGTGTGTGTGCGCTGCTGCGCCTTCTGCATTCCTCCCCTGGTGTACTCGAGCTCCCGTACAGGTCATCAGCCTGGCGTTTGCTAATTGCTCATCTGCAGTCTAGGTTTTAATCACCTGATCCATCAGCAGCCCTTCCTCCCCTGCCTGCACTCATCTCGTCAGTCAGTGACATTTTTTTGTAATGAAAGCAGCAGATCTATTGATAGCATCCCTCAGCAGAGTGGAAGGCATCCTGCATTAGCTTTGTCTTCTAAACCAGCCTGCTCTGTTACAATTGACCTTCTCCTCTTGATTACCACACAAATCAGTGTCCTATCCCCACTCCTCCCCCTGCTTCCCTTCCCTCCCATCCCCCAGTGTCTCAGATTATTTTTGCTGTAGCCATTCAATTGCCTGACTGCAGCTGGTAATTGGATTCATGTTTGGAGCACAGCTTTCTATGTACAAGTCTGGAATAATTCAAGTAGGACCCTGGCCTAGGGCTGAGGCCGTATGTTAAATTCAGATTTGAGTCTGTAAAATCTGGAGTGCCCTGACGGAGGTGTAATCCACTTAGCAGCACAAAATCCTGTCCTGTTTGGGACTTGCACTTATTCACTTTTCTGGAAGGTGCATTTCATTTCACTATTCTTTTCAGGTATTGAGGGCGAGGCAGTTTTATTACGGTGACTTGGTGAAATGTAAAAGTGATGTTACTTTGGCAGCTGTCTTGACTGACTTAACTCTAGGAAACAATCGGAGCAGTTTTCCTGGTAACACAATAATTAAACACCATAAAACAATAATAACCCAACCTGACAGCGTTCTTTGTGTACACAGCAAACCATAGCGTCTCCAGAGCCTGAAACTCACCGCTGGGACCGAGCTCAGCCTAACCAAGCTGTTACACTGAAATCCTTAAGTGGTTTTCAGTTAGTGGTGTCAGCTTTCCTGCCACACATATTGCATGATTTCAGCATCAATTTACTCACCTAAAGTTAAATAATAGAGAAATGAAACGCAGTCAGGTTCATCCTGCTGCAGCTCTGAGGGTGTGCAGTTTCTCCCTTCGTGTCTCTCAGCCCCTCAGAGAGCCAGCCCTAGTAGATTTTGCATTGACTATTAATTAAGCTTACAGAATTCAACATACCAACAACACTTAGGGCTCCTAAATAAATTATAAATAAATAAACCTTATAAATAAATTACCATAATCTCCCCTTTCAGTGTTCACATCATGAGAGGGAACTATCTGTGGTTCTATCCATGGTATCTGTTTCCTACAGCCCTACAAGAGATTTCCTGATCTCCTCCTAATCAAGAGTTTAGAAATTAGGTTCGGGTGCTATTATATCCTCTGCATTAAAGTATTTTCTTCTGAAATCAGTTCATTACTTGAGTTACTTACTGCATTCCAGTCTGAGAGCAGGCCTCCAACTTTACACCTCTGTTTTTGCTGCCAGGGGAGCAGAGAGCTTTGAAAGCTCCTGTGCTGCCTCCCAGGTGTGCAGTTGTACAGGTGGACACCAAAGGTGCCTTCACAGACTGTCAATCAATGAAACAACCAGCCTGAAGCAACTCATTTTGGCCTCCACGTCTCCCAGAATATCAGAAAAGATGCCATCTTAAGAAAATATTTCAAAGTTTTGACATTTGACTGAGGGGTCATCTCATACCAACAGAGGAGCTTTTGATTTTTTGGTGATAAAGCACCTGCCTGCTCTGTGGAGGATCTGGGTTATGCTTCCAGCTGTTCTGATTCAGAGCAGACTGGGAGCACAGGGGCCTCTGACATCCCTGGGAAACATGTTCTTTCTGCCCTGCCAAAATCAGCCTCGCTGCCCCATTCCTGCCAGAAGCTCTTCTGTATTTAGCACTGTACTTACCACGCGCACACTCTGCAATCCCTGGTGAGCTACATGGAGGTCAGTGCAGTGCCTTGAAACTCCCCTACAGAAAATTTAACTCTCCCTTGTTCCCATTTCACTCCATGTTCATTTCCAGACCACAATGAACTGAATTTTGTGGCCGAAAATATCAGCCAAAGTGACAGATTCCTGCAACAACATTCCTTTGGACAACTTTTTCATTTCCAAATGGCTTTTCTCCAGGGAAGGGTGGGTCTGGAGCAGCACACCACCTCAGAAATCAGCTCAAATTAGCCAAAGTGCCACCAGAATAAGAGAAGAACTTGAAATTAGCTAAAATTTTCCTTTCCTCCCCTCCTAGGCTCCTGCTTAAATTTCATCACTGCTGCCTCTTCCACCACTAAAGGTCTGAACTTTAGGTTGATAATGTTCACCTGAGCCCCTTGGCTTGTGTTATCTATTTCCATCAAGAATGAGAACTTAAACTATTTACTAAGCTTACAGAATTCAACTTATCAACAACCCTTAACTTTCCTGAAACTTTAAAAAAAGAAAAAGTTGCCATTATCTCCACTGTCAGTGTTCCCATCCTGAGAAGGAAGTAGCTGTTGACTCCATCCATGGCATCAGCTTTCTACAGCCCATCTCTTCAAAACACCAGAGATTTCCTAATAATTTCTGAACTGCTGATTTCTGACTCTTTTTTCCCTCTTTGCCTCAGAGACTTCATAACTAAAATCTATCTCTGAGGTTGAAATGCTGGTGATGGCCCAATTTCTTCAACTCTACAAACAGGATTCAGCAGTAAGCAGAATTTATCTTTTCACCTACATCTATCCCACAAATAAAATGGGCTTTCTTCTGCACTACCTGATTGGAAGTGTTCTGAAACGGATTGAATCTATTGCTGACAGCACCAACACTCTTTGTGGTGGATCTTGTGTCATTTACTTTCCCCAAAATTGCAGTTCCTAAAAGTAAGCAATGAAGTAAAAGCCTCATCTTCCTCTTTCCCATTTTCACTCACCACTCACCCTGGGAATTCCTACCACCGCCTCACCCTGTAAGCCTGAAAATGCTACAGAAGTGAGTTTAAAAACCATTAAAAACAGGAAAAAAACCCTTTTTCTTCCCTTCTTCCTACTGTTTTATAGCTTCAAGCTCTTGGCAAGCTGAAATGCCTTCCAAATGGGGCTGAAAAAAGCCATTTCTGGTCACGCAGTGATGGAGAGCCTCTTCACAGGTGCTGATCAACTTTCATCTGGCAGTAGGAGGTTGGGAAAGGTCTGAAAAGGCACCAAAGAGCTCCTTCAGGTTGCAGGGTGAGATTCACCTTCTCATTAGAGGTAAAGTCACTTTGTCAGACATTTCCACCAAGTTTTTGGACTGAAAGAACTAAAATTCATTTCAGTGCAGAAAAAAACCCCCAAACAAACAAAACAAAACAACTCCACCCACATAAAAGAAAAAATTGACTTGTGACAGATTACTTCTCTCTTGGCGGTGATGCAAACAATTGGAAGATAAAGAATACAGGTGCTACCATGTGTATTATCTTAGCTTGTGAGATTTGCCTTAAATTTACATCACGATGTCTCTACTAATGTAACTAAACCATAATTTTGTCTGTGGGAAGCAAAAAATATCAATGCACTTAACAAAAGTGCCTTACTGCACTTATCTCAGTCAACATTTATTCTGTAAAATGCACTCAGGATGTTAAATGTTTCTGGGAGGTTTGAGATGCCATATTTTGCCATCTGTTCTAATTATTTTTTTGAATAATTTGGCAGATCTTGCTTTTGTTGCTGAACTACAGAAGATTTCACCAGTCTGAATAGCATTAAAAAAAAACCAAAACAACAAAAACAACAAAAACAACACCCCACCCAAACTATAAATAAAGAGATGGTATTTAGTTTAAAGCTTCAACATTAAAGGATTACATACCAGTAGGATGCAAGCAGAGGTCCAGAACATCCTGGAGAGAGATAAAGTAGAGGTAAGTCTTCACAATTCTCTGTGGGGTGACATAAAAGTGCAGAGAAAATAGCAGACATAGACAGGTGCTGTCATTATACCGTGCAGCATATTCTTAATTTCCTGGCTTATTTTCCTAGAAGAACTCTAAATGAATTTTTTGAGCTACTCACCTCTTGATCAGAGCATCTGAGACCCTCACGCAGACCCTCCAAAGGACAGAAACATCATTGCCCTTTTTTAAATATGGAGAAACATGACAGGAGGCAAAGAATGACTTCCCTGAGGTCACACAGGACATCTGAGGGCAAGCTGAAAGCAGCACCCAGGGCTCTCCAGATCCAAAGTGGAATGTCTGGAGTTATCATGGGATCCGGAGCTGCACTGTTCTAGGACATGGACAACACACTGAAATGTTTGGTTACAAAGTCCTACTGCAGCATAAAGGCTAAATACACAATGTTGGGCTACAGGAAAAAATTAAGGAGCAGGATGAGCCAATATGAATTGGCATTGAGTAGTGTGCCCAGTTATTTATTTCGAAGATAACTCCAGTCACTTCAACCTACCTCATCCACTCAGATTTTGAAGGAGAAAAACAGAACAAAACAAAAACAAACGCCCAAACCCAGCTGGTATTTAAGAGCCATGAGCTCTGACGCAGTTTCTGGCACTGCTGGGCACATGACCTTCAGCAGGTCCTTTCCCACCCTGCCTCATTTTCCCACCTATGAAAGAGACCAGGAATTCCTCCCTCTGGTTGCCAGCAGTGATGCTGTGAGAAGTGGTGGATATTTGCGCAGATTTCTGAATGTAGCAAAGGCCAGGAAGAGGCAAAACATCATTGGAAGGCTGACCATGGCAGGGTGTGCGTTACGATGACTCCCACATGTATTAAATTTTATGGAAACAGCAAAGAGTAGCTTCAGCAGCAGCATCAGTAAGGCTGCACTGGCAGTTTGCATAATGTGCACATCAACGTGCTTGATTCAGTACTTGAATCAAGAGACAGAAGAGTGTACAAGGCTGCTAGGTTTGGTTTGTTTTTTTTTTTTCTTCTGAGTGTATCTCCGTGCCAGTGCTGGTTCATGATCAAACCAGCGCTTTCACCCCCCAGTCTTAGACAAGGCTCAGCTGCAGCGTGCCCTGGCTTAGATCTCCCTGCAGAGCCTGCAGTGGAGCCCTTAGAGCCAGAGCGCCCAGCAAACACGGGCCCCAGAACCCTCCCTGTCCATCAGCTGAGGAAATAATCACCCTTCACTGTCTTCTGCAGAGAGCCAACACGCCCAAGAGCCTGGGGAGCGGCAGCACTGCTATTTCTGTCACCCGAGCAAAGTGCGGTGTGGGCAGGAGGGATGAGGCGCCCTCCCCTCCCGACTCTGCTCTGGCACCACCAAATTCCTCGCCAGAGAGGATCCTCTCTCTTCCAGATCACCAGATGATTTCCATTATTTATTTCATTGAAACCACCACAGGGATCAAGATTAACAAAAGCCTTTCTTATTTCCAACTTCTCGACAGATTTTAAATGCAATATTTTCACAGGTGACTCTTTATTTGGGGCATACAATGTAAGGTCTGTCAGGGATAATGAGTCACTGTTAAAGGCAAAAGCAGAGGAGCGGGACATTATTTACATGAGTTTCTGTGACAAATTTCTTTAGGAAAACCAAAATCAATCTGTGGCAAGCAAGACACACTACTCTCACTCATATAATATAATAGCATATAATATAATAGCATATAATAGCATATAATATAATACTGGCATCTAAATTGGAGTGACTTCTTTCAGCGCCATAAAAATACATATACAAGCAAGGTATTTTAGTGTATGAGACCACATTCGTATGACTTCTGTAATTAAAAAAAATCAGCCAATATAGGTTTTTTTATTCATGCCAGTCTCAACAAAATGATAAAAAAAACTCCAAACATTTGCTCTCAGTCTTTCATAGAGAAAATGGGAACATTCCTACAACGTTCAATGGAAGCATTTTTAGAAGCTTGCTTTTTGTGAAACATTCAAAATGAAAAAATTTGATTTTCTAATCAGCTGTAATGGTAATTGCAGTGCTAAAGCAGAATTCACTCCAGACACGAAGAACATGCAGAAACAAGCAGCACGTTTGGATCAGTCAGCGGATGAAATTCAGAGCTGTGGTGTAAGGAGGAGCTTGTTAGTTTTACTGAGAAAGGAACCAGAAGATAGCAGGGAAAGAGGGACAAATAAATGAGCACTCAGAAGGACATGGCAGATTGCCAGTAAGAGAGGGAGTATAAACTCAAGTTTACGCAAGGGCAAAAAAATGAATGAAGATCAAAAGGAAAAATTTCCCCAAGCTGTCTTAAAGATGAGATACTGAAAAGTTTTTCTTGTTTTAACAAAAAATAACAACCACCACCACAATTTTCCTCTAGGAAGCATAAAACCAGCCATTAAGAAGACCAGTGGGAAAACAGGAAGACTTAACATATTTCTTCATTTAGAACCTCATAAACCCAAACAATAAAAAATGTAATTATGATAATTTCAGTCTCCTTTTCAGACCTAATGCCTACTAAGATGCTGGGCCAATAACATCTGTGGAAGTGGGCATAGCCCTCACAATCTTCAGATCAAATTACACAGCTAAGATACACAAATAAATATAATTTACAGGGCAATAAGAGGCATGAGAGGACAGCTGAGGAGAGGCCGGGGCATCTGGGTCCTTCCCTGAGCCTCATGGAGGTCTCGGGGTGTGAGAGATTCCAGGCTCACCGGGCACCTGTAGGTCCAAGCCTCAGCCTGCAGCTTACAAACGCCATTTGCTTGCTCCTCAATCTGCGCTCCATGGAAGCATCCTCTCTCCCCCACGCCCAGCAGCCATTTAGCACGTTCAGTTTGCCAGCCAGATCTGGATTTGATACTTTGAAAAATGGGGCCGTGTTCTGCCAGGTGTGGCGATTCCTGCTCCCATCAAGTGCAAGCGCAGCTCAGTTCCCACCACCCCTCGCCATGCAGAGCTTGGGAGGAGGCAGTGGTTTTGTTTTGCTTTCCATCCACCTCAGCAAGGAGAGAGAAGCAGCAGGATTGTTTCTTTGGGCTTAGAAGCCCATGAGGGATAGCCCTGTGTCCTGCAGAGCAGTCACAACACACCTTTGAACACAAATACCAGCAGTCTCTGAAATATCTCCTTAACATCGAATCCATCAATGTTCAAATACCTTGAGAGATTTTTATGTTCAGCATCTTGAAATCCAAGCCTTGTTTAACAAAAAATATTCTCATCTACTCTTTATATACCAGTTATCAGGGGAAAACTCAGCTGTGCATCCCTCTCTTCCTAAACAATCAGCACTGCAACAATTGAACTCCCATCTCAGAGATGTTTGAAGACAAAATAACATCAAGAAAACATTACAACATGACATGGAAATGGATACAAGCAATTACATCATTACTTAAAAATATGCCTGCAGAGAAAGACTGAAAATGTCTAGCCTTGACTGTGGAATAAGCCCCAAGTAGGTCAATTTTCGTCTCTCAGATTCCAAGAATTATATGGCTTGAAAATTGTATCTAATAAAATGCATAACTCAGCTAATTAATATCATTGCTCATAAATTCTCTCAGAACTCACCCAGCAATCACAGTAAGTGCTGTAAGTGTAGGGTGAACAGCCTTTCTATAAATCCATATCTGCCAAAGTGGGTTAAAATACTTTTAAGTGAAATTTTTAACTGAGGAACTATTGCATAGTTTATGTTAACACACGTAAAAAATGTATTCCCAGAAGAATACTCTCATACTGCCTCATCACAGACTGTAAAGCTCTGTGCTGTGTTTATTTGCAGGAGGAAAACACAAGATGCCTACAGGAAGTCCCACTTCCAAGGGGGAAAATGCATATTTAACAGAAGAACTCTGCATCCTCAAATTATGGCTGAATCCAGTACTATGATACATTTTTCAAGAACCTATTTTTTTTTCAAGGAGCTGTACATAAAATCCTCAAATAGAATACTGGAAGGCCTGAGAGTGCTCAAATTGTGTAGCACGGAAGATTGTGATCACTTGCTGTTGACATTGTACCGAGCACACAGCCATGGAAGCTGAAATTAAGCATGTCTCGGCTTGCCCAGATTAGCTGTTTATTTATTTTTTTTTTTTTTATAATTTATATTTGAAGCCCTGTTTGAAATGGAGCTTGAGGAAGGATGCCTTTGTACAACCTTCAATAAAGAAATATCCACATCAGAGACAAAATCGTAATTGAGCTCCTTTCTAGTAATCTATACAAAGAGGCAGAGGTCTAAAGGAAAACACAGATCAAATGTCTTAGAAGTGGAAAATAACTGCAGACAAAAACAAAATCAAAAGAGACTACAAAGTTAGGTGAACATAGAAGTGTAATAAAAATCTGCTATGAATATATGGTTTATGAATAAAATAATGATTTATTTTAGAGCTTGAATAGTTCTTTAGGTTTTTTTAATAAGATTACATTGTGTTTTTCTAGGTCATCCATCCTTTCCTTAATCTCACACTCTGGATGTTATATGGACTCAAATATTAGCTACCACATACACCAGAAAAGTTCTACAGTTTTTTTCTGTTTTAATGAACAGCCCAAGAAGGAGAGTTCTTAAATTAACCCACATTTTACTGATCAGGTTCAGCGATAGAGTGCCTTGAAATTTCTGTGGAAAACAAGAAAAATTCAGATTTAATATGTAGTTCAGTACATTATAATAAGGAGAACAAAAATACCCAGCTCCAGGAGACAGATTAATCTGATACCACTAAGCAGAAGCATCACCAAGTCCCTGCTTTAGAGATGACCAGAAAAACCTTTTCCTTGTCCAGATCAACCTGCAAACCCACTTTGAGCCTTGTGACTGAACCAGGCATGAAAAACGAGGTGGGGACAACTTCTGGTGGGAGCTGAACTCCTTTAAAGACATGAGTTGGCTTAGCATGAACATTTAATTTTGGGAAGGGTGGAGATGGGTGGCAAGGGCTCAGTGTCTGTCCCTACACTTGGATGAGCTGGTGACGCAGGAGAAATGGAGTGAACAAGAGTGACAGACAATGGAACAATGGGTGGGAGCTTCCCCAGGCAAGCCTGAGCACCTCTGTGTCAGATTTATGCTCTCCAGAGGGCTGCAGCAAACACCAGGGCCCGCGGCCGGCTCTTACTCCCACTAATGACATTTTTAGAGGGTGAAGACCTCATTGAATCCATTGATGTTGACCCATGGGGCTCCATTTTCTCTGTGCTGCTCAGTGAATTAGGCAGGCAAGTGTTAATGAGATCAGGAGATGTGCATATCTGGTTTCTGACTCCCAGGGCTGCTGGCACACCCCATAATTTGAGAGAATTATGTCTGAAAGGCTATGCTACGATAGGGAAATCACTCTCTATGAAACAACGGTGAAGTGGTGGAAAAAGCTTTGTTCTAACGTTGAATGAATTCCTCTAACATTCAAGCAAGTTTTGGATGAAAATCTCACACTTGGAAATACCTAATTTAAAATAAGAGCTTATCTCTCAGGTTCTCTGGAATACAGAAATGAGGAGGCCCATTCCTATGAAGTGCCTGTCTCCATTCTATTTTGTCTGGAATATGGTGCCCTAGTTAATAAAAAAAAATCCCAAAGATATGGACATTTAGGTTTTTTAAGTGATTATAATGATTAAGAGTGGGATTTCTGCGCTGCTTTTTGCAAGAAGAGGTGGGTACCCATAAAAATCCAAGTGACCTACCACCAATGCCATTATTTTAACTGACATCTGTGAGCATATTTTCTTAGGTTGCATCAAGACAGACGAGGGCCCTCTGTGCCCTTCTGACAGTGATGGCAATCATTAAAGATTTACCAGGGTCATTAAAGTGAGAAACAGCAGTAATGCAGAGCTGGATACCACCATCCCATGTGGATTCCACTGAAGTGCAAAGAAAGCCAGCACAGAATAAGCCGAGATCCTGCACTGCCACCTTAACCTCATTTTACAGAAGAAAAAGAAAAGCACGGGGGGAAAAAAACCCCAGCTTGTCTAAAACACATGAGAGAAGCACATTTCACTTGTAGGGAGGCATTGCCAGTAAAGGACACAACATTTCCCTCCTTGTTAAAAGAGGTGAGAGCTGAGGGGGGACCCGGTGTCACTGCGGTGGTGCCAGCCCAGGAAATGTCTCTGTCACCTTCTCCTGGGCCACTCCTGCATGGGAGACCTTCAGGTGGAGCTGCCAGGCACAGCCCACCCCCCTTCGCTGGCTGAGAGCGAGCAAAACAATTCCTGAGTCAGGAGGTTGCGCCTGACAGCCCAGCCAAGCCTGGGGACTCTTCGCACGGCTCCAGCCTTCCTCTTACTGCTCCTTCCTCTGAGCACAAACCAGATTTTTGCTGTTCATTATTGGCTGTTCAAATCCAATGTTGAAGCATCATCCCGCCATACCTCTGAAATTTAGTCCTGATGAAGGCACTGGGGTTATTTTTAGCTAAGATCAAAAGAATGCAGAGAAACAAACAGCTGCAGATTTAATCAGCTTTCATATGTTTAACTACAAGCCTGATGGCTCAGAAGGCACACACTTTGCCAGAGCAGCTATATGTAAATTATTCTAAGGCTAAAAAAAAGAGAAAATTTTCTAAAATTGTTATCGCACATGTGCTCCATTATTATAATACCTTGTGAACTGACATCACAAAAATTGCTGGGAAAAAAAAAATGGTACACGGGGCTTCTAACCTTGCTTTGATTCTCCTGTTCATTCTATCAAATGAAACAGGAAAGCGATCTCCTACGGAAATCAGTCACTGCTCCTGTTTTAATCCCCCCACCTTTGATTTCCTGAGCAGCTCAGATTAAAGATAGACCTTTCTCCTGTGTGTGATGTGGTGCCTGGCTGTGGGCAGGAGCAGCACAAAGCCCTTTGTCTGCCAGGGCTGTGCTGAGCAGCCAACCCTCGATCCCAGGGACAGTGCCAGGCTGCTCTCTGTGCTGCTGGAAAAATGTTCCCTGTCAGTCACCTGAAAAATGAAACAACTCACAGCACCAGGCAGGGGGCAAAAATAATCATGGGTTAAAAATAAACACTGTCTAAATCGCTCTGGGCATGGAAGCACACGCTCATGCACACCTACATTTGTAAAAAAAAAATAAAGGAATAATACACAGCAGCTCTGAATGCTCCACTTGAGCCAATTCCACGTGAGCACTCTCCTGCATTATGGATGTTGGGTTTGCTGAAGCTGTGGCACTCTGGAGCTCGAGTCCCTTTCAAGATAACTTTTGCCAGCCATGCATATCCCAGTGAAAACAAACAAACCAACCAAACTCAGACACTTCATGCTCCTATCTCCTCACACCTGATACACTGGTCCTTCGGAGTCAGGCATAATTATCACATGATGCACAAGGCTGAACATGTTTTAGACATATGTTGGACACGGTGCAATCAATCCCAGTGCAGCTGATAGCGCTGATAAGTCGGTGTACACTGGCAGTGCCCCCGCCGGGCTCGTGCAGGGCTGAGATAAATGCCTCTCCCAGGTCACTGGAGGCACTCGCTTCACCTCCCGCCTCATGATACTTCCAGGGAGCGCGTTATCTCGGGGTAACACATGTCTGCTGCTACCTGGCTCTTTAATTACTGTACACAAAATTCCAAATCAGAGTAATTGGCATCACAAGGCATCGCTGTGCGCTGCAGGGTCCTCCCGATGTAAGCGAGCAACCGATGCAGGAAACAGCGTGACCTTGATAGAGGTTTCTCCCCCAAAACCAATGGCATCTCACGACCCTAAAGCACAACCTGATGAAGAAAACAATATAAACATTGTAATTACATTTTAAGCTCAAAAATTCACAACGGTTTACAAATTTATTTTTTTTTTTAATATGTGATTTTTCTATACTAAAGGTGGGTTTTTTGGGAAATGCATGAACCAGGATCTCTCTAAATACTTCGTTTAGGTAATTTCTTAGCCAGAGTGAATCTCTCAGTCATTCTTAGTCATAGCTTTGCACTTTATATAAACAAACACACACATTCACACTACTCTTGGGCGTAGGGGAGAACCAGTCTCGCATAGAACCAGCACAGACAGACACGAGCTTGCAGCTGATTATCTGCTCTCTGCGTTTGAGTTCTGAAAACACTGAGCATCTGCAGGAGAGCATCTTGCTACAGACACCCAACTGGTTGTACTTTTCTTCTAGGGGAAACCTGGTCTTGGAGTTGAGATCCGTTTCCTCCTAACCAAACCCATTCCGACAAGCAATAGGAGCCCTGCTCAGCCGCTGTTATCCACCACTCCAGAAAGAAGCAAGGAGCAATCACCTTGTTATCCATGTGCTTCCAAGTAGCTCAGAAAAAAAAATCAGTTATTTAGTCATATCGGATTTTCACTGAGTTCTTTAAACACTCAGATATTGGGAAATATCTGGACACATTTATGTGCCATAAATCAGGAATTTTGTGAGTAAATGAGGAACTTCATGGAAACCGAAGGCTTCATATAATCTCTGTGCTGTTCTGAACTATGGCTACTCCACCAGTTTTGTTCTGAGCCCGAGAGCAATTGGTCCTGACTTGTCACGGGATGAAAATCCATCACTTGGATTGCTTGATATTTAGGATGGCAATCCATTATCCAGGCTGCTTGATACACTGCACACCAGACAACATCTTAACATAGCTCACTAAAGAAAGAGATGGAATTTTAAAAAAGTATAAATAAATAAAAATATACAGAGAGCCCTACAGAATCAATAAAGGTGATTTCTTGCAGTCCCCAACCCCAGAGCAGGTTCATTAATACCTAACCCCATCCTGAGAGATGATTGTGCAACCCATTCTTCTACATAATCAGAACTGCCTTAGCATAAATGAGGAGCCAAGACACAGTAACATTTATTAACTAGATAAAGGGACTAAAAGGTTTAGAAAGTGTCAGTAACATCAATTAGCTCTTAAAAAAGCAATAATCACAATAATTTTGTATTTTTTCCTAGAATCAAGTTATCTTCTAGAGGTACATGAGCCCTTCTAATCAATTATTTATGAACACATGCATCTTGAAATCTGATTTTTTTACTTGGACGGTGTCTTTCAAGACATCCAAACCAACCAGGACTTCTCTAAAAATCGCTCTTCTCTTTAATCCTTCCCCTTTTTTTTTGTTGTTGGTATCTCCATATGTAATTAAAAGTAATTTATGAAGATGTCCAGCCCTACAAACTGGAATTTATTTAGTGCCTAGCTACCTTTAAAAGCTGAGCTGCCTAGAAGGGAAAGATTTTTTTGACAATCAAGGTTGAGACAAACTAATACGGCTGAATCAAAACTAAATTGGCTCCTCACAATTTTCTTGTGCAAACCAGTGTTTCTGAGGACCTCATATCCACGCTGAAGGCATTTTAGGGGTTTTCCTTTGGTCTGCAGTCTGCCTGCCTGAACATCCCCACTGTTCCCATGGCTCTGAGGTGGTTTAAAAAGACAATTACACTGATTTCTAATTTCTGAGAAGCAGTTAATGTCCCCTTGAAAGGAAGATAGTTCACATGTGATGAAGGGGCTGTTTGTAGGAGCACACACACACACACAAAAAAACCAGCCAACCCAACCCTACCCACCCCAAACTTACAAGCCAAAAGCCATCAAACCCACATCCTTTTCTCTCTTGGATGGATATTTTTCAGCTCTAAAAGGTGTTGGCACAACTCTTGCGCACCTGTGATTTTTCGGTGTCACTTTCCATCGTGATCCTTCTCAGCGGCAAGAAAGAAGAATTATGAGCTCTTTCACAAAGGATTTAGCTTTATTTTACTCAGGATGAGAAGTTAAGGATGCCTTGACTGACAGCATGTGGTTTCTATTTCTGTTTATAAGCAGCCTTACAATAGTAGGTCAAAAGGATTAGAGGAAGGTCGGTGTTACTGTTTCTAGAGGAAACCAGAAATTGTAGGTTCCCTTCAACGTTCTCGCTTTTCCAAAGAAAGTGGAAATCTTTATATGACAGGATTTTTCGAACACCCGGTCTTATTCACTTTTTCTTTAGTAATTGAAATAAAGGAGAGAACTGTGGGATTATTTACTTATTTTTTCACTTTCATCTATTACAAAATAAGCATGGCGCATAGAGGAAAAAAGTTACTTTGCTTTCCGATATAGGCCTTGAATTTTTTTGTAACTACCAAGGAAAGAAACAATAATATCAGTACAATACACATACTATTTAAGGCATGGAGAAGCTCTAATATCTCTAAACAACATCACAAATATCATAAAAGAACAGAAAGTTCTCTGCAGTTCAGTGTTTTCATTTTCCAGCCTCTCTCACAACAGCCCAATCTTGCTGTTCAGCAGCACCATAGGTGAAAAAAACCTGCTCAGTTCGTGTGATTTTACATCAGTTATTGGTTTACTGACAACTTGCAAATAAATGCCAATCTTTGACCTGTCTATGCAGATCAATTCCAACAACAGAGCAGGTGAAACCAGTATTTTGGGCAATTGAGAAATGTTAATTTGTGCTCACGAACATCCAGGTTTCACGCTGCTCTGTCATTTCTTTTCCAGTTGAGGCCTTTAAAAAAGTTTCCCTGCAATTCCCTGTTTTTTTGTTAAATTCAGCTGATGGTTGACTCCCTGATTAGCATGATGGATGGTCGATGTGAGTGGAGAAAGTGCATCCCCTACACAGCAGAGCAAATGGGGCGCATTTGAATTTTCTGAATTGCACAGTGCAAGCCTCACTCTATTAGAACCTATTCCTCCTTCCAGGAAAAAAAAAAATTAAAAAATACTGTAATGCTCCAGTTGCTTTTAATGGCTGAAAAATCAGGTTCCCCTGAGTGAGAAGATAAGCTGAGAGAATTTTTAATTAAAGCTCACTCTTCCTCCTCCTTATCCCAAAAGTCTGTTTCATGCTACAAGCCAATCATTCCCTGACACTCCAGATGTCTCGCAGGCTACCTGGGTGCTCTCTTTCACAAAAAAACAAGGCTGCACATCCCAGACGCCTCCTGAATTCAACTAAACAAACACATTTGTGCCAACCAACCTGCAAAATTATGCTGCTTCTCTGCTGCATGGGATGGATGCAGCACACTCCAGAGTGACCCAGCCAAAAACCCTTCCAAGCAGGGACATTCCAGGTGGGAAGGGCTGAAGTTAGGGGTGCCCCCCGCTACGACGCCAAGCAGCAAAAACGCTTCCAGCAGGCTCCAAAATATCAGGTACACATCCTCTAGTTCTTGGCTCTGGGATGATTTGACGCTGGAAGTGCAAGGGGTGAAATTAAAGAGAATAATTGAGTGGGAATAAATTTATAGATACATCACAGCCGCGCAAACCACCTCAAGAATCAGGGCTTGTCCAGGGACTTCACTGGAGTTGCTCAAGGCATGGAATTTATCCCAAAGGTCAAGAATATCACTGACCAGAACTAAACCAAAATTCACAATTGGCAGCGCCCATTAATCCAATACTGACCCAGTACCCAGAACTCTGCTTCCAAAGGCAGAGGTGCCCTGCTCCTCAGTGAAAGCTGCACCATATTTTTTTTTTGCACAGATTTCATGGATGCACTTGGCTGTGCTCACAGCTGTAGCAGGAAAATAAAGTGGGCGAAAGTCTTGAGAAAATCTAGAAACTCGCTTATTGTTGCCTTTAATGGCAGTCTGCGGTATGTAAATAACCTACTTCTGTAGGTTTTTCACATGAAAATAATTGAAGGAGCAAAAAGAGTATAAAAAGAACCAGCTGAAGCCTAGACAAGGTAGAGCTGTGTATTTAAGCAGAATACCTAAATATGGTGAACTGAGCTTTTTTTTTATTTGCCTTTTCCTCAGTCTGTGTTTGTATCATGGGGGTTTTGAAGGCGAGGAGGATACCAAGGCATTGGGGACACAATTTTCACTCCATTTCTCCCTCTCCCATTTTTAACGTATGTTTTGTTTAGATGTTTTGTTTAAATTGGCTGGGGTTTTTAATTATCATTTTTACCACAACCTTGTTTATGCTGCAATTTTCATGATTTTGCCCTGAACTCCTTTGATTACTCCTCATATTTTTATGACTTCTATTTGCAGCGCTGTTATCTTTTGATCTTCTGCTGTTTGCCCGTATGTTTAAAGATTTCCAAACTAATTAAGACAATTAACAAAAAAAGACTAATTGCATTCATAAGCGAGACGTGGCACTTGTGATTAGCAGGTGGCTCCTTTCTGGTTTGGATACATAAAAGCAGATGGAAACGTGGCAGACTTAGTTATATTTAATGTACCCACTTCCTTCCAGACTGCTCTTCTTTCCAGCTAATGACAATAAAACCTATAAAAGCTTCAGATTACTCCTTTTTTTTTTTTTTT